>WBMY01013757.1:8140-122245 GCA_013397315.1 Donacobius atricapilla
GTTTCGTAGTTGGTTTTTTTTTGTTTGTTTACCTTTACTGTATGTTAATAAATCTAACTGTTTCTATTTTGAATTAAACCTGTTTTGCTTTTCTTTTAATCCTATTCCACTAAAATGAAAATTAGGCGAATGTGATAACCACTACATCTTTTGGTGTTTCCGCCCGGTTAGTTGAATTTTAACCCATTACAGCCTACTAAACAGTTAAAAGAACAGCCATGATTTCTAATTTATTTTTTATTAGTACTGATTTAAAGACAGACCTCTATTCAGATTTTTGCTCTTAATCAATAAGTTTTGTATGTCATCAGAAAAATAAAGAACTCCTTTCAAGGACAAGCCGTGTTTTTAACATGAAAGTAAGTAATGAAGAACTTAAATGATGCATTTATTTTTAATGGTAGTAAACTGTGTTAGAACAAATAGAATCTCCCTCCTAAACCCTCATGCTACATACCTGGTCCTTATCAAAATATCCTAGCCTAAATAAGAGTATCATAAATACCTCATGATTAAAAGGCATGGAATTACCCAAATGTAATATATTCTGGAATCACCTTTTCAGTAGCCACAAAGAAAACTCTCAACATCACAAAATTACATAAATGAAAAACTTCATAGTCTGGAAAGCAATTAGAAGTCAAAAGGAATTTCGTGATGCATCTTTGTTAAAATTTATTTTCCATCCTCATGGATTCCTCAAAATACCTTATTTTCTACAGCAACTTATGTTTCTGGGTATTTCCGATTGAAACTCACCAATGACATTACCATTGTCTCAGGTGACACCTGTTAAAAGTCTGTGACAAGCACAAGGTCTTGGTGGACAGCAGCTGCCTCAGTAATAATTTACAGATGTTTTTGACAAAAATCAGGTATTTATATAGTTGATACTACCATGATAAATTAAGCACACAGATCCGTTTCTTTCAGAGGTACAGGGCAAGCATTTTCAAAAGCTTTGAACCACTGACAATGCTTAACGTATCTTTTGGGGTACCATTTAACTTGTCATCGAATTCTTACTGAAAAATAATGTGGAGCAGACAGAAATCCACTGACTTGATTTCCCACAATCTTTTAGACTGCTAGTGGTCTGCAGTGTCTTATCTGAAAAACAGCTTTAAACACAGAGCTACTAAAACTCATCACATATGGCTGCAAGACTGATCAAGCTGCCTTTGCAAGCAGTAAATCTGTAACTTAATACTTTGGTCATCCCCAAGAGGCCAACTGGCTCAGGATGTAACTATCTATCTATTACTTCATTTAGATAAAATTTTAGGCTATGAGAAGTTGCTCATCTGGAATTCAATTGGATTTTTTTTTGTTTTAATGATTCAATGCAAATTCATAATATCAGAAGAAGAATAATTCTAAATAGTAGCACTTGCTACCTTAAACAGCTTTAATTACCAATACTGGCAACACTGTGTAGCTGCGCAAGACTGCAGACATAAACTGAACATCTCACGTACTCATAATTAATGAGAAGATATTAAATTGGTGTTTCTGGCCTACATAAATTCATTGTGAACACCCAAGTACACATAATACAAACAAACTACTATATAAATACAAGCATATGTGCAAAAAGTAGCATAGTGCATAGAAATATTGCACACAAACATTTAGAAGGCTCACTAATTGAAGAATTATGGGGTTTTATACACAACTTGTTATGGAATCCATTTCCAGCAATTTCCTCAACTGTTCATAAAGGCAGCTGACAAGGTATACGTCAAAAGTCAAACAAATTTGATCAGAAAATATAGAGGAAAATAGTACATACATATCATTTGACAAGAATGTAAAACATCTGGAATAGAACACTTTTTGAAGTGCACAGCACATCAATATACTATTTTCAATATACTATTTTCAATTAAAGTAAGAAAAAAAAATCTTTTATACAGACATAATATTATAACTATTATATACTTAAAGTTGAAAAGGCACTTATTGTGGAAATGAAGAGCATAAATAAATGATGAAGAGGCAGAACATAAAAATAGTGCACCATCACTGAATTACTTTGTGATTTTGTTAAAGAAACCACATATTGAAATAGGCCCTAATTGTGCAAAAACTGCAAAAGAAAATGATCTAAAACCTCAATTCTTCATTTAATCAGTTGACAGAGAAGTAACGTTTAAAATCATCAGTCATAATGCAGTTACCCTGCCAGGTCACTTTACCTTCTGTATTTGTGTATTTTTATTCATATGTGCATGCACATAAAAATGTAGAAGCAATAAATACATATATATATATGCAAATAAACTACACCAGATGATGAAAGAGAAACAATCTGTATGGATACAGAGGTTCAAAAAACTCAGGCTGAAATAAACTCTTTAAGGTCTAAAATAAAAATCTAGAAAAAAATCCCAGTCTATATGAAGAATACATATTAAATTCTGTCACTTCTCAGACTTATTTGTCCAAAGCACGCTATAAACATTATTTCACCCAGGAAAAAAACACTAGACGAGCTTAATTCTCAAGGTACTAAGTCCCAGAAAGAGCTCTACAGAAAAAACTGTTTTATTAAATCTTATCTCAAGACATGGCTATAAAAGTATTGTCAACAGCTCCAGTAACTAAGCTTATTAAACTTTTATCTTCACACGGCTTCTGCAGCCAAATAACAGCTGGAAAACTGATAATAAAGAAATTTAATCCATCATTTTTACAGATGAAATTAATACCTGTCAAATTCACTGCTGACAATTTAATGTAATAGATTTAAATTAACTGTTCTGTTTCTTTTTTAGTTTAAGATAGCTCAGAAAAACAAGATGACGCTTCTTAGTACTGCAAAGTTCAAGTCAATTATTGTACACAGAGAACAATTACAGACAAAGTGAATGCTTTATGTGCAATATGCATCACAGAACCAATTCTGACTATGTAAGTTTAAATACAGTTTGTTTCTGATCTGAGACAAAAAAAAAATTCTGATTTGAAAGAGTAAAGTATTAAAAATCAGTGCAAGGTGACACTTAGAGATTATTCCAAATTTTTTAAAAAATGAATTGCACCTCAAAATTATTTCTAATGAATTAAATGTGGACCAGTAGTGTAAGACAACATTTTAATTAAGAACATAAATTCTAATTAATAAAGAAATCTTGATCTCCAGAAAACTGCATAGTAACCACCCAATGCATAGACTAATTAAAAATGTTACAAGTATACATGGCTCTATTCTGCACGTTCATTTAATTTTAAAAGATAGAAAGTAAAAGCTTGAGATAAGCAAAGCAGATGCAAGTTGAGATAATACTGCAAAAGCAGAAGAGAACACAAGGCAGCCAAACCTAAAAACTAGCACCAATGAGAAGAGTAAAAGCTCAGAAACTAACAATGAACTTGAAAAAGCACTTTCTTCAAAAGGTTAAAAAAACTAAACTGAAATAAACACAAAATGGGCCGTTTGAAACCACCACTTGCAGTGCATCAACAAGAACAAATGGATCGTATAAAGCTGTTCATTGTTACTTTTCATTCACATTTTTCATCCCAGTAGCGAGATTTCTGACATGTTAATTCAAAAAGGGTCGTTGTATCTCTACTGGTTTGCAGTTATTAGCTTTAGTTAAGTGGAGTTGTTGTTAATTTTGTTCAATTACTACTACTGCATTCCCTTTGTGATGTTATATTGAGGCTTTCAATACCACACAGTGTTTCAAATATCCAAGATCTTTGCAACAGACAACTCGGCATTTTTGGCCATAAGAAAAGCTGTTCCTTGCATAGTGAAACCACTTCTTGTGAAGCCACGATGTCTCCGCAGCACTGATGTACTGACACCTTGAACCATAAACAGTAAGGGCGATGAGAACCCCAGAAAGGTGTCAGAACTTCCACAGGACAGCCAGTTTGCTATGAACTGAAAACACCAAGCTCAGCAAGAAAATGAACTTTCAAGGAATCACAGAATAAGCTGAGCCAGAAGGGACACGCATTGATTGTCAAGTCCAACTCCTGGAGTTTCCCTGAGTACCAGACCTAGTGAAAGAAAAGATACTGTCATGTCAGATTTGCACAGAAAACTCCTGAAAGCAATGGGAAAACAGGAGTTACTACTTAAAAAGGAAAAGAGGTTTCAGAAGATAAGAGAACGCCAAAGGCACTCCAAACTAAAAACTGCCATAAACAGACAAAAATGGCAAAGGAGCAAAGTGCATTGGATATGGAACCAGGACTGAAACTTAGATACCTGTGACTGAAGACCAGTAACAGAGTCTTGAAAGTCAGCAAAAAAGCCATACAGGAAAGTAAGGTGCAGAGAGGAAATGTAAGAGATTTGCTGAAACAACACCAAGGGCAAAGAAAACGCAGGACTTCTTTTGAAGGTGTAAGTAATATCAAAGAGAATCACTTATAAGAAAAAAATAAAAAGAAAATGGAGAAAAAAAAAGAGGTGCGTAGTCTGGGGAGAGTGGTAAAGGAAGAGTTTTATGACTGCAGTTTGAGGAAGAACCTCCTTCCAAGGACTTCAGCAACAACTCTCCTAACTGATTCTAACAAGAAATTTATGGGATTTTTTGCTTGAGTGAATTTCAGACAAAAAAACCCCCCAAACCCGAAAAAAGAAAACATAGCAAACAGTAAGGTTCCAACAAACCCATAACAGCAAAAATATTTAAGAGGTGATGGGGACAATGGGAGAAATGTGAGATCATCTCCTGTTAACAGAGCAAAAGAGATAAATCAGCAAAAGGTCAGTAACAGCAGGAGACATAATGGGTGTAAATTTATGAGTCAGAGTGAAAAATAGTTAACTCCCTAGGATACTAACTTAAACAACTGAACCTTGACAAAGAGAGCAGCAGTTCAATATATTAGATAAAGGAATTTAACATGAAATCAACATTTACACAAAACGTGACATGTTTCAGAGGAATAACCAAAACCTTAAACATACTATGTTATTTCTCAAACTCCTAAAAATACTGATATTTATTTCTCAAATCATAACATGACAAGGGTGTCATGTTATTCTCATAACCTGTTAAGATAAATACAGTATGATATGCATTGTCCTAAACTGGTTACTGGAAGGAAAAGATTAAAAGCAGAAGAATAGTGTGGAGGACAGTACATTTGCTCAAGTGACCTTGCAGCTGGGATTGCCTAGGCCTAGAGATTAACAGTATGGGAAATCCCATATATTATATCTACTGCTGTTTATCCTCTGTTTTGAGAAGTAGAATATCTGCATTGAGATAACACAGGTGCTCACAGAGACTTGGAGGCACTTTCATGGACGAGCCTAAGATTGCTGTCCTGAGAGAGAGATCAAAGCTCAGGAATCATAAAAAGCACAGGAAGACCACAGCACAGTGGTACAATGAGTGGGTCCCTGGTAAATGGGTGCTAACAGCAGCCTCACTGTCCCTCAGGATGGGTTGAGCCTGGCAGTGCCTGTGCTGCTCCTCCTGTGTCTCTGCTACCCAGGTGCTGCTACTTCAGGGTCCTCCAGTTAGTGAGATAGTGAAAAAAAATTAACGCTTTGCATTTCAACCTGGGCTTATGGTTGTTCTGGCCACCTGCCCGTGTCAACAAACATCTGGCCAGTAATGTAATGCTTCAGTTTCTTATAAAAATGATGCTAACATGTGCAGTCTTCAGTCAGTGTCTTGGCTGATCTTGTGAGGTTCTCCACAGGCTGACAGACAGGCTGCCTCAGAAAGGTGCTACTTGCCCTCCAGAACTTGCTGCCATTAGATGCCCTTCTGACAGGGCTGTAAAATATGATTTTTTTTTTCAGCTTTGTATCTGAAATAATCCTTTTGGTTGATGTGGCCCACTACTGGTGACTGTCTGAAAAAGACAGCTGTAGTAAGACTGAGGGAATGATAATTTTCAGTCACTTAGTGTTCACCTAGTCTTTAAGTGAAGAGTATGCCGGAAGAGAAAGGCCAGAAAAATACTCCACCTGCAAATGAGCATGGAATCATATTTTCTGACGAATAGTGCACAATTGTTTTCTTTCTTAAAGAATCTTTGGTTTATTAAGAGGTAGAAATAAAATTCTGAAAGTGCAAATTAGTCCAGGAAGATCTAATATCTTTTTAGATTATATCGGAACATAGCAAACTCAAAGTATGACATGAAAACAAATATTCACCAACTAATATCAAGCATGGAAGGACAATCCCAGAAAAGCAGCACTATAGTTCTCACTTAAAGCTGTTTTAGAAGGTAGGATCTGCCAGAGAAAACTTCCAATAGATTTCTACACTGTTAGCAATCCTTCCAAATGAGCACGTTGATTTAAAAAATACTTGGAAACCTTTGGGACATTTTCTTATCTTCTTAAGTCACGACAGGAAGTTTCTATAACAAAACCCCCAGAAAAGACAGTAGGGCATGCTGTCTATTTAACTTCCTCAAGAGGAAGAATTGTGCTATAAGAAAAATGTTATTGTTTCAGTTGCATTTGGTAATTCAAAGTGAAGCCTACAAATGAGATATCTCATTAGTTTGAGCAGATGGATCAAAATTAAAGACTGAATCACCAATTCTTGATTTCCCAGTAGCCAGGAAGAGCTTGAAGTCTAGCAGAGGATGAATGTTGAAAAATCAACCTGAAAAGCTTCTCTCCATCTGTCGAAACACACGCCTATAGAATGCAACTGCTCCTACCAACCTTAGCCTTAAAAAATGAAAATACACATACATCTAATAAAAACACATGAATGTGTAACTGTAGCCAAACCTCACACTGCAACCTAGAATATGACAGTGACACATCAGCATGAATTCTGTAAGAGTAAATTATTTCTTTCTGCTATGATAGAATTCTTTGAGAATGAGTTAACAGAACAGTAGATATGCAATGCTGAATTTTATTCATTAAGACATTCCAAAGACTCTGGTCAAGAATCTTAAAAGAGACAACATTGTGAAAACTTGATGGCCACAGGAAGAGCTACATTAACTCAAGCAGCTTTAGTGAGGGGAAGTTTTTTTCTCTGCTTCTGGTATTTCTTGCATTTCAGTATAAAACAGAACAGAAGATTTAGGCTCTCTGGAGCATTGCTAATGAGATCTGTGTCTGTCACACATTATTGCCTGAATAGATATAAAAACTCAACCATGTCCTGAATGTCATACAGATACATAACAGCTATGGAAATTTTTTCTTAAGTATTTGGGGGGAAGAGATGAATACAGCTTTTTAAGAAATATATTTGGAAGCAACCACAGCTTTGTTAAAAAGCATATAAAGTTTGCACATATGTAACATTAATAAATACAAGGTTTTTGGATAACATAAGCTGAAAAAGGTAACAGAGCATGATGATAACAGCCTATGGTGAGCGTGGACACAAGGTAATGGGTTTCTGGAAACTTAGAAAATCAAAGGGTATTCTCAAAATTGTGAAAAGATGCTGAAGAAAACCCTCCTAGTGTAATATTAGTCATATTTGCTTATAATATTAATCTTCCACTATGGGGCAGGTATCTCAATGTAGATATATCTAAATGACCTTTTTTTCCCCACTGTTTAAACATCTGCAGTTCGTCTAATGATTAGACAGATCATTTGTCATAGCACACTCATTAAAAGGAAAACTCCAATTTTTCATGTGGGCCAGCACTACACAGACAATGAGCTGATGTGCTTGATTCTGCATTGTCAAAGCCTGTATACTGGTACTCATATATAATTCATTTCAGGTTATGGTACTTTGTTTCATAAATATCACGACCAATATGAATTAAAGCCGTCCAAAGAAAAGTCCAGTGTAACTGGTTGCTATTTCGATGTTCTAAATGAGAGTTCTGCAACATAGCAGAATGAACACTTTCCAACAAAGAAAATTTACAATCATATGAATCAAATTAACCAAAGCATACTGAAATCAAACAAACATTTATATAGCAAGGGAAACCACATTTCCGCTTTGCCCAAAATTACACTCATATGGCTGGTTGGTTTGAAATACGACATTCAGAAACTCAGATCAGCAACAGGATCCTTTGCTGAAACTGTAACATTAAGTAAACTAGAGTTCTTCCCTTCACCTCCTAAAACTGTAGCCCATGCCTTAAAACAAAACATGCATTCAGCTGCCAGCACAGGAACTAAAACTATTCTCAAGAAAAGCAACAAAAACATCTCCTACTAGAACTGAAAAACTTACTGTACTCGAATCTTTTCAAATAATATCGAATATATTTGCTTTTTCCCCTCAGTGTGAAGAGAGGGGAAGAAAAGTGCAGTAAATATGGCAAAATAGCATACAGACTCCCTGCGGGGAATCCAAAATACATTACTTAGATACAACTGATTTAAAGACACTGCCACTTGCACTTCAGCAAGTGAAAATAAACAAAATCAAAAAAGAAATGAAAGATAAGAAGCTAAATGTACTTCAGTGTTATGAATTTGGTAATGTTTGTGCATAATTGACAATGAGGAGAAAACAAACAAAAGTTCCCTAGGTACCGCTAAAAAAATTTCATTAACTGTCTTCACTCAGAAAAATAACAATATTTCCAGAGGTAATCTTCATTAAAGTTTTCTGAATATAACAACAATAACTGATATCATCAAGAGAAGATACGTGGAAGAATGGAGATAAAGCAAGGCAGTGGGGCCAGAAGGACTAGGAGGCTGTTGCTGATGTATTTTTTCCCTTCTCAAGTCATAAACCAGCTGTTCATCTTTCAAAAAACACAATGAATTTTTTTTTTGTGGAAATGAAGAATTTTGCAATTCTTAGTGTAACTGTACCGGACAGTTTCCCTCTTTTATATATAGGTTATTTACTGAAAAGCATCTTCAAGCATCATAGAGCACTGGCATTTGTTCTTGAAGAGGTGCCATACTTGCTTTACGTGCAAAGTTCTAACAAAAATGAGACATTGTGTGGGAGTAATTCAGGACCACAATCATAACAGAATGAGAAACTATTCAGGTAAACGAGTTAGGCCTATATTCTTAGTTGAGGGGAATGTCAGACTTGAAAATTGATTACAGAAACCTCCGTTGTAAAGCAAAATGAAGTATTACTTCCTTTACAAAGAAAACAAAACACAAGCCTCAGGATATTTCAAATGACTTATGCTGAACCCTTATACACCATGTTTTGAATGCTACATAATTCTCATCCCTCATCTGTAACACAAAAGACTAGAATTTGAAAGATATAGGAAAGGCTAAGAATAACAATAAAGTGCCTCATTTCTGATTTTCTAATCTTTAAGTGTACCTGTTGTAAGGTTTCTAAAGTATTGACCTACCTTGCCTTGTAATTTTAAAAAAAGTTACATAAATACACATTAATTACTTTATAGATATATAAAGTACTGGGAATTTTGACCTCTGTTAGAAGCCAACACTAGACACCTTACATTTTCTTGCATGCTGTTTCTATGAAGAAGGGTTGTTTGTAGGGTTAGAGGCTACCTCTGAAGTGACATATCATTAAAGAATATTTCCTAATACATCATCGTGATGATTTAACTTCTTTATGTATGTTCTGAATGGAAATTAAACTAAAAAATAAATACCTGGTGTCCAGCCATTATTTGCTTCAGCACACTTTCATAACATACTTCATCCATATGATTCAGCTGCTGCGCCTGAAAAACAAACATTGCAGTCCATATTAAAATAATCTCTATCTTTTACAGATTAACTACTACATATCAAGCAATTTACAGTGATCCATGAAAGATAAATTTGATTATGCAATTAAATTTACAGTATATCAATTCCCATTCCAACAACAGCATTTTGCTTTCAAATTCAGAAATAAAACATGAAAATAAATAGATTAAATGTGAGTAAGGGCAGTTAATAGAAAATTTATTATGTGACTTTGCTGGTGTTTTTTAATGACCGAAGAGAAGTAACCCAGCTCTTTGACTTATCTGTTTCATATTAAGGAATCTTACTTCTAAAAATAATTGAGAAAATATCAATTTAATATATCCCATCTAGAATTAAGGCTTTCTATTTGGTATACAAAAATACTTTTTACATTGCATACATATATTTTTTTATCTCCAGGAAACTACTGATAGGTTTTTTTTCCATAGAGAACAGAGATTTCTTCATAGGTGGGTCATGAACAGAGGACATTTTGAGTACCATGTGGAGAGCTTCCAATTATAGATAAATAAAATGTTTAAAAAAGATTCCAGTTGAAATAAAGAGTACTCTTCAACCTAATTTAAAGATTTTTTTTCTATTTCTTTAATGCATTAAAATATAAATAGCATGTATCTACTTGAATGCACCTCAGTATTACGCTTGTGACAAACCAAAATAAAATAAAGTCCAATATCATAGCAATCATTCCATTCTTCATCTGTGCATTTGTGCCTCAAAACCAAATTGTTTTGGCACAAAGAAATGTTCTACAAAAGGAAAGCATGTACAAATTTCAAAATGGAAATTTAATACTTGGAGTTACCTAGAATAAATGAAAGTTGAAAAACACAGCCTTAAAAGAGCTTTAGAGGAAAGAGAACATTTGTATTTGAAACCGTACAAATACATTAATAAAATTATAAGAAAATATGGATATGTGTGCTAGAGACAAGCACCCAGTCTAATAATTGTTAAAGTAAGAGGTTAGCATTTTATCAAATATGTTTTTTCAAATAAGAATTATTATTAAGGAGATATCATTAAGGAGAAACTTCCAAGAGCAGTGCATAGACACGTGGACATACATATATATATACATACATACACATACTACAAAATCAACTTTGCATTTACACCTAAAGAGAAAAACATAAAAATGCATAAAGAAAAAAGACTGATATTAAAGAAAAATATCTGACATTAACAGACCTTGACTGAAGAAACCAAACCTTAGTCTTGGTGCCATATGCTCCAAGAATTTCAACATACTGAGTTTTAAGAGCTTTGCTGGATAACTGCTAGGCATAATAAATATATCATGCTGTCCTTGCCTTTGAAAGCTTGCCTACAGTTTGCACGTGACTCTGTAAATTGCTAATCAGCTCCAAATTTCGGGTGAGTATTTTTGGATGCAGGATTTCAGCAAACTGTGGCAAAGCATCTACCAAAAGTAACTAAGAGCCTTCTATCTCCTTGCAACTCATGAGTGTGCATATAGACATAGCATTAACTGCACTTGCTGATGGTCTGCAACAGCTTTTGAGCCTGTGCTTTCTTACATCGCTTTCCTCCTCTCATGATGATCACAAGGACGTTGATATTGGCAATAATTTGGCAGTTTTAGTATTAGTATTATCCTGAATAGAATCCTAATACAACTAAGAAAGAAGCTCAATACTGCTACGTTTTGCTTGCTGTAAAGTGTATTATCTTGACTGTAAAATATATTTTGCTCTATGAAATTGTAATGACAATTTTCTGAAAAACAAAGGAAGAACTCTTGGCTGTGGTGTTACCGAAACAGTCTCCCAGGTATTCACATTTCAGAAGAACTATTACCTCCTAATATTTCCTCATCTCCTTATGCTTCTTTTGAAAATTACTGGTTTTTTCATAATTTCAAATTTCACAACATTCATTTATATCTTTGATTTTTTGAAACCTAAAGTGAGTATATTTTACTTTATAATGAAAATAAACTAAATGTTAGAATCAAGTAGCAGTGAAAGATGAATTGAAAGTAACAGCAAGTAAGAGTTAAGGTAGTAAAAGCAATTAATGAAGATTAAAATATGCTAAGCACCATATGGAAAACTATTCTTATGTATATAGACTTGAAACATCTCCCTACAGTTGTAAAATAAGTTCCTCTCCTGCACTGAAGATAGAATGATTACTTAAATAACCTAGTAAGAAAGGCAAAAATTTTTTTTTTTTCAAAATCTAAATAATATGCTATGATTGATTAAGCTACAAAATTAACTTTTGATTGAAAATGCCTTGATTTTTATTAATTTAAGTCACAGGTGTACAATATTTATTTAGAAGTTAAACTACATAAACCTTAATTATAAGCTAACCAGATGCATGGGAAATCTATGCAAAGTGTTTGTATAAAGCCCTGTATTTAAAAAACTATATTTACATGTCAAGCGCCACTGCACTAATGAGTTTTAATAGAATATTATACCTGACCATTGTCTTAATACTTCCCAAAATGAGCATTAGCACAAAGAGTAAAGAAGCTTATTTAGGGATTACTTTAAATACAGTTTCTATCAAATATATACATGTGATAATTAATGGCTTAGCATTCCAAGGTTTTCATCAGTAACTTCAGTATTAATGCACGTTGTGTTTACATATATATATCTCCAGATACATAAACACCCAAAAATATACCTGTATGTATTATATATATAATTTTTATATATATTTTAAAAATGGCATTTTTCTTATAGCATTCCTCATGCATTCTTACAGCCAAACAAGGTGTACTACATGGAAACCTGAAATGAAAGAGGCAGAATAATCAGCTGCTAATGTGCCTCTGCAGTTGAAGATGGTGATTTCTTCTTCACCAAGCAAAATTTAGTAGTGAAGAAGAGGCAATGCAAAGCTAAATAACTTTGTATCCAACTGCAACAAGGACAGCTTACAAGCACGGCAAACTGAAGAAAGAAGATTCTTAAAGCACCTTTCAATTACGTGTATCTTCATACAAAAAAAAAATATGCTTCAAAAAACACCTGTAGTATAATAAACAAGAACCCCATGCCCATACATACAAGAAGCATGATCAAAATAAACAGAGATCACAAGCCGCAACCCTTTCTTTGGCATCCACAACTCCATACCTTATTGGTTGTCTTGATTCCTATAAAGGTTTGCCCCAGAGGTACAGGTCGGAAACGACCATCAAAGTAGAATAATCCAATGTAGGGATTGACATGTAGAAACGTAGCAACATCAAGATAATTAGGTAATGTAGCTGAAAGGCCCAAAATCCTAATCATGCTTTGTGTAGATTCAACCTATAAAAAAAAAAATCAGGAAAACTGTAAATTTTCCAAGTGTTGTAAGCCAAGGAATCAAGCACAGAGTTTTAAAACATCCCTTATAAAACATTAATGTGAAAGAAACAGTTAATACTTTCTATAAAAGGTGAACAATACACATTAGTTAGTGATTATCCTGTATTGAAGAAACCAGCACATTCTGCAATTCCATCAAATCTTGCTTATTCATCTTTCAATTTTATTGTGCTTTTGCCCTCCAAAAGTTTAGCTAGTCATTAACTGACATGGAGGAACAATAGCAGAAAACTGGCTTTGTCAAGAAGGGATAGTCCAATTTATAAGCAAAACTGTGACACATGATTTGGTGTCATTTCTTCCTTAGTCCAAATCAGACCGCTATTCTGGAAAGAAAAAGGAATCTAATTTGTGCCACTCCACCGTCTTAGGGTTTTGCTTCCATTACTCTCTTCGACAATGTATTCTAGTTCTCTGTAACTGGCATTTCCTTCTAATTTCTTCTTATTTTTTTAAATCTTTAATTCCTCAAATGTTTGGTTTATATGCCTTCCCATTTAATAAGGGACAGAAATGGTGCTTTATAATTAAACGTTCTGTTCCATACAAAAGCCTGCATATTATATGTATTTTCAGGTAATTTTCAAAATGAGGGAAAGCACACAGAAGACCTGAATGAACAAGATACACAAGAACTTTCCCCTTTCCTTCTGGAACATTAGGAGTTGTGTAGCATAATTATTTAAAACCAGAGTTCATAGTAATTTTATTATAAAGACCTTTTAGACACTGTAACTGAAGCCATATATGATGTTCTCAACTAGTCTCAAATGGGTGAATGTCTCAAGATGAGTAAGGCTGGTAAATTCCACCAGGCTTTATCCTATTAAAAAATACAAGGTTTTACTTAGAATACAGATTTTGATTTCCTCAGCTGTTTTGAGTTCAAGTGAAGGAATGCAATTAAAACAGTAAATTAAAAGTTTTCAAATAGATGATCAAAAAGTAAATGGAGAGCATTCTTAAGGAAGACAAAATAACACCACACCAGAACCCAGACCTGAAGCATAGGAAGCACACCAAAATATTAAACTAAATCTCAAAAGGAACTATGGCCCCAAACACCACAGAGAACAAGCAGACAAAGTAAACCACTACATCGCCTGGCAATGGACATGTTCTGTGGCAAAAATCTGGACGTTAAGACTGCAAACAACTAAATGACACAGACTATCTGCAGACCAATTCTGCACTAGCACAAGAGCAGTTTTCCAAGGGAAGGCCCCATGTACAATAAAATCTGATATGTAAACTGGGACAAATGAAAGATTTCATTTTCTGAAGCCTTCAGACTGACAAAAGCAGTGTTCAAGAGAACAAAGAAGTTTTCTCACTTCTTACACATCTTTTTATGGCTGGATTATGTGATGACCTAAGGGCTACACTCATCATCATGCACACAGTTTTAAGGTGTTTGAGGTTTCGGGTTTTTTTGAGAGGTGGGGAGGTGTGCAGGGTGGGTTGCTTCCTCTTTTGTCTGTTTGGATTTTTCTGGTTTTGGCATGGTCTGCTGGAGTACCACATCCTTCTGCACTGACCTCAGTGTCTGCAGGGCTGTTTCTCATGTTTTTTCCATCACAACACTTCCTGCAGTGTTTTTACCCGTTCTTAAACATGCTTTACCAGAGGTGCCACCACCTCTGGGTGGTTGGAGCCCACTGTAGGTGGCCATGTCTGGCTCATTCAGCCACAACCATCCCTCACCAAAGCCACGCTGCAGTCCCCTCAGCCAGCACCTGGGCATCAGTGCTGCAAAAGTTTTAATTTACTAAGTGTTTATACACCTTATTTTTAAGCTTGAACCTGTAAGCATAATTAACACTTGCTGATATATGTATCCCATAGATTGTTAATAATTCCCTGATAATAAGTACAGCAATCTTACAGTGTAATGGAGCTCCCATCTGGAAAACATTACTTGATTTTGCTAAATTCAATAACAATTTTTTTTTCGTATCTCCTAAGAGCCTGAAAGCAGTAGTTTGAAAGTATGCTTGGTTCCATCTGAAGGCAAGAAAGCATTTCAAGTATTTAAACAATTACCAAGAACACTGCTTAATAACCATAGACATATGCATTTACACAGCTATTAAATGTAAGATGTTTTTCAAAGCTTTCTTTTAAAATAAAAGCAGTGCCTAGAGAACAGTTACAATTTACTGCGCACTGCCACTTTCAAAACCTTAGTAAAACAAAGAAGCCACTTAACGTCACTGACCTGGCAGTTGACCCTGGAGCTAAGGAACTTATTGAAAATCCTAAATTAACACTCCACATGACAACTGAAGCTGACAGTTAACACAAGCAAGTAATTAAGATTACTAATATATTTAGAGCACATTTTTTAAACCTCTTCAACTAGACCAGGTTGTTCACAGCACTTCAAGGGATAGGACATCCACAACTCTGGGAAACCTATTCCAGTACCTCACCACCTTCACAGTCAAGATCACCTTCCTAATATCCACACTAAACCTATTCTCAGGTTAAAGCCATTCCTTCTTGTCTTATCACTACATGCCCCTGTAAAAAGTCCCTCTTCTACTTTGCTGTAATTGCCCTTCAGGTACTAAAATGTAGTAAGATGACCCAGGTGCCTTCATTTCTCCAGGCTGAACACTCCCAATTCTCTCAGCCTTTCCCCTAGGGGAAGGTACTCCATCCTTCTAATCATCTTATTAAGACTCAAAATCATTCCATCAATTTCATTAAGTTCTTTCGAGGCCATACAAGCAGAAAGTCCTTATTTTTTTACCATCTACTTTGATAATTGCTCACAAAAAATAGATACAACTTATATACATATTTAAAATAATGAAGAGGTCCACTTACACTAAAATAAAAAATGTATCATAACAATCCTGGCAAGTATTTTATGTCCTGATCAAATTCAAACTGTAAACTAAACACCTATGCGTTTACTTTATGCATGATGATAGAGACCAAGGGACTTTTGTTCTTTTAATTATACATGGCAATATAAAAACAGCAGTGACTAAAACTGTGCTAAGCTTAAAAAACAAAAAAACAAGACTACCTGAATATGCAACCATAATATGATTTAGTTTTTGCATTTTCTCTGTGATTATAATTCTGTTTCAACTATGTATCTATTATTCGTCAATCCAAGCAGGATGGAAACTTGATTTTCCATAATGGTTTTTGGAATTCGAACACACTTTTATAGCATAGTTCTCTGCATACATTTTTGACTACTTCTCTGACTTCCCCTTGAAGAGCAAGCACTAGCATCTTTTACTCTCAGGTGCTTCTAAAGAACAGTAAGCCTTGAAAGTGTACAGATGCTTTTTGTAAAAACAGATCATTCAAAAATTAGTATTTTTCAACTACTGGATCACTTGTTATTTGCTCCTGCAAGTCCAAGTAAAGATTATGCCTTCATATACAAGAAACCATGAACCCACAACCTTTTTCCTGAAATGGCAGTAGAAATTACTGATAACACATTTAGGATGGCAAAGTTTTCTGATTACATTGTATATTGGTGGCTGGTGGTAGGCAGCTAAGTGCCCTTTCTTCACTACTGAAACACAGCCTCCAGCATTTCACTCTTTATACGTGTTTAATTATCCCAGTAAAATAATAAGCGCCATTTGAAACTTACAAGGCTTTCCTTGAAAACCTGAACTGAGACAGTATTTGCACATCAGGTTCTTTAAAAGCCTTACTAAATTTTATTGGTTTGATGTTACACTGGAAGTGAGAAATGAAATTGCCATTGTTATATTTGACATATCTAATTAGTACATCTAATTCAGAAACATTCTTGATGGCATGTGGAGAATTGACAGCATGTCCGCCACACACATTCACAGACCACGATTACCACACCATGAAATTCCATGTATGCAGAAAAAATAATCAGAAGATAGTTATCCAGTATTGATTTCCACATAAGCATCATCTGCATTTATGCTGTAAATGGATAAAGGATCAGGTATGGAAAGTGCCTCTCTGGATTGTAAATTGATCACAGCAGGATCATTTTCTTCCTAATAGGTTTTAAGATTTGCATATCATCTTGTTACATTACAGCCGTCACTTGAGAGCATAGAGATTGTGCATAGAGATACTCTTTTATCTGACTTCTAAAGTTCTTCCTGAACTTTGTCATCTTGGCAGCCTTCCCATTTCCATGTATTAAAATACCACATTCACAGAATGAATTACAATCAAGCTGGAAAGCATATCTCTGATTGTTCAACTTGAGCACAGAATTAAGTGAAGCAGACAAGTTTATACATTTTAATCTTCAAAGAATTGTCTGCTGGTTAGAAATTAATCTGATATTCAGATGACCCAGGTTCACTTCAACACACCCTCTACAGTCTTTATGCCCTTCAGATGATCACTAAAGACAAGATACTCAGGAAATTAGACACAAGCATTTCTTAGTTTTTAGTGCAGATGTGCAAGAAGATGAATTCTTAGGTTCCCAAGTCCCCTGCGGTAGTAAGAATGAAGTACTACCTATGGGGATTCACATTTGCTATTAGCTGGATACTGTCCTACTCACAGAATGGCTCTATGTCTCATTCTCTCACAAGATCTGTGCTATTTAGCCAAAACAAAGGAGAAAAAGAAATGAAAAAAAGAATTGAGTAGGCCGCAGAGCATTAAAACAAAAAAAAAATTAAATGTTTCAAAATTACTAAACAGGAAGTTTGTTAGAATGTTCCATCAGTGCTTTTTTGTTTATTGCTATATTGTTTACTAGTAATGAAAGAGTTAAATTGTCAATAAGTCCACATAGTTGCAGTTGTCTAGTTTTAAGAACAGAAATGGAAAAAACAGTGAAATTGCAAAACCAAAGTACATAGCAAAAATGTAATTACTAATACAGTTTTCAAGATTCTATATAGGACGTTATCTACAACTCTTCACAGAATGCATTTGTTACTAGGCAACCATCTAGTTAAGTAATTTTATTAGTTTTACTTTGCATCCAATGAACCCTGAAAATACTGTGATCTCAGTCCTCCATTTAGAATATATTTAAAAATCTAGAGGTACTGAAAAAATGTAACCATGCAGAAAGCACGATTAGAAGCTGTATTATTCTCCCTTAGCTAAATATTAGGAATGCATTACTTTGTCTTAAGAAATGACATTTTGCATGTATCTATACATGGCACAGTGTCAGCTTTTCCTGACTGACAGAATGCCTTTTCATGCTATGCTTACTGTTTTGTTCCCAAACTACGAAACAAAAATACCTTTGAACCTTTCTACAAATTAGTTTCACTGCTTTACCATAATATGAAAGACCACAAAATGTATGACAATCACTATTACATTTTAAACTCCACAGTTGTATCACTAAAATGGAAAAACAGTCACCTATCAATAATAAAAAATGAGATGCAGAATTACTTCCTGACATCCCTTCCATGCACAGTAAGACAGAAGCTTCTGAAGATTAATTCAAATCTCTGATACATAACATTCTCCACATAATGGAGATTAGGTTTTGTTTTAAAAAATTAGTTTTAAAAAAGGTAATTTTTACACAACTACAAGGTTGTGCAAAAGATAAAAGATAGACTCATTAGGCATATGGCTGCACAACATACTGCCTAAAAATAACACCCCAGAGTAGCAAGAAAACATTAAATTAAATTTCTCACAAGCTGATGAACTGACAGACTTTAAAAGAACATATAATTGAAAAGCAGCCATTAAAAAAGGATTCCTCTAATTCCTTTCTAAGCCCAACTCTATTCAATAATTTTATTGATGATATGCAGTACAAAACAAATGGTGACAAGAAAGGTAGGTGATTATCAGAATTAATGTGCCAGCCATACAGATCAATCTAGGTTGATAGCCCTCTTCAAATGAAATTTCTTTTCACTTACCTCATTCTATAACAGGCCACACCTGCAAAATGAGACACTATTCTCAGGAAATATTCTTATAGCAATGAGTTAATCCTGCAGCAACTATAAAGAGGTTTGTTTGAGGATTTAACGAACAGGTACCTGAATGCAAGCTCTGAAGAAGACGTGTTCACAAATTAAGTACATGCAGTTCTTTCAGGTATAAAACCGATAGAACTGCATAATTGAAGGGAATCACTCTACTTCTGTATCTGTCAGAACCAAACTAAAACAAAAGTTCTATCTATATCCAGTTTTACTGACGTGTTTTACAAATACAATCTTGAATATAGGAAAGCCTAGTGAAAAAAAGCCCCACAACACTATTGTTTTAAATGGAAAAATTACTGCGGAAGGCTTTAGTAACCTTGTTTGGTTTATCCTTTAATAAAAGATACTGAGTAACTTGATTAGTTTATATAAGGAATATCAAAGAACAAAAAGACTAATAGAAGTCACTCAAGATGAGATCTGAAGAACCAAATGAAATGCCACTGTCATTCTAGTCCCAAAAGACCCATACAGGAACTACAGTGGGCTACCATTTGACACAAGATACACGGATCTAAGCAGCTGGTTTTGTGTCATTAGCTATCAGCCCTGACTTTTTTCTTTTAAACTGATCAAATTATCAAAATCAAGAATGGGATCCCAAGCACATAAAAATTCCTGATTTGATAACAATTAGACATTTGGCTTTGGGTGAGAAACATCTGAACTTGTTTGCCAATGACTTCTAGTAAGAGGTAAAAGAGGGAATGAAAAGGACAGAAAAAAAATAGGTAGAAGAAATAATAAGGCACTATACATATTGAAAATCCTAAGAAAGACCAAAGAAAACTACATTACAGCTGAAAGGAAAAGCTCCTTAAATAAGGCAGTGTGAGAAAAAAAAGCTCAGAAAGGAAACATGAGAACTTCCAGGGGAAGCAGAACTTCAGCATCCTGTGGTCACTGCAGTCAAAGCTGCCTTTGATCTTCATTTCCCCAACAGGCCCCTCCTTTCTTGATGAGTAAAAGGTACAGCACACCACCTCTCCTTGCTGAGTCCTCTATTGCCTGGAGGAGGCATTTCTCATCCATGTAATCCAGGAATCTCCTGTAATACTTGTACGGCTGCGTTATCCCACCTATGGCAATAACTTTGTTGATCTAATACAGAAACATAAAGCAACTGAAACTTCAACTTGAAGAATGAGACAGTGCTGAGAACAATATTTGTACATCTAAGATGGCAGCTTTGGCATCCCAAAATCTGAGAAAGCTTTAAATATGGATTTTCTTTTATTTAATTTATCA
This sequence comes from Donacobius atricapilla, assembly GCA_013397315.1. Lineage (NCBI taxonomy): Eukaryota > Metazoa > Chordata > Aves > Passeriformes > Mimidae > Donacobius > Donacobius atricapilla. Next base: position 28,333 of record WBMY01013757.1, read on the forward strand.
TTCACATATTGAGAGCAGGTATCAAAACTTGTGCATAACTCAAGTATAGTAGTCAGTATGCTATTTTGTGAAAAAAAAACCAAAAAAACCAAACAAACTCATAAGCAGCAAGGAAGTCATCAAAATCTCTGAATAATTATAAAATATTTCAGCAGCCTGTAAAAACTGTCAATTTTTTTCTTTCAAGCTAATAACCTTAGTATATTACCGTAGTGTGCAAAGTTTGATTAAAAAGTTTAAGCATTTCGGTTTTACATCTGCATTATGCTCTGGACTAAAACTTTAAACATCAAAGCTATAAATTGGATTCAAGTAAGTTGTTTGATGTTATACCTACAGTATATAACAGAGCTCAGAGCAATTTTCTCACCAAAATGTTTAGCAAAGTCAATTTAAATAACTTGCAAAAACATTCCCTAAAATTTGAAAAGTGCAAACATGCACAAATATGACCTTCATTCTGCTATGAATAAAACTGTCAGCAATTCCAATATATATGCTCCTTCCAGGTTTAAATAAAACCCAATTCTAAAAAACGCCATAAGTTAAAATGAGCGTGGTAAAGTCTTACAGTAAGTGGTGTGACTCAGTGTTCATCTGGGGGAAAGTACATCAATCATTCAGGTATTTTGAGGTACAAATTAGGACAGACCCGCTAATACATCAGGATATTCCTGCTTTAAGAAAGCATTTGGATAGCTGTATTTTTACTTCATATCAATATGGATCTCAAAACATTATTTTCTGGCACAGTTGTGGGCTCGAGCATGTAGTTGAATATTAATTCTTAAAAAGACAAAAAAAACCCCCAACCCACTGTATTTTTTTCTGTTGTATACCATCTAAACAAAACACTCCTCAGACCTCCAACAAAACAAGAGAGATGCTTTTTCTCTAAGACAGACAAACCCTGCAAAATGTAAAAGGCACTACACTGTACATCCCGACCTGCACAGGAGTCATGACATTGTCTCACATACAAGCTAGGGAAGTATGATCCAGATGGAACTACAGGTACATGTGTTACTGGAGTCGCTATTAGTGATTTATGGAAAAGGCTGAAGTAGTATTTAAAAGAATTTATCACAGTTCTGTTCTGGAAGTGATACAAGAAATGACTGTTACCGGTCAGATCAAAAATCATACTACTTGAATGAATGCACTGTCTCCTGAAGGAGCCAAAAGTGACAGTACAGAAAGTGCGAAAATGTCAATATTTACCAGAATAGATCTCCGTTACTACAGCCTCCAGTCTGATCTAGTGACTACCACTCTGCAATGGGTTTTTCCTTGAATTACTTGTCCCTCTACTACAAATTAAGAAAAAATAGTCATTTTCAATGTCTTAAATCCGTATACAAATCAGGTAATTGATCCCAGCAATTACTGCAGTGCTGTAATTGACATAAGGCTATTTCAGATTAATATTTTCCTTGGGTCTTTTTTGTTGTGGTTTTTCAAGAAGCAAACAATTATTCTTCCTGTGTGCATGAATACTGAACAAGTATGATACTTCTACAGATATCAATGAAAAGTAAGTTCTGTAACTACTTTCAGAAAGGCTGGAGAGGAGACTGAAATCATTGAAGACAGAAGGACATTCTCCAGGAATGGGCTGAACACCCTGGCTTTTTTTTCGTGCTCCAGGGACATTTATGCATTTATGAATTTGTATCAAAATACATAGAACTATGGGTAAGGAACAAAACCAAGGAAATGCAACAATATTTTCTTTTCCTCACAAAGTAATATTAAAACATTAGATATGGGTTTTTTTTACACTTTGAGCATCTATAACAGTATTTTCACTAAACTCCAGAGATATTCTCCTGAAATCAGAAACATTATGTTGTCTTTTTTTATTGACTGTGTAAAAGTTTCAGCAACTTCATAGTTGTGGATGCATACTGCAAACTTCATAGAACTATGCCTGCAAGCTCAGATGCTGTAGTATAACATTTCAGTGTAATTTTAAAAAGTAATCTTCTTATTATTTGTTTTCATATAAAAAAAACAAAACAATTGCACAAAACATCTCCTGTTTCTTTGTCCCCAGGCTCTCTGAGAGGCCTGCAATTTGAAATATTTTTGTCAGTAATTTTTTTCTATAGCGTAATTCCAAAAAATTCTACAAGTAATTTGCTTTCTTTTTAACTGTGGGTATTTTTAGTGTACCTTCAGACTGTAAATTTTCCCTCTCCTAAGCTACCTACTTGTAAAGATACATATGGGTCTCCATTACTGTCTATCTTATCAAATTAGAATAAATAAGGTGGTGAGATGGTCAGTTTCAAGATTTGTTTATTGCTTTATTTCCCAACTGTCTCACTTAAGGAAGGGTTACAACTGGGAAGCTTCAGCTCCACATGAATTAAATTCCAACCCGGTAAGTAAAACAAACCTAGAAATCCTAGGAGATTAAACCACCCTATTTTAAGAGTTTTTTTAAATGAGTGCTGAAGCAAGATACTGCTATATTACAATAAATGCACTAAAGATAGGATTCAGTACCCAAAATATAATTGCCTCAGATTTTATATTCCTTAAGTAACCCTTGCAGGCTTGCCACACAGAAAAGGGAAGGGTCTATGGGAGATTTGTGTCCAAACAGAGCAGAAACAGAATGCCAAGCTGAGTAACATAGGACAGATAAAATGGCTCTCACCATCTATTTTGGACAGCTGAAGCCTATCTTACAAGTCTCACAAAATTTCATAGTAAGAAATGAATAAGTATTGCAATCTGACATGAAGAAAATGATTATCATAGTCACTGCTAAAACTTGAGATGCTTTAATATAAAGACATCTAAGGAAATCAATGTAATCAAAACCATTTAAGAAAGAAAATCCAACACTAAACAGCTAAAGTTCAGTGCCTTTGAGGTAGTCTAAACTTAGCTTCTTCTAAAGAACTGTTACTTATATTGTTCTTTATATAGGAACTTTACACTTTCTGTCCTGGGTTCGAGCAGACATCCATTTCATCCTGTTCTTAGCAGAGCTGGAATCAGATGATTCAAAAAGCCTTAACAAGGTTAGTGTAGCCTTACCAAGAAAGAAAAGCATCTTGAAAGCTAAAATGTTCTAAACATTTAACATACTACAAGTAGAGTCATAAAAATCACGGTTTCATTTTAATTTGTTACAGGTTACTTGTATAGATAGAGTTTTGCTCTTCACGACAAAAAAAAAAAATTGCACTCTATCCTCCCTCTTCTCATTATTTATTGGTCCTAAATCCTTCCTTTTTATCTATTCCCAAATTCCATGTTTTACTTTACTTGTAAAAGCACGTCTCACCATTGAGACCAATCTTATTTATTGCCTTTGAATTCTTCTTTTGTACAAGATTCAAGAAAAAAACATCTCTTTTCTCCTTTTTTCTATTTCAAATCTTGGTATTTAGAAAATACCACTAAATCATGGGGAAAAACAAAAGGATCATTTATGCTAGGCTAAAAATTATATAGTATTTTTCTAGCAGTGCTGAAAGTTTTACCTAGATTCAAGGCACTATTCTCAATTAAAACAAAAAAGAAATTCTCTTAGGAAAACTGCTAATTGAAAATGAGCATTCCTAGCAAGAAAATAATTTCAATTTTGGTTGCATTAAAACCAAAGTCTGATTATTATTTGCTTAAAAATTTTCCTGTTACTTTTACGGTAGAATAAATTAGGCAAACAAATTAAAAGTAAGGAAACAGCACTATAATAAATGATACATTTAGGAATCTGAAAGTTGATATAATACAGAAACGAAAGCAGAAGACAAAAAAAATTTCTGCATTCTTAATACACAACTTTAAAACAGAACAGTTGTAAAATAAATTGTAAACTGCCTAAGCATTTCTATTTAATTGTCTAAGCACGTTACCCTTTACAGTGATATTTATCTATTCTTGACCAAAACAAAATTATTTTGAAGAGTTTTTTATCTCTTACCTGTCGTAAAGTACGTGCAACTATACTTTCGAGCACTGGTCCTCTGTCTTCATGCAGTAGATGAACTTCATCAAGAATCAAGAGTTTTACCAGCTGAGAGAGGGCTACATCACCAACACTTTTCCTGGTCACTACATCCCATTTCTCTGGAGTAGTCACAAGCATCTAGTAGAGCAGAAAAAAAAGAAAGAAATATTAAGCATATAGAAATTTATAAAAATATAGTAATTTAACATACAGCAGAGTAAATGCAATGTAGAACTTTAAGGTATCTTAAGTTTTACCTACTTTATGTATGAGGCAGACAGTTTGCTATATCTACATGTGTTGGATGGCCATTAGTAGGATTCAGTATGGAAAACCATATGCAAATATCAACTAATAACTTCAAGCTACTCTGCTTCATTTGTATATATTTTCCACATGAAAACATTGAAACAGCTATCCAGAATGAACTACTTATATAACCATTTAATGGTTGTGTTTCACTAAAATCATCTGTGATAAAATATTTCTAACCTTCTTCAGAGCACAGTAAACAACTAAGACCCTCCCCACATACCTAAACTTGATCTGATAGTTTTTAATTCCCTATGAAATGCTTTCTCCCTAAGGCATACTTTCAAGCTGTACATTTTGATATCTTGATCCTTGCAATGTTAAAACAGATCGAACGACTTCCACCAGTCCTGGATATGGTAACTTCCAAACTTCAGTGTTTCATGTAGACATGTCAGGCCATTTCTCCAGCCTTGTCAATGTGCCTCTACATGACAACACAATCCTGTGGTGTATCAGCCTCTCCTCACTGTCTGCTCAGCAACTCATACATCAACAAGCTTCTTTATGAGGATCAAAGGCTTTACCAAAATCTAGGTAGACAATACCCACTGCTTTTCCCACATCTACTTGGCCAGGCATTTCTTACTAGACATTTGTCAAGCTGGCCAAGCATGACTTGCCCCTGCTTGGCACTGTTGCCGGAGCTCCTCGGAGCTAGCCCTGGCTGCCCGGTGTGCGGCAGGAGCAGCCGCCCCGGGCCCGGCTCCGACCCCACTCCGACTCCGGGGGCAGCGCCGGGGATCGGGGCAAAGAACAGCGAGCAGCCCTCAGTGCGCTTCTCAAAGGAGTTTATTCACCGAGAGGGATGGAGATGAAAAGCTGAAAATCAGCCTTCTGCACAGTCTTTTAAACAGGGGGAGGATACAATTCTTCCGCCAATCAGGGATATAACAGGGAGGAGATTAGGCAGGGGTTCACAATATGACAAACAATAGGGAAGACAAAGGGAGTGGAAAGGGTCAAATGGACCAATGAGGATGTTGTGGAATACAGGAATTCCCAGGAGAAGTTTGGGCAGGGGATTGGGACAAGAAGGATTGACAGGCAACTTTCTAGAACAAAGGGCAGGGATTAGGGCGGATTGACATTTATGTAGATGGTGTAAAAAGGCAGGTCTAGGGAGTGAATGATAACTGGGAGGGGGAGCAGAAAAATTTTGGTAAAACCTTCCACCTGAAGGGAGAAACATGAACAAACCATTCAAAAGGGTTTACAAAAATATGCATAAAGAAAAACACACCACCAGACTTGGTGAAGCCAAGAACAACACTCATAATAGGATTTTCTTGTCTTTCATCTGTCTGGAAACTGTTTTAATATTAACTGTTTTCATCCCTTTCCTATATGAGGCTGACCAGCAAGGCATTCCATGGGTCCTACTTCTTGCCCTTGTTGAAGACAGGAGTGACATTTGCCTTTCTCCAGTCCTTGGTCACTTCTCCCAGTTATAATGGCTGATCAAAGATTAACAAGGGGGACACTGCAATGACAGGAGCCAGCTTCCTCAGCACTTTTGGATGCAAATCAATCAGACTATGGACATATGTGTCCCCTGTTCTCTAAGAATTGATCTTCTTCCTCCAAGGGTACACTTTTCTTGCTCCACACTTTCCCCCACTTGCTGGAACTCAGAATTCCTGGAGGCCAGCCTTACCAGTAAAGACTGAGGCAAAGGATGCATTCATTACCTCAGCCTCTTCTGTGTCCTGTGCCATTCACATGCCCCCTGCCACATTCAGCTATGGGTCCAGACTGTCCTTAGTTTTCTTTTGTTACCTTTCTTGTTTTCTTTGATATTCATGAGAAGATTCAATTCTGTCTGGACTTCAGCTTTCCTAACTTCAATCCTGGATGGTCAGACAATGTCCCTGTATTCCTCTCAAAGTTCAAGTTCTTGCTCCCGCACTCTGTATGCATGGTTCTGTTTTGTGTATGACTTGGAGCAACTTGCTCATTCATGCAGGCCAAGTTCCTATTCACTGTGATGGACCACTCTTGAACTTGGAAGAATATTAACCAGTTTTCTTGGTTTCTTGAACTCTTCTCTCCTGGACCTTATCACATGGGACTTTTCCAAGCAGATCTCTGAAGTGGCCAAACTCGGCTCTCCTGAAGTCCAGGGTTGTGAGCTTCCTTTCTGATCTGTTTCTCCTCCTCCTCAGGATGCTGAACTCCAGCATTTCATTGTTGCTATGGTCAAGTCTGTCTTCAATCATGATATCTCAGACAAGTTGCTCCTTGTTTATGTGGTACAGCAAAGCACCTCTCCTCCAAGTCCTATCTACAGAGGAAGAAATTCTCATCAGCGCACTCCAGGACCCTCCTGGATTGCTTGTGCTGATGTTTCTTGCAAAATATGAAAAAAAAATGTTTCTTACAAAACACATTTATGAATACTTTTTATTTCTCTTGGTCCTCTCCGTAAGATATACTCTCATAGAATTTATTTAGTCTCAGAAAAATATTTTTCCCTGCACTGTCACACAATATTGTTCCAGTCTAATTATTTTACCATCAGAATATATCAATCTTTACTAATCACCAAGAACTAGTCCCAAAGACACTTTGTGATATTACAGAAAAAAGATATTCATTTCCGGCAACATTTAAAACTTTACACATTAGAGACTCACTGAGTCACTATTATCTCAGAAAGTGGTGGTATCTGGGGAGTATTTTCACGGTTTGTTTAAATATTACTGCGTACATTTTGTTAGCAAATAGAGATTTTTTCAAATGTACAAAATAGTAGGTATAAAAATGTATGTCCATAGTTTAAGAACTGAAATGTAACACTACTACAGATGCAGCTGTTAGCACTTTAAAATGAGCCATATCAACCACAAAATATTAGCAGCTGTACTACCACAGAACATTAATTAGCAAACAGTGAGGAAATATATTTAGCGATGCATATTAAGGCTTTAAGGTGTGAAATACTACAAATGCAAGCTACTTAGCTAATTTGCTAAATCTAAATTGACAACACTCAGATCACAGCTTTTTTTTTTAATGTCAGTCATGTTATCAGGATATATATTTAAAATTGTATCATTAATTCTTCTGTTTCTGAGTGATGTCTAAATATCCCTTATAATGATGTTTTACTTTGATCTTGTTTTAAAATAGCAATGCATGCAAAGCAATGACCTGAATTAAAAGCTATATTAAATGAGACAGTATATTAAGTAAGAAAAGAGATCTCCAGAGAATGTTTTGCTAGAGAATATTACATTTATTTTTCAGATAGAAATTACAGCTGCAGAAAAAATATTCTCAAAAAACCCACCCAAACAGATCAGCTTTGTAGCTGCAAATTATAAATTGAATTCATATATATAAAATGTTATTTTAAAATATCAGCTGAAAGAAATTGCTATCAGCAAAGACTAACAAAGATAATTTTTTTCAATTAAAATAATAAACCAAACAGCATTTTGAGTCATCTCATTATTAGTTTTAAATGCAGTAGTGGCATTTCTTTTTGTAATTAATTTCCAGAGACAATATATTTTATCCTTTAAGTTTTAAAATCAAAACTCAGATTCAAGAAAAAGGATTCTGCTTTTTCTTTGGGGGCAAGAGAAGGACACAGAAACCAAAGAATAAAAAATCTGTTTAATATTTTCTTCTTTTACATGGACTTGGGATCTCAGCACACTGAGAAGTGTGTTCATTTATATTGCTATTTCACCACTTCACCTCTTCCAGTATTGGAATAGCTAGAAAATAAAGCGTCACATTTATTTAATGAACTGCAACTCATGCAAGATATTGCAATCTGGTTTTTGTATTAGGATATGGCTGAATAGAAATAGGCTAACTGTCAATATTTTCACTGTCAGGTTAAGTTTCTCTATGCACACACACTTCTCTTTTCCCAAAGTTTTTTTGATTATCATTTGTTATTCCACACTGACTTTTTCTGTTAGGGAAACATGGGCTTTTCACAAAGTCTTCTGTCTTAAGTGAGCATTGCCACTCGATTTCACTGTTATACCAAAGGAGTTACGTGTTTAGAAGAAATAATCCTAGTATTTCAACTCAAAATTATGCCATTTACCTTTGGGGTTATTTAACATATCCCTAGATGGTTTTACATAATATTCAGGTAAGAACTCAAAAAAAAAAAATTATTTCATTTTGAAAAATTATGTCGAAACTGACAACACTAGATGATAACATCAACATCAATTTACAGAATTTCAAGAGACAATCAAAATGCATTTTTCTATAATTGCATGATTTTCTAACTGTTTTTGTCACGCTCCCCTCAGTCCCCCTTTGAAGCCAGATTTCATGGTAAAGGGAAGTTACATTTTCACCACAGTTTCAAAAGATCAGCATGTTGAAAATGCTGGGGTTTGTCATTGTTTGGGAGTTTTCTGAATCTTAAAAGGCTTCTTGTCTTACTAAAATCAAATGATCTTCCATTAATTTCTAGTACATTCATTTCTAGCAGTTGGCAAAGCCTTGAAGGTTTACATTTTCAATAGCTTACTCTCAATTCTTTGAATCTCTTTGCTACTTTTAAATTCTCACAAACACATTTTCCCATGACTAGTATCTGTTTTCTGCTTGAATAATTAGGACACACACTCTGAGCCTAGAAAAGCTATGGTAATCCCCTCAAATTTACACTCCCACAGGTCCAAACCACATATGAAAATATTTCAGAACAAATTACGTAAAAACTTAGTTATAACATGCCATACTACAAAACTCACTGCTTTTAAGTTCTTCAAGACTATTTTTGAGAACAGTCTTTCTGCCTTTAGCCTCTTGAGCATTTGTTTGTCACTCACCTTACCTGTTGTCCCTTTCATATACACAACAATAAATCAAAACTCAGACATACACCTTACCTCTCCCCCAACTTCCTGACTACTACAATTGCCACAAAATAATCAGAATAGACCTGGATCACTTTTCCTATGTGCCAGATATCATCAGACCAAGTATAAAGTACTGGCTGACTCTGATCACAGCTTAAACATCAACAAGAACAACAGGAAAAAGCCCCATGCCCTGCGCTTGAGGATGTTGTATTTTAATATGTGTTTACATAGATTTCTGTAACATAAAAAGTAGAAAAGTACCTTGTACTGAAACTGGGTATTCTGAGTATCACCACCATTCCAAAAATAAACCTGAGTGCTGCCATACTGAAAACAGAGCAGCAGCAGTGCAGTGCCTTTACTTTGCACAAGACGTAAATATGGACTCCTTTATAATATCGAAAGAGTGAAAACAGAATAGAATAGTACACACACATACTTTCAAACATTTGACATATAAGTTTGAATTCACACATGCTGAGCATTAGAATCTATTCTTTCTAGAAAGAAATTGTAGAATAAACTCAAGATTATAATGAACAAATCCAGAGGCCTTTGCATCAAGAAAATATTATGGATGTCAAGTGATCACAATAATAAAGGCTGTATGTTAGAGGAAGTTTCCAAAACGAAATTATCTTCCCAAAGCTGGATCAAGATCCAGAAACATGTCATAATCGGCAGCATAATAGATATTTTCCTATTTAACATATCTATATAAAAGCACTTCTTTCTCTTTGAAACCATCAGAATTATGATAAATAAACAGTAAATAGTCAATTTATTTTATATTTCTCTGCGAAGTTCACAATATTGCTTCTCAAAGCATTGATTAAATCTGCAAGAAATACGTGTTTCTACTGCAATTTCATGCTTTATTTGCTTTATCCTCTTAACAGCCACTTCTTTTTCATTTTGCATTAACATTTCTTTGTACCTTTCCCACTTTCTATTAAGAAACTCTCAGTATAACAGTATCCTTAGGAAAGAAGAAAGAAAACTGAATCTTATTATATAAAAAATCATTCTGATGCCTGCAGCTATGTGAGCATCTATTCTCTAAAGACTTCTTCCTGTGCTCCTCCTGCTCAATGACCAGTGATGCTGGAGTTACTCACTTTGTTATTAGCACAAAAAAGTCTCATTGAAGACATGACAGCCAAAACTAAGGGGACACAAAGAGACAGAAATAGCTAAAATACAACCTGGAATCAATTGAAATATTTATAATCCACTGGAAAATACACGTTAGGTATTTCAGAAAGTTGTCTTTTAACAATATAAAACAATGATTCGATACAACCGGAAAGAATTTTATCATTTGCAGATTAGAAAGAATTATCTTATTAAAATTAAATGCAACAAAATCAAGCATCATTCAAAACAGGGGAATTCAGTAAACTTTCAAACAGAAGTGTTTTCTGAAGTGTCTCGATGCTGGAGAAGAAAAAATTTTAAGGTCCAATTCATTAGTATATACAGTTAAAGAAAAAACACAGCATATGTACAAAATACAAGCCTTAAGGGTCTAATAGCTTTGGAAGGCATGGAACCAGCCTCTTTCTATGTTCTGTAGTGAATTTGTCTCCACCACAATGATTCACCACGTATGGATAGCAGTAAAGAATTCTGCTCTGGCCACTGCTGCTTTACTGTTAGTATTCAAAGGCACTTTCTCAAATATCTACTTCGGTCAATTCCGATTAGTAGAACTTCCTTGTCTTTATTGTTTTCACCTTGCTACTGGTTTTCTCTACACTACTGCTCCTTAACACACATCTACAACCTCCCCATACCTCATCCTAGAGTAAGCTTTGCTTAGTCACAGCCAGCGCTCCTCATCTCCTGACAGCTTTTTGGCAAGGGGGCATGGGCAACCTACACAATCTACTCAATTCATGCTGTAATTATTTATCTTGGTGGTTTGGTCTGGCAGGAAACTCTCTGCGAGATCTTAACTTTCGCAAAAATGGAGACACATAAAACTGCAAACAACTACACACATCCACCCAGAGCAGATACTCATTGGAATGCAGCATATTCCACAGTTCTGTAGGTAGAGCTGCTATGCTGGGGCTTCATATGATTTGAAAATATTTCCCTTCTAATATGTGATACATTGGAGTTTCTCACAATTTTTTAATATTAGATAGCTGATATCACAGCCCGTGAGGGACACATTACCAGTTTGGCAGTCTTTGAGGTAAAACTCCATCATAACATGTTACATGAGCAGCAACCTGCAAGTCATTTTCATAATGCTGGTTTTATTCCTCTTTTTATGGCACTCTTACTCTGTGATTTATTCAAGCATTTAAAAAACCTCATGTGAGCTGGAGCTCAGGCAGGGAGTGGAATAAACATACTCAAAGTAAAGCAGAGGGCTGCAATTCAAAACAAGAATCTCAGGTAGGAAGTAATAAATAATGAATGCAAGTATTTTGCTCTTCATAGATCAGAAACAACCATCTGATGCTGTGTTTAACACAGTTAAAACAGAATTATGTTTCTAGTAAAGCAGATTCCTTACCATAAAAAGATATGCAGATGAGCAGTAGGCCCATTTAGTTGACAGATGATGTTCTAACAAATCTGAACACATATTTGTGGTCTAAAGTCATGTCAGTACAAGACTATACATACACACATACATATATAAGTGTGCATCTTAGAAATATTTAATAAGACCATGCTTACAAGAAGTATTAACATAGAAGACTGAGTTTATCATGCTAGGAAGACTTACAAAAGAGGTGCATTGTATTGATGCTTATTAGAAGCAATTAGTAAGTCACCAAAGTTAACAGCAATTGTCAATCAACAACAGAAATCAACAAGGGATTGTAAGAGCTGTCACTCAGAACTTAAAATATCCAATGACTTTTAACTGAGGCAACATAACTCTGTTCAGCATATTTTACTTTATAATGAGTCCAGGAATGCACAATGGTTTTGTTCCTTTCCAGAACCCAGCTATTCCACCTGATGAAAAGGCAACTGATTGATATCAGCACATGGACTTAGCAGAGCGAGTGACACATTCTATTGAACTTATTTTTTCAATATTACTTTATTTGTTGCATACTCAGTTTCATAATTATGACTAACAGATTTAAGTTTGTATGTGAGGATTTAAAATTTTACGCTTTCAGCACAATCCTGGATGTCCCAGAGATGACAAAATTTATTTAAAAGTTCCGGTACTACTTTTAGACTTCAATACAACAGACTCTAACCCAGTAAAAATAAACTGGATATGACAGTACAACTAGCAATTTCCTTTTGCTGCTAACGTGAAAGCCCTTACCTTAAGTTTTTTATAGTCTTACTAAAAGAATATGGAGTAGTTTTCATGTGGAGTAGTTACATTAATATGAGACAAAACTATGTATATTAGAATCACAATAGTTGTACTGAGTGATAGGATATAAGCACCTGCTCTCTGTATTCTTTTTTCCCATGACAAAACAGTCTGTTTAAACCTTATTTTAAATACCATAGCAAGAAAGAACAGCTTGCATGATTTTGCGAAATTCATCCCTTATATTGCAACATATATAATTAGCTACTCAGATTTCAAGTTTAAATAATGATCTAAATGTTTAAAAGGTGTTTGATCCAAAACATTACCCTCTTTTCCTCTTTGCTGTTAATCAGTTCACCAATTACAGTTTTACTAACCTCTGATATACTACTGTCAGGTCTGATTGATGCCAAAAGCTCCCTTAATCAAATCTGACAGCTTAGAGCAAGTGCCTGTCTCTTGAGACACTGCATCCAGCCTGTTTTCAAATCTTCCCAGTGTTACTTTGCATTTCCTTCTCTCCTAGCCCCTTTTTCATATCTAACAGAGACACAACAGAATAACAACAAAACATGACTGTAGAATACATTTGTGTATGTTTTTATATACCATTAGAGCACTACTTGGGGTAAAATTGTTAGTTTGTTTAAGAATTTACAGGGAAAAAGTAAGAACAATGAGATTTTTTTGGAAATTGAAGTTTCTGAGAAATATTGTTTCTTGCTTGGTGGTTTTGTTTGAAAATTGTGGGTTTGTAAGGGGGTTTTTTTCCCTTTCTCTTTTTTTCCTTCATAGCTGCAAGGAAAAGGGTTTCCAAGTTGTTACTCCTCTGTTGCACAAGGAAACTTCAGGCTCTGGTTGCACAGCTTCAGGAGACAAAGATAAAACACTACCTCGGCTCCCAGTTTTTTCCATTTTTTTATACTGGTATGCTTTTAAGACTCATCACAGGTGTCCTCCATATCTCATTAACTGTAAATATTAAAAGGTTCAGAATAATTTTTGTTGACATAATGAAAACCTTTGATTTATTTATATTTTAAGATTAGCCAGATTTTTTTCCCTTGTTCTGCTCCTGTCAAGCCTTACCCCAAGATGTGGATTAACCCAATATTATGTGAAAAAGGACCAAAGGGCAACAGTGACATTTTCTTTCAAATATCCTTTTTCAGACACCTTTACTCAACAGTTTTATTTTCTATCACAGATTTGTATGCAAGAGGGAGCACATTCATGTTTTTGTCTCCAATCAGGTTTTTTCAAGAATCAATGTAAATCACTGATATGGAGGCATATTAAGTGTAAGATAAAGAGAAAAAGGCCTTGGTTCAGCTGAGATGCTAATATTAAACAGATACTGCATTAGAAGTCAATTTTGTGACACCTGTTTACAAAATGGCAACTCAAACACCAATTCATTTGCTTGCGTGCAAATGCGATTTCACGAAATTTTCCTTTCAAGTTTACACTCCAGAGAAAATTATGTCTGCTAATATTAATGATAATCAGTGTTGAAGGTGATTGTAACAGACCTACAGCAAGACTGTCAGATTTATATTCTCTGATTACATTAGCTAAGAAATAGCATGCACTTTGGATTTCAGCAGGATTCTTCAAGCACCAGGAGGAAATATCAATGGTTTGCTGTTGTAATGAAAGGATCAAATCACACAGAGTTCCACAGGAGCCTATGCACCTCAATACCATTGCATATTTTCATGAGTAATCCTAGTAACAGACTACAGATCATATCCACTAAACATTACATTCATATAATGCTGGACAGAGCTGTAAACCCAGTGGAGGGTGGAGTGAGAATTTTAAAATGTCTCAATAAGTTAAAGAACAGATGCATTAATGCATGAGTCAGTAATATACTTTCAAGATTCTATGCTAAGGATAGGATTTATCTTGCCTATCTTACATGCTAATTTACAAAATCACCCTCAAAATTAGATGCCTAGGCTTCCTCTAGCTGGTTCATTTCATCCATCTAAGTATGAATCAGCCTTTGAAGTCTCTCCTTTGTTGTGTTCTCCCTACGAGTCTGTGCCACCAGTTTAGACCAGTTGCCTAACTCTTACACAGCTAAAGCCAAAGGAGATGCATCTGACCCTTAGTAATAATTATCCAACAAATGCAGGATGTACAACAACTGGCAAGGCGGTAGCTGGACAGCAAAAAGAGGAAGAGCAGATCGGTCTGCACATGAACCAAAAACGCTCTATTGATGCAAAAATTGAAACCTTAGAGCAGAAATGCTGCTGTTTGGACATGCTAAATAAACCTTGCACTCTGCTCAGCAGCAGCATGAACTTGGGGCAATACATTATGTACTGGGCAACTTATTTCAAGAAGCGCAAAACCAACTGAGAGCCCAGAAGTGAAAAATGAGAACGACTAAACATAAATGAAGCATGACTTTACAAAAAGTTTAAATAAACTGATGCTTAGGCTAAATAAACGTGTCTAAACAGAGATAACTACAACTGCTAGAGACTTTGGAAAGCAAATAGCAGTGACTGGGGAAGACAGACATTCAGGTAAAGAAAGTGGTAACAAAATTTGATTAGAATTTAGGTTGAAAATAAGTTTCCATTAAAAAAAATATATATCTTCTAACAAAGATGACATATAAGCCCTGAAAGAGATTTACTTGGAAGTTTAGGAAAGCTCCATGATCAGGGTGTTGTAAAATGAAATTAGAGCAATATTTATCAACAGTGAAATATATATATTAGTTTTCTCAGAAGGACAAATTAGATTAATTCTCATAATATTTTGTATAGTTTTAAGATCAGTTCATAATGTAAACAAAAACATCTTTCAAATTTCAATTATAGTTAACTTAAGTAACTACATATACCATACAGCTTAGATAATATATTCTACTCTATATTAGTAATTTAATATGCTACTAATAAATACCGTGCTAGTACTGCATGCTATAATACAAACCACTAGGCACTTCATGGTAACAAAATGCTTCTTGTTATAATAAGAATACTTTATACTACTATTACATATACTCTAATTTTATTGTAAATTAGACTACATTTTATTATAGCTATTGCATGTAAAATGATTCTTCAGTGTTGGAGGTGCTTAAAAAATTTTCTTTGATATAGTATATAAAAAGCTGTATTCTAAATGCAGTCAAATTTAGCATTATTATCTGCCATATTTGTAAATATTTTGAAGTATAATGTCTGGGGTTTGTTCCACAAATAAATTGGAAAAATAGCTAGACAACCTAAGATATTCTGTTATGTGGAAAATGACAACTTAGAGGATATAAACTCTCAATTCCCCTGATGCTATTTTGTAATTTACTTGTATTTTCAACTGACCAGAAGCAGTTAAATTTGAAAAAGATCCAGAAGAGGGAAACATTCCCTGAGCAACCTGCTATCAGCTCTGCTCAAATGAGCTATCTTTTTGCAGAGGAATAGTCACTCAGCAGGCACAGCTGTTATTCTGCAATTTTTACATCTAAATCAAAGATAATTGGACTTCTGAGTACATTTAAATTGTACTCTGGGAAAAGGGTCTAACTTAATGCATCATTTGCATTAACTATAAAAGACTGCATTTTCATCCTGTAAAATTTACTGTGCTTAAAAAAGTATTTGGAAGTGCAAAACAGTTACTAAGTAATTTTAAAAACATGTAGACACCTTTTGCACAGAACCTTTTCAGCTGTAAAAGATCATTAAACCAAACAGAAGTAAATCATTCTTCTAAATTCTTCATAGATAAAATATTAATGGTAATAGAGACTCCTGAAAATTACCTTCCTCCAATTTTTACTGAAGATCCTCAGTGACAAAAAAAAAACCTGAGACAAAACCTATAATATTTTATTTGGTGTTTTTAATAAGTTCATTAATGATATGCAGAGGAGCAGTTAGTTCATACTACAAAGAACTTCAATTTCAGATTCTCTGATATTAGTTTAAGGACTTAAATTGAGGCATTCTTTATTGTTATTTATTGAGATTCATTGTACTTCACAATTTAACGTTCAGACAATGTATTTTAAGGATTTTTAGTCTTAATTTTACATATAAAAACATAAAAAGAAAAATGCTTATAAGGATTTCACCACCAGAAAGGAAAATCTGAACACTTTCTGACAAAATGTCATCTTTAATGATTACACAGGAACATTCTAACAGGTGAAATAGTGTCTAAAACCTTCCCTGCTCATCTTTTACTGGAACATGCAGTAAACATCAGATAGGCAATTCCATCAAAATGGATGAGTTTTGATTTTCACGGCATTACAGTAAGTATAAGGTTGGAAGTCACCTCTGGGGATCTAACAATCCAATCCACTGCTCAAATCAGCATCACCTAGAGGAGTCTGCTGAACACTGCATATACACATGTATCCAGTATCTCTCAGGTGATACTCAAGGTCTTTGAAGATTCCACAGCTTGTCTAGATGAACTTTCAGTGTCTGACCACCCACACAGGAAAAAGAGATAAAGTCTCACATTTACAGAGAATTTCCTGTATTGCAGCGTGTGCCCACTGCCTCTTTTGCACTCCCTGGAAACTCCTGAGGTCTGCCTCAGTCTTCTTTACACATAAATACACAATGTACTCAGATCACACCTATCTGAGGTTTTCCATGTCCAGACTGAATGACCCCAGCTTGCTTTGTCTCTCCTCATGTGTCAGATGTTCTATCCCTCAATAACCTTCATGCCTTTTTGCCAGACTTGCTCTAGTACGTTCCTCTCATAAAGCGGAGCCCAGAACTGGACCCAGCACCACAGATGTGTCTCACAGGGCTGAGCAGAAAGGAACAGCCACCTCCATTGAGCTGCTGGCAATACCCTTCTGAAATGCAGCCCAGACTGAAGGGGATGTTGCTGGCTCACATTTAATTTGTTTTCCACCAGAATATCTGTCATCTTTCCCAGGAAGCTGCTTTCCATCTGACCAGATCCAGCCTGGATGGGTTCATTAAATTACTCCCCCACCCCTGTGTAGGACAAGGCATGAACTCTGGAACTTTATGAGATATCTGTTGGCCCATTTCTCCAGCCTGTCAAAGTCACTCTAAATGACTGTGCAACCATCTGATCTGTCAACCATTCCTTCCAGTTTTGTACCATTTGCAAAATTGCTTTGTTTCCTCACAGAAGATCAACATGACTTTTCAAAGGTAATCAAGAATGACCCCATGGTAACTTTGACCGACTCCCTCAGGACTTGTGGGAAAATATCATCAGATTGCATTAACTTGTATCATGTTCAGTTTGTCTGCACATTCCCTAACCTTTGTTCCACCAAGTGTTGAATTTTCCTTCTCTAGATTTTCCCATTTGTCTCTAGGGCTTGGGATTGATGGAAGCCAAGCCTAACGATAACAGCTGAAGCAAGGAAATCATTAAATACCTCAGCCTTTTACAAGCCTTGTGTCATCAGGTACCCTGTTCCAATTTTTCTTTTTCTGTACACCCATAGAAGCCTTCCTCGCTGCCCTTCACATATGCTCCTGGGCTTTTTCTTACCTAATCCTGTCCCTTCAAGCTCAACACGCACAACTACAATCCTTCCAGGTCAACTGTTTCTGCATCCACCTCTTGCATGCTCCCTTTTTATGTTTGGTTTTCATCCTGTAGGTCTCCTGACACTCTTGTCTAACTTGCTGATCACCAGGATGAGCCCCTCCTGAGTTTGGAGGCATTGAGCAGGAATAAGAAATACAAAGGATTGCTAGAGAGTTTTAAAGTCTGAAAGACTTTGTATTTCCATCTAGATTTAAAAAATACTGAAATAACTTATTAAACTCATTAATATCACTTGCTAGGTCATTTACAATGGAGTGTAGAAAATATTGCTGTAATGTACTACATTACATATAATACCCTTACACACAATGTAGTTTCTGAAGGACATTAAGTAAAGACTCCAACTCAAGAATCATGCTGCGTGACACAAAGGTATTGAGCTTACTGAACATATTACAGCTATAAAATTGGATCTATAATTTTTGTATATCAGCACACAACTGAATTAAAAGTCTTTGAAACTTTCTACTACACTAAATTCTTCCCTCTCTCCCCAATCCCAATACCAAGGTTGCCCAATCAGTGTTACATTTATCTGTTTTGAGAGATGTAGCAGTAAATACAACTTGGCAAGTATAAGATGGACTCTGAAACACAGGAAAGCAAGACCAGATAAATGAAAGAAACAGCAAAGAGATCTTGTGCTTAGAATTGTGCCTTTGATAAAGCAGTAACATTTGGTTTTCACTGTCTTAAATATTTTCTTAAATGACAAAAATCCACATTAAAACCAGCACACGTCAAAACTGGTGCCTATGAAGGCACAATAAACAGTCTCAAGTCTATTACTGAATCTTATGTAAGGTAACCACCTGGCACTGGGGTATCAAAATGCAGCAGCTGACTAGTCAACACGTGACAGTCTAGACAAAGCCATTCATATATCTATATAGATCCCCCACTTGAGTGGGATAAAAAGAAACAAATAATATAAAAGTAAAAGAAAAAATAGAAAGTTCAAAGGCAACTTCCTCTTAGGAGCTTCATCACTCTGTTGCAGAAGTGGGAGAAACTTAGCAGCTCCAGTCAGGTTTTCTTCCCACAGTCACACACGTTTATTACACAGAAGCCTCTCTGATGATGCCACTAGATTAAAATACGCCACTCACAATCTAGCTTAAAACATTACAAGTACTTTGCAACTCATGTGATTCAGTTGTCACTGGATGGTCACATCACTGCAGCAATACACCTAAAAATCCAGCATGTCAAGACAGAATTTGATTAAACTAGTCCCAATCACACACAAGTGAAGAAGGGCCTTTTAAAAAGTAATAATTTAATTACAGACCAAGCAACAGAGAAAGGAAGATGCTGATCCCTTAAAAAAAACCTAAAGAATAAGTCCTCTCTCTTAACATACATTATGTTTATATGTTCTATTTTCAGAAAAACTTCAGCATCGTTAATATCTGTTGTATGGAAATAACAGATGCAATAATCTAAGAGCAACCTTTTAAAGACACAAATTTTTAAAATCCTTACTGATTTGATATTTTCAATGCAATATTTTTAACATTTTACTTCATATTCACTTCTGCAACATTCTGCCACAATGAATTGAGATGAATCATCGACAGACAATGAATTTTGACCTCTATAAAAATAGATACTAAATGTATTTAATGTCATAAATGACATGTATCTTCAGTGCAATTTGACTTTAAATAGCAAATAGGCAGAATATTACAAAAAAAAATAAATACACATATTGAAAAATTGTTTCAATTTTTTTAGCTACTACTGCTTACAAAAAATATTTTGAATTATGTATTTGCACCTAATTTCATAACAATAATAAACAGAAAAATTAATTTAAGATACTAACTGTAAAGCTATTAAATCAGATCTTCCCATTTTCAATAACTAACTTGTGTGTCTGATCTCTCCACTTGAAAAACTAAGAAATCTAATTCCTTCACCTGTAGGTGACACTGTTGGTCTTAGCCATATAACAAAGAGCAACAGCATTCCTGCAGTCTGGAACAATGATGTTTCCAAACCATAAATCTCTTTTTTGTTTTTATATTTGTACACCAGTACTTTTAATTTCCATTGTAACATGGTTTAATCCCAGCCAGCAATTGAGCCCCACACAGCCAGTTGTGCAGTCCCCTCCAGTGGGATGGGGTAGAAGTAGAGAGTTGAGATAAAGGGTATAATAGGTAAAGCAAAATCTGTGCACACCAGGAATTCAGAGCAGAAGAAGGAATTCATTCACTACTTCCCACTGGCAGTGGGTGATCAGGGGGATCCATCCTGCGTAACAGTGACTTGGGAATACAAATGGTTCCTTGGAACATCCCCCTTCCTTCCTCTATCTCTAAGACCTGTGGTTTGGGATATCCCTGTGGTCAGTTGGAATCAGTTGTCCCAGCTGTGTCCCCTTCCCAATTCCCTGTGTGGCCCCAGTCCTCCTGCTGGTGGGGTGGAGTAAGAGGCAGAAAAGGCCTTGACTCTGAAAGTGCTGCTCAGCAATAACAAAAACACCCTGTGTCATTTACACTGTTTCCAGCAAAAAATGCAAACCACAGCCCATACTAGCTCTTAAGAAAATTAACTCTATCCCAGCCAAAACTAGCACAAATTTTAATATCAAACCTCTTCAGAGACAATGATTTATGTAAGTGCATAAAGTACAGATTTATTAAAACTGAATATGCTCTGATAAAGCCTAAAGTAATGAAAAAATGTGCCCACTGGAGAGGAAAAGGAAAAAAAGACCAAAAGTATGTACTTGCAGCAAGGGCTGTTCATCCAAATCAAGTATTCATATTTGTTCATTTAAGTGCTGAACTACAATGCCAAATAGTTTATCACTTACAGGGAAAAAAACCACTCAAAACTTCTGGTTTTAAAAGGGTTTAAAAAAACTTCTAGTAGCCAAGTCAGGCATGAATATAATTACTTCCAATAGAAGGGAAAACACTACCAAGAATGCAATTATAAAACAACCCACCTTATATCCTTTAACTACAGAATACATAAAGCAAATTTTTTCCTATTGTTCAAAACATCTGTAATTTTATCTGGCATCATTTCAACTAGGTTTTTAATGCTAAACCAAAAATTAACTCCCACCTTTCCGCCCAATCAAAATATAGATTTTAGCCAAGTGAGTCATAGCAAAGAATGCCAGTCAATTACACACTTTATCATAGAATGAGACATTTGATTATTAATCATAAAATAGGTTAGTCAAAGCCTGCACAAAAATTCTACAGATTATGCAATTGCAACAAACAAGTAGGCATGTTAGCAAAATAAACAATTGTATCTATTTCAAAAGTAAATTATTTCAAATAAAATGTAAATGCTTGTCTGAAGAGTAGTGATTCTAATTTCTGAAGCATGGAAGACTGATTCTAGTAAAATCGGTCATAAATACAGAAACTAATTTAAGTCACAGATAGCACCTTCAGTTCCTTATAAAGGACTATTATTTTTTTATTCAAACTGCTACTGTTCGATGATGTATAAGTACTTTGCCCCACTGGCAAAATCTTAGCTGTCACAGGCACATATATTAATAGAAGAGTCATAAATCAGAAGGGCTTCCAACAATTTCACTAGGATACTGGAAGACTAATGCTAAAAAAAGAGGAAATACAGCGCTGAAGGAATAGCATGATAACATCAGCCTGAGAAAGCAATGCAGTTGTTCCAGACACAAAAACAGAAACAATGCAGACAACATTTCAACTAAGCAACAAGCTTAGTGACTGAACCCACTGGAAAAACATCCAGCAATTTCTTATACAAGTCAAACTTCATTTATTTCCTATTATGTTTCATCATCAGAGACAATCAAGAATCCTACACATGACATCACAGAGCTTACTGCGTTTATTTCTGAGGGTTAAAGAGTTCAGTTGAACAATTTACATCACAGGCCCAAAGTTACCTCTCTCCTGTGTAACATCAATACTTTTCACCTGCTTTACAATTTCCCCAAGTTTGTGTAAGGAAGTAAGAAAACTGGCAAAATCATAGCTTTCATAAAAATGGCACCCAGAGAAAAATGCCTTCCTTGTCTTTAAAGGTCAGGAAGTAACACTACAATGCTAAAAAAATTGAAAACTCGGTCCTGAGGTGAGCTAGATGGGCATATCAGCATTACAGAAATAAGCCCAACCTGCAAGGAAGTGGGCTTCAAATTTAAGTATTTCTTCAGCTGCAGACTGTAGTCAGTGAAGATTCATCTAATCCAGGTTATGTCTTAATTTCCATTTTGTTATTCCCTATTTTGGATCTCTGACGACAGTAACCTTAACTTTTCTTCCTTCTGCTTCTCCATTGAAACATTTTCAGGATTCCACTTTCTCCCTCCAAAAGCTGAAGAGAATGAATATAGCCCAGCAGAGGACTTGAGTGTAACTGGTCACAAACCTGAGTGTGACTGCTATCAACTGGTGTGTATGTACACGGCTTTCTGGTGAAAAGGCTGCCACCATCAGAACTCTAAAACACGCCAGAGCATTTCAAATCTTGCAGATGTACAAAGATCCATCCCTTCTGATTATAATTTAAGTATCTTGATTTCAGAACTAAACACTAATTAAGAAATACAATTAAAGTTTACAGAAAAAAAAATTAAAAGTAAGACAGAAAAAAAAAAGTAATAGTCTGTGGTGTACCATCAAAACTCCTTGCCTAGAAGAGATCTAGGATAGTGGATTTTTAAACACACTTTTCCCTGAAGATAGAATGATCAATGAAGCAAGTAGCAAAATTTCATTTTGCACACTATGAGAACTTCTGAAACACGAAATTCATATGGAAACAGTGTAGAGATGACTTCATGACACAGAAATCCTACTGTATAAAAAAGACCTTGATCCTTCCTGACTCAGACCTCCACTTGAGCAAGGATTTCTGTTCTAAGTATTTCAGCATATTTATCTCATTTGAAAGGTAAGGCTTAACCTCATTTAGAGAAAGAAACACTTTTTTTAGATTGTGCATAACTTTGAAAATTCAGAAGAAACTTTTTTTTTCAGTAAGGTTGTACTAAGGAATATTCAGGAAGTTCTCTCTAAAAAAGAGAGAAGTCCCTTCTTTCTTTCTTTTAAATTAGATTTTGATATATTCCTGTCCCAAGTACTAATTTTGATCAAAAGAAGATATTCTGCTATTGAAACCAGGGGCGTGCATAGAATCCAGCACTACTTTACATTCTAGGCATACTGGAAGAGGGAATATTAACCAGGTCAAACTCTGGTTTTGAAACTAACAACTTGAAAAGCAGAGGGTTTTTCAGTATCAGTGAGCTTTATAATCTCTAGATCACTTCTGAAGGCCACTTCATGAAAGTTTAACTCCTCATACCAAAAGAGATTTGTAGATTTTATTACATCTAACACATCCAAAGCACCATTTTATTCCTGGAAGGAAATAGACTGGCATCTAAAGTCAACAGTAATACAGATGTTTGCAACAATTGCAAATAAAAAAACCAATGGCATGCAACAGGAGATGAAGGCCACTTAGAGAAGACTAACATCAGAGTAAGTGCTTACAGGGATGGACAAAATATACTGGATAAGCAAAAAGGAGATTAGACAGGGAGAAAGCACCAAGAGACAAGAAAATAAAATACTACTATCTTGCTTCAAAGACACTTTAGACTGTACAATCTATGCAAATTTTCAGACTAAGTTCTTCATCTCATCTTCACAAAATGCTGCAGTAATCCAAATGGGATCAACCTTTTAAGAAAAGTGTTCTACAGTTGATTTCTATTAAAATGCAGTACAGTACAATATCCTGTGAATTACTGTTATGGGAGAAGAGCTGTCAATATTCTGAATTAAAAACATTCACAATTCCTGCCCACAAATTGAAACATTTTTGTGTAAGTATGGTGATATGCATGTCAAGATTACATCATCTTTATTACGGTAAAAAATCACTATCTCATGTACTTCCTATATGAATAAGAAAACTATATACATATTCAGCCTCTAATAGTGGGCTTTGTATATGCATTAAGTGAGATGCACATGTGTAGCAGAATATCATAGACTATAATGCTCTAAAATTTAACAAAATGCACACAGGAAAAGTAGCGGGAATCAACCTCACTCTTTGCTTTTACTCAGAAGCATCTCTATACCCTACTAAAGTGCAGGAAATGAGAAACAGTATATGAGAAAAATAAAGCTTTAGATGAAACAGCAGGCACCTCAACTTCACAGCCCTCTTTTACTTCCAATAGTTTTGGACTTGATTAGTTTTATATTGCAGTTAAGAACTTGAGAAAAAAGCATTATTCCATTTTATTAGTACCAGATTCCAATAGGGAATAAAGCCTTCATGACTTAATATCAGAGTCTATCAGCTGACAGAATCTATCAAGGTGATCATCCATATTACTCAGAGGTCCTGATGCCATTTGCCATTCTCAGAACGACTTGCCCTATTCAGCTCTGATGCTTTTGTGGTCTCTGCTTCACTTCTCACTTCTGTCTTGCCATCAAAATTATAATTAAATCAGCAAATCCTTGAGATGTCAAAGTACATTTGGTCCTTCAGGCTATTTCCTCTCGTCAAGGAAAACATTATTTTCAAGTAATCAGACAAATGTATTTGCCAATGCAAATGCAGCTTACGAAAATTCTCTTTCCATTTACAACACTACTGTTTACAAAGATACTACCAATACTGTTGTATTACTCATGCTCTTCAATAAGAATTGTCCTTTTGTTCTAAACTACTCTTATTTCAAGTATAAAAAGTTGGGTAAAGTTAAATAGAAAAATAACCAGCTAATAAAATTTGCAATAAACTACACAAAATTCACTTGGATTTTAAACACCAAAATTAAATCATCAGTGAAAGCAGTAACTTTAATTAAAAAAAATCCCAAACTAAAACTGACTGAGGTAGAACTAACTGTGGTAGGTCAACACTGCAGCTGGCAGATGCCCACCCAACCACATTCACTTCCCCTCCTTTCCTGGACAGGGGAAGGAATTAAGATGGAAAAGTGCATGAGTCTAGGTAAAAGACTGGGAGGTCATGTACCAATTACTGTCATGGGCAAAATGGAGAAAATGATTGCCAATGAAAAATAGAGTACAACAGTGAGAAAACAAAAATAAAACCTAAAAACCTCTTCCTGGTAGTTCTACTTCTGCCCAGCCTCAACTTCACTGCTTTTTTCCCAAGTTGTCTACATCTCAAGGATGGGGATAATAGTCAGTCCATAACTTCATCTCAGACATTCCTCCTTCACATTTTTTCCACTACTCCGCTGTGGATCCCTACCTCAGGATTCACCTTCACAAACTGCTCCAAAACGGGTCCCTTCCATGGGCACAATTCCTGCCAGGAGCGAGTTCCTGCATGAGCTCTCCATGGGCAACCTTCTCCTTTACTGCACCATTGACCTGCCGCAGTGCGGGGTCCTCCAAGAGCCGCAGTGTGGACATCAGCTCCACCATGGCCTCTTCAAATGGGCTGTGAGGGGATCTCTGCTCCAGTGTCTGCAGCACCTCCTCCCCTCCTTCTGGTCTGACCTGCGTGCCTGGAAATCATTCACATTCTTAAACTGCTCAACATGTTTGCAACTTGGGAAGTTAAAGTGGTATCTTCTAAATCCATGAAGGATGGTTTCTTAGCAAAACGTGAAGATAGTTTTCATATAAACTGTTAAGAATCAACTCTGAAAGCAACCTGACTTTAGTTTATACAGGTGAATGGGAAGAGAACAAATATGACAGCCAGCTGCTCATTTTCTAAGTAACAGTGTAAGTCAGGTTTAGCAGGACTTTCTTCACTACCCGGACATGACAGCAAAAAAATGTAAACTTTGAATTAGATTTCTTGAACATCATGGAACTTTTTAGAGTTCATAAAGAATGAAGGACTTTTTTTGTTGTTTGTTTGCTTTTTGTTTGGGTTTGTTTTAGGTGTTTTTTGGTTTTTTTTAATGACCGAATGCTCCTACAGTTTTCCCACTTCCTGCCTTAATTAAGGAGGAACGTTTCAGACGCACATTAGGTTGAAACCAGACTACGGTCAGGTAGAGCTTCTGATTTGCTTCTGATAATGCCCCCTGCCTTCTTTAATCAGACATGAGATTAATTTCTATCAAATCTGTGACAGAAAAAAGGTATGTGGAGTTCAGCAGAAACCTAGCAGTTTTGGAGATGTCTGTTTCTGTGATGTCTTTCCAGTCCATGTTGACAGTAAATACTGCAGTTCAGTAAATGTATACAACTCTTTCTGTGGACCTTGAAGTACTTGAGTACTATGTCAACATTTCAGAAAATCCAATAATATGTTTTAAATGTATAACCTTGCTTTCTGTATAATAATTTTTGATGAAGAAGAACCATAACAAAAATAGAAATGTTTTTCTTTTAGTAAAAAAAAATATCTATATTCCTAAAGAGTTAAAAAAATATTCAGTAGTTCAGAAGTGGCAGAATCAGTTTGATTCATTTTCTCATAGTATTTATTTAAAAGACAATAAATCTCCTTTTCCTGCTGTCTGAATCTCGTCAACTCCAACAACACGAGAATGAAGGAACAGAGATATGTAGAGGTTTATAAGTTGAGGAAATCAGCCTGCTTTCACAACTTGACTATATTTGTTTCCAACTACTACACAATTTCAGCAACACAGAAAGCACTTGTGATCTGGCCTTAACACTAACACATATCTGTAGCAAGAAAGGCTCATGACGGACTGGCACACCTCAAAGCAAAAGAAGAGATCTAGGACTAATAAAAGTTATTTTGCTTTGTAACTGCAGGTCTGAGGCACAAAATAAAACAAAAACATTATAGAAAACTCATTTCAACTTCAAAATGTCAGTCTCACTTACATGCACTTATTTGAATTAGAATGCAAGTTGTTGACAATGATTATGCCAAAATGCATCAAAAACAAAACTGTTGAGGTACCAGTCTAAAGGTGAGAAACATTCACACTAACTGAAGACGCAATAAAACCCCAAAATAACTTTCCTTAAAAAAAATATTTATCAGGGTAATTTTCAAAAAGTATTGGGAGAAACTTTGATAAGCTTTTACTCTGTTATGCCAAGGATCTTAACTTTGTTTCATGCTATGTAGGCATAAAGCATTATAAAGAAATTATCTTCTACATTTTTTGATGCCCACTAATTTTTTGTTAAGGCAAGAAGGCATTTCTGTCTTCTCTGTAGAGGCTACCACTGTTTTGCACACGTTAAGGTATGATGTCACTCATCTATCAGCTTACAGTACACTGTGCCCAGGGCAAGGCACTGCTTTCAGACCTGGTGATTACCTTATAAATCTATACTGTTCCAATTCCAGCTGTATTCTCCAAACTTTCAAAAGATAAATATAGCTACACTGTACTTGTTGCAAATGCAAGGTCAAACCATTCTAGGTTTCTATGAAGGGAAATCGTCTCAGAGTTTTAATACACATCCCGCACAAACTTGTAACTGGCTTTCAATGCACAAGATGTTGGGAGCAGGGTAGAAGACTGACTGAAGAGTCAATAAAAACTATTTTCATTTTGCTTTTTAAGGCAATTTCATTATTGGTAAAATCATAAATAACTTATTTCAAAAGCTTATGAAGTGTGTTGGAACCATAATAATGTTAATGAACATTCAATAATAGAACTGAAATAAAATCATATTGTGTAATACCACAAAAGTATGGAGCAGCAACAAACATGGTTGCCTTCTGGATAGGTACAAATGACAGCATGGAAAGCACAGAGAGAGTTATTGCCGGAAAAAATGTGCCATAGACTTTTTTAATTGGAATTCTTCAAAAATATTTAAAAGATTTTACTCCACCACAAAAGGAATGAAAATTTATCTTGCTGACTTTTTTTTTTTTTTTTGCTAGCATTTATATCTTTAAAAATATTAGGAAAAATGATAGAGGTAGCTACCACTGTACATTAAGGGTGCATTCCTGAGAAGGGAGACCGTGACCAATTTGTCAGATAAAGCAATTTTTCCTCATCAAGATAAGCACAACAGCTATAGTAATAACTTGCAAAATACACATCTTTAAATATACACAGGCAAAGTATGAAGGAAGAAGCAAGCAGGATGGAAAGGAAGCAGAAAATTATCAGGATTGTCACTGAAGCCCTACTTCTAACTAATACCCGACAATCACCTTGTTTTTACATCTTTCACTGTGACTGATTTGATTCACCTGAGGACAAAAACAAAGATGGTGAAAATGTGACTGCCCAGAAAATGGGCAGAAGACAAGGAAGGGGAAACAATGTCACAGGAGATATATATCAGGCCTTCATTTGCCTAGAAGGACCAGCTGAGCTCTTTTGAAACAGTTATCCTGAAATACCAGCATCTACTTTGGCTGATGATCCTACTCTCTGCCTTTTACTCCCCATATGATATATACTGTCCCTGTCTATATAAATTGTGTGCATGCATCTACCTGCTGTAGCATTGATTCTTACAGGAAAAGCTGCTTTTCTGTTAAACAAAGGTACTCCATTACTTCCACTACTAAAGGCTAGAAAACAGAGCAATGGCTGGCAAAGCAAATCTGAAACTATAAATAAAGCAGCAACACCTATCAGAGCATTCCTTTCTGAGAAATGTACACATTAGAGAGGCTGACAAGTAAAATGAAGTTTTGAAGCAGGAATCAATTTAATATGGGGAAAAAACTGTGAAAGAAACCTGCTTGGATGAAGTGATTTTAAGTGCCTAGTTGAGCAAAGAAAGCTCATGAGTTTTCATAGAAAATAATATATATACAGAGCAATAAGCAAGACCCAGCACAGTCAAGTGCTCTTTCCTCAGTTTATAATATGCTACATATTTGCTGTGCATTTTGTTATGCAGCAATAAAACATTGCACACTGCTGGGCCACAGAATCTTCAAAATGAGTGGCAGCAATTACGCTGGTAACTCTTAGATTGGCATCACCTCCCATCCTCACCTTCTACGTTTCTGATTAATCATAAGACTGGCTAGCTGTGACAAACAAGAGAAAAAAAAAATTATTTCACTGTCCTACAATTTTAGCCTTTATATTTTTTTCCCTTTTAACCTTCCCAATGCTTTTAAGACCAAAGACAAAAAACTGAGCAAAAGTAAAACTGAAATTAATCAACACCTTAACTACAGTTTCTTTGAAAATGCAGGAACTGAATTTTGGGTCTCAAATACAGTGGCTTCCAAATTTTTCTCTTCTGGAGATCATTTTTCTTCCACCTTTACTCTCCTCAGTGGTTTCGAAACTACAAATAAACTTCAGATTAGTGTTTCTATACTATGACATACATAGGAAACTGTAGAAATCCCTTGAAGATAAGTTTCAGGCAAAAAAAAAAAGCTGATTTCAAAGCAATGAGATGAGTTTGTGGTAGGAAAAAAAAATACATATATATTTTACCCACATTCTCCCTTCTCTATTTCTTTTTGATTTTTATACATCAATCTGCTTTAGCCTCTTCTCCACAACAAAATTAAGAATAATGCTAGTAATGACGTTCTGGACTGAAGTAAAAGTACATGTTGAAGCAGATAGTCCTCCTACACTCAAGTTACTAAGTTCCTCTAAGTTAATACTATGAATGTATTAATAAGTTCCCATTACTAGAGTAACAAATTTTAGCTTCATAAACTATTTCCCATAAAAACTTTTTAATATAGCCTGAAATATTTTTTGTTTCTTCTGTTCCCTTACTTTTTTAACTGGATGTAAGATGAGTACTAATCATGAGGTGAGACTGTAGGAATTATATATTGCTAACTAGAAGAGTGAGTGTAAATAGCACTTTTCCATTCCACATTCATTCAGTTCATCCAGCTTTGTCCTTACATTCAGAGCAGGCTTTTCTACTGTCACTTTCAGTTTCAGCAGTGATTACACATTATCTCTCTCTATTAAAGCCATGATCTACTTGATTATGAGCCCTAGCTGAAAAGTACTGTGAAAACAGGAAGCAATTTAAAATGGTAATTTGGTCTATCTAAATAATTTCAATTACTAAAAGTTCCTATCAAAGTTTTTTTTTTTTTTTAAATTTTATAAACTCAGATTTTAGGCAAATGGTGTTGCAAAGTCACTCAGATAAAGTACCAGTGATTTTACTGTCACTCATTGATATTGGTTTGCTATTTATTAGTTACCACAGTACTGTGACTGTATGTATCAGTATGTAGGCATCTACATCATCTAATTGTTATTCACAACTTCATAAGGATTATACTGCAGTGGTCCTCCTAACTATTAATTGCATACTGACATATATATTCTTGTCATATGAAGGGCTTTTCTCTCCACTCACCATAAAAATGTTAAATACATCAAAGCTGACAGTCAAACTATCACTCATCTGGATCAACAATTACTACAAGTTACATTTATAAATGTTCATATTGATAATATAACCAGTTCTCTTTTCTGTTTCTTGGGCAAGGCAGAATGGGAAAGTGTAATCACGTGGAACTGTATGCAAGAACAGGTATAAAAGTATCTTAAGGTTTTGGAAAAATGGTATTTCACTGACATAAATAGCATTTGCCCAAAATAAATACAGCAAGAAGTGTCTGCTAAACAAAATAATGTCCATTTATGCAATCCTATTTAAAAGGTTAAACTCAGAAATTTTATTCATTTCTATGAATATTCAGATGTTTAGCCAAGTGATGTCTTATACTCTTTAAGGACAAATGAGGAACAGTAAGATCAGCCATTAACAGAAACCTACAGTTTTTGTTTGTTAGGTTTTTAGTGTTGCCTTTTTTTTTTTTTTGATAAAACACAAGGCAAGTGTTATTTTAACATATTTGCAACAATGTTGTTACAGCATTTCAGATTTACTCGGAACTCACCACCTGTAGACCAAACTTAAAAGTTTTCAAAGATGGTTTATATTGAAGAATTGTGAACTTATATCAGTGTTCATAATCACTGTAATTACAGATGCAGTAACAATGCTTCAGCTGCTTCACCAATACTGTTACAATGAGTTTGAAGAGTATACCTATGAAAAGGTACAAATACACACACAGAACAGTATTTTAAAAGATTAAGCATACCTGTGTCCGCAGAATTTCGCCTTTTGACAGTTGCATATCACCAGTCAACTCTTTCACAGTAATGCCAAGAGGTTCCAGACGCTTGCTGAAGTAATTTGTCATTTCGGCTGCCAAAGCCTTCATAGGAGCAACATACACAATCTGCACCAAAACAACACTCCTTGATAAATGAGCAAACCCCACAATGTCGTTTGTTTCACGGCAACCATTACCAATCACAATTTATTGTGAAATATGATGCCAGGCGCTTACAGTGAAAAATCTTAATAGTGATATATGAAAAGTAGTTATCTTTGTTGGGTAAGTGTGCAGCTGTTTAAAGGACAATGGATTTTGTTTATACAGCCTCATCACTTTGGAAATTGGTTCTGCATGAAAGTTAAATGCATTTTCATAGCTTTTTATTCACATAAGATTTTTAGAGCACAAATAAGAATAGCTTTAACAATAATGAAGTAAATCAAAACTAGCCTTATCTTTAACTTGGAAAAGTCTAATATTCTTGAGAACTTCCTGATTTCATATTCCATGTATAACATATAACAGATTTTACCTTACAAGTTAAAAAGCTGTTATTTGGTTCTTTAAACTCCTACCTTAAACTCATCCTTTTTGATAACACCATGCTGGACATGCTGTCGAATTTCATGAAGGATTGTCAGCATGGCAATGTTAGTTTTCCCAGCTCCAGTGGGGGCACAGATCAGCATGTTCTCGTTTGTGTTGTAGGCAGTCTCAAAAACTATAGACTGGATTCGGTTTAGTCTTTTCATGCCTTTAAAAGCAAGCTGGCCAACCTGTTAAAACAAACACACATCTCTTGGATTTTTCAAAGATGTTTGTACATGTGTGTGTGTTTATGCACGTATTAATCATAAGAAAAAGAACACATGGAAATAAACCTTCAGATACCCGTCATAACATATTCACTATTCCAAGTTTTTTTTTTATTCTGAGGGCGCCACTTCTACCCAACCCTCAAACAGGGAATCAGTAAAGAAAATTTTTAGCAGGATAACATCTGCTAAAATTAATCAAAATCTTTAGCCTCATACTATTTCACTACCTATTTTTTTTTCTCAAGAGTGTGACTAAAACTAATACACGTAACATATGGAGGTGTTAGTAACTAAACATCAGTAAAACAGCATTAACAAGAAAAGAACAATATACATCTCAAAAGCTAAGATGACCAACTGTGACTACTCTATTGGAAGATGAGGCAGCAAAATAATGGAACTCAATAAAGTTCAATTTTGCAAACACAGACACACAAACTCAGTAAAAACTCTCTTGCTTCTGAGACAACCTCCATCTTGCAATTGTTCATGTTCAGACCTTTCTCCAACAACATCCACAGGAAGCTGCAGTTACCAAAAGGAAAATAAAACTTGGATGCGTAGTCCAAAACAAAGTTAGAGAATGTTTTGAAAACATAAATTTTATAGTTGATACAGGAAATTATGCTTATTATAGTTTAACAGCTGTTTAAATCTTTAAAGTACAGATCACCAATTACAATAATGCTTTGCTACTACTGGTCTCTCTGAAAAATCATATTTTTACCAGGAAAGAACCACTGTACAGAGACAATGGCAATTTCTACATTTGAAGATTATAAAACATTTGCAACTGAAGAACAGCCCTTAAAATATAAAATTAATTTTCTAATAAACTTCCTTTTCTTAGTTAATTTTCACAGATGTTTAAAATAGACTGCAGAATACGTAACTTTTTTCTTTCTACAGATTTAAATAGCTGCTTCTACTACAAAGTTTTAATTAACACTGCTTCTACTACAAAGAATGAAAAGTATCTTACTGATATATTTGCAGACTGTAATTTTTACTTTACTCGTAGGAAACAACAAAAATACAGTAAAGAACCTTCTGAAGATCTCCTTTTCCGTTATTCTGGGTGTTTTAAATAATTTACTGTGGTTTTCTATAGTATAAACCTCTCCAATACCAAACAGTCTTCCCAATTCATTCCAGTACTAAGAAAATTATTTGAGCAGGACCTCCCAAGAAACGAAAATTTAGGAATGAGGGCTTCATCAGCTATGAAATGAAATACTTCACTTAACTTTGCAAAAAACAACACTAAGTCTATCATTGTGCTGCAGCTCCCTTACAGCAGCCTCATGTGAAGGACTATGATACAAATTACAAATTTTGATTAATAGACCATTTTCACAAGAAATGAAAATGCTCCTACTCCTAAATCTATAGGAATGATGTGCTGAATGACTAACCAACTGCAGTTTTATTTTAGATGGCTTTGAACATGAAAAAACATTCACTGATGTAGAAGTCAATGAAAATGCCATGCAATCAACACACTTTCTTTTTGACAAAGTACCTTTGTCTTAGAACTTTTGGGTTGAAAGCTTCCTATACCCCACTGAAAAAGTAAGTACTATTCAAATCATACAGTGCATTTATATTCCTAGGATTGACAAATATCAAATATATCAAAACATCTATTTTAAACAATTGTCTTTGGCAAAGAAAAACTAAGAATCTAATGCAATTAATTCAAGCACTTTTCATCAAGTTTTTTCAGTTTTTTAGTGGCTGAAATACAAGATTACAACAGCTTTCACTGTCACTGTTCTTGCACAGTTTACTCTGCTTGCAACACTACAGCAAGAAAGCTTATTTCTTTTGCACTAAATTTTGTATACATAATGTGTACTTTGTGTGTCATCTTAAAAATTCATTACATCTTGATGAATGAGACTCTTATAAAGTATTAATGGTTTTCCTGGAGACCTGTTGAATATCTTGGTGCTATAGGAGTTCAGTCAGCTATTTGTATGGCCTCCTTAGGCATTTTAGGTTTCTAACTTGCCTGTTTCTTAATTTTGAATTTCTTGACAGGTGTTTCTAATTGGTTATATTTTTCCTTTTCTCTCCCATTCCATCGAGTTGCTTTTAGAAGCTATTATAAACGCTGCATAAAGTTCACACTGATAACACCATTTACAGCATTTATAACAAAGGATCTATAGAGACAAACTCAAAAATACAACTAGTGATTACAGAATTGAACTAATAAAACACCACTTTACACAATATTACATTATTTTAAAGAAGTAGTTTTTAAACAAAAGCAGAAACATTGCTGTCTAAATGAAGCCCAGTCTCACTATCTTCAGAAATGGATGACAGGAATTTTTCACAGTCAGCCAGCTCAATTTGTGTGGCTTTATACATACAGATCACCTTGCAGCAGTGTGATTGTTAATGCACTTAAATATATCTTAAGTTTTCCTAAA
The DNA here is from genome assembly GCA_013397315.1 of Donacobius atricapilla. NCBI lineage: Eukaryota > Metazoa > Chordata > Aves > Passeriformes > Mimidae > Donacobius > Donacobius atricapilla. The sequence goes on from WBMY01013757.1 coordinate 62,670, forward strand.
CTACTGCCTGTAAAACTATGCTGTTCCAGATTCTCTTAAACTTTAAGTGTGCAGTGTAAAACATCTTTTTCCTTTACATTTCGCAGAAATTACATATAGTGTATAGCCCTAGGACATGCAATTGTAAGCAAAAATAAATACATATTTAGAAAAATAAAAATAATTTCCTGTCTCTTTTCCTATTGGAAAATAACACAATGGATTAAGACTGACTTGATAAGCAGAAATAAAAACCCATATATTCCTGAAAAAAAACAGAGGAAGCTGCGCAACATGTTAGAAAAATTAACTTCAGCTTGTTTTCTGGAAAGACGCTAAGCCTATTGAAACAGGGGAAACTATTAAGAACAGAATAAAGATTAATTAAAAAAAAAAAGAAACACACAACAAAAAAACCTGAACCCAACTAAAAAATAAAAGCCTGGTTAAGAACTAGAAGTACTTTTTTTAAAAAAAAAAATGGTATTCTGAAACAGAACCTAGTTTTTCATTTAACATATTAATTAACTTTCAAGCCAGCACTTACAAATCAATATACAACATTCAGAATCACAAAACAGTCAATGAAGGATCTTTGAGAGTTGACTCTGCATTAATATACTAAGGATTAAAAAAGCTACAAGAGAAAGTGCCTCCAAAGGAAAAAAATATCCTAAGACAACTTCAAACCAACTCCCCATTAATTGAAAAAATATTATCTTTCCTCTAAATTCCACTTTATTCCATGCAGTAAGTACAAGTGCATAATCCAAAACCAGTAGTTTTGCCCTTATAAAATAGTAAGGCAGCATATAGAAATACAACAGTATGCATGAAGTCCACAGTCTGACAAAGGTACTAGAAGATTTGGCTTTCTAAATTGTCATTTGCACATACTACATATTTTTAAAATGGAAACCAATTTTTTCCCTCTGGCACATAAACATCAGCCAAGGCGTCTACAGACCAACTCCTTTTCAGCTAAACCACTGAAATCCCATCTTGCTTAAAGGACTGCCACTGGATGGCAGAAAGTGTTTTCTACTGAAAATGAACGAGATGTAACATTTTTAGCCTTTTATTCTACAGCTGATTTATCCCTAGAATTCAACACAAACCATAGGAAGCTTGAGTAGAATATGATCTGAGCGTTACTTTCAACTAACAGGATTTCAAGCCTAAGATGATGCCATTTTTAGACAAGTATGAATCAATATGAAAAGCCACCGAGAAGCAACTCTTTCCACAAACCAGATGATACTCAAAGCAGCTGTGACATGAATGAATAAATGCTCGGATTTTACTTCAGTAAGCTTTCCAACTGTTTCCCATGGAATTTGTTGTTACAACTGATGTATTTATGAATAAATGAGATTACACTTAATCAAGATATTCTAAATCAGAAATTTCCTCAGGAAGGTATTTGTGTGTCGGTGCTCTGATAGCAATTTGAAAACAGGACAAATTTGTTTAAGTCATTAAAGTAATATTCAAGAATGAGTCCATACAGTTCAGTCTGCAGGTAAGCTTCAGCTCAGAAACACAAGTGCTTTAGCAACACAGTAGTGGCAGTGTCTGCTCTAAATAGCAAAGACCATAAGCACTTACAGCATAGCTTTAGTCATGCTATTCATTACCAAGATCTTTTAGAAATGCTCTGTAATGATGACTTCTGTCATATTATAACAAAGCAATACAATTACTAGCCATTTATCTTAGAAATAATCCATTGCACCCATAAGTCAAGGTTGAGCTTTCAGCATTTTCCCTACTCATTGGCTTAATTTTAATGTAGAACTATTTTATGCAAAGTACCTTATATATCTCAGGTGAAACAAATCCCATTCAGCAGCCAGCTTTCTACTACACTTTCACTTAAAAAGCTAATTGATCTAACTGGTAATAGTATAACTAATCCATGCTTTTTTACACAAAAACCATGAAATTCAGGATACAAAACTGTGATGTCCCTTGTTCTGACACATAAATAATCTTAAGGTCATCTTTCCCCTTTGCTGTCCTTTGGAATGTTGTTGGTTACAACATATATCTATGCATATGCTCATATGTACACACAAACATATGTTTTTACATGTATGTGTAAACACACACACGCATTTTAATAAATACATTACCACTATCCTTCTGAATTATGAATAATTAGTAGTCCCCCCTGCTTTCTAACTATGCATCTATACACCTAAAGCGCTTTAGTGCCAGTGGAAATCCTATTTTGTTACTGAAGGTACACTCCGAAAAAAACAGAGATTATACTTGGGGAGTTACACAGCTTCCCTCTCCTGATTATACTTTTCATATTCTGCTACTTCCACGAAAAAAAGTGGTAGCTCCTGGGATTAAGGAACAGAAATAAATAAAAATGTAATTATATAAATAGCATAAAAGTAAAATTATATTATCCTAGGAGTACTATTTGAGAATATAATTTCCTACCTGCCCCAAAGACTGAAATGCTGTCTTTCAAAGTACACATATACATTTTAAGCAAAGGCTCATAACACGTAAAAGAAAAACTGCATGATGCTTGGATCTGCTCCATTTAGCACCAAATCATATCAGTGAGATTTTATTGGACTTAGGGGAACAATTTTTACAGGAACAAGTAGCATACACAAAGATATGAAAATTATACAAGCATACCAAATAGAGCTTATGACTGGCTTTGGGCCATAACCAGCATTACAATTTCTTCAAGTAAGTACAAATTATATCTCATCCAGAGTGTAGTACCTGAAGAGTTATGTGCTATAAAAGAAGCTTGGTGTAAAACATGTTAGACAGATGCAAATAACAAAGGGCACCAGAGAACCAGCAGCTTATTTCAGCACCCTACCTGCTGCATGTGACTAGCCTAGAACTGAAAGCAATTCTTGCATGGTATGGGCTATTCGGGTCACTATTAGCAGCAACCACAGATCAGAGTCATTTAACTTACAAATCATCCAGTTCAGCCCCTCTGCAGGATCATTTACACCCACGCAATTGTGTTTCAGCTATCAACAAGGATGGAGACACCACAACCTTTCTCAGTCACGTGCACCAGTATTTGACCACTTCACAGTTAAAAATCACTCTCCTGTGTTCAGATGAAATTTCATGTGTCTTAATTTGTGCCCATTTCCTCTGGTGCTACCACCGGGCACCACTGTCACCCTGATTTTTTCAGCCTTCTCTTCTGTTTCACAGTTTCATGTTTTGGGTTCTTTCTCATGCTCTGGTCTGTAAACAAAGCCAATGTTATTGTATAGTTTTAAGGAAAGTTTTTCATTCCCATTCTTAGAGATATGGATGATGGACAGTTGTCTTGATCAATGGGATGCGGAGAGGTGTCAACCTTCTCCCCCAATCCCTGGCCTTTGTAGAGATACTATATATGGAGTCAGACTTTCAAATAAAGTAGAGTTTGAGTTCATGCCTTCTGATCAAAGTGTGAGTGTGTGTTTGTGTGTGTGTGACGAACTGTGTCACACCACTGATGAGAGTCTGGCTCCCTCTTTGTTAATCATTCTCACGTCAGGTATTTATACACACTTGACAGATTCCCCCTGAGCCTCCTCTTCAGTTCTCTCACATTCTCCTCACACAAAAGATGGTCCTGTCCTTTAATTAAATTAAGAAGTCAGAAGAATTCCTAGACATTACAAATAACAAAGCATAAGGGTAAAATTATACTTTGATGTCTTAGGACAGAGAATCACAACCCTTATAAGACTTCTTTAAATATGGTCTTAATTGGAATTAAACATCTTTTAGAAAACAACAGTCTCTATTTTAAAATTATCACCACATTCACAGGTTAATGCAGTAAGTATTTAAGTAGCAGTAGCCATCAGAAACCAGGGAAATCTCCATACTTTCAAGTTATATTAGTATCTTTAAACTCAAAATGAACACTGCAAAATTCTCCTGGGTTCTAATGGAGTTCACTAGAGTAGAGGAAGCATCCTGAGAGGGAAAAAAATATTATATAATCATTCCATATTAAAGGATCACCTCTGCTCAAAGTTACCCTAACACTGGAAACTACCCTAAACTATGAAAATTATTTTTGCTTTTTGGAATGGGTTTTGCTTTTTTTGGAATGCTGCTTCTAAATTATGATTAAACATTCCTTTCCCAGGCCTTTTAGACTTCACATTTGCCAAACACTGAGAGTTTTATTGAATATTCAATTTTTAGAAATGTCAAAATTCTGGAGAGTTCATAACAGTGAGTGCTGTTCAAGAAACAAACTTTCACTACAGAAGATACAGACTCCATTCAGACAAGTTCACAACAGTTCCTTCAAAAAGAAATTGCAGGAAAATTTAGGAGTATAATATTCTCCTACCAACTATGGAAACACAGGCCCTCCTTGAAAAAGACAGCCAGTGAAAACAGAAGTCAAAGAATAAAAAGCCTCTATCTCTGTTTTTGTATGGTTGTGGTTTTGTTTGGTGTCCTAGGTTACAATGTAAGATATGCCCAAGGTATGTATTCTATCACCATCTTCATGAGCTGTTGAAACCCGGTGGGGCAGTGTTTCCCTTGTCCCCACCCTCCGGAATATCTTCTGTTAATGGGCCCATTCATGCTCTGCTGTATGACTCATGGGTAACCCCAATCGAGGAGTTACCTCCGTTTAATGGGCAATCAAGGACCCATTGCATGACTCATAAAATTACATCATTCCATTGTGGGATGCTCCGCCCATGGGGAGGAGCCAAGTATTCCCACATGGATATAATCCGGGATAGCAGAGTGGGCTCTCACCCCCACTGGATTCCCAGAGGACAAGAGCCACCAGACGTTTCTGCGGGATCACTCCTTCACCAAGACCACTTCATCTGGACTGCTACCACCACCCTGACTAACAGGGTGTATTATTTAACTTATTTTATTTAACCTTTTTTTTTTTTCCCCCTCCTATTAAATTGTATTTCTGACTTGGAGTCTTCCACTGGTTTTGCTTTCAAACCAGCACATTTGGATATTTGATGTTGTTGTTGTTGTTGTTTGCCATTAGACCTGCCTTCTGCAGTCTTGAAAGAAAAATGATCTATTCAAAATTAAGAGGTTTGGGGGAAAATATTTACCTTTATATATGACAGCTAAGAGTTTTCATGCCTGAAGCAATTTCAACAAAAATCCTTGTAAGTCTATAGTTACATTGTCACCAATTTATATATAAACTATTCTCTTGACGAACAACACTATACAAACAACTGCAGCAGTCATCCTTTCTACAGACTTCTGAATTATTCAAACACTTACTCTTGTACTAAAAAGACAACATTGAGAAATATAATTGTGTTCAATGTATAGATTAAATCCAAAGACATCTGCATGTATATACCCCAAATCAGTTTGAAGGAAATGACAGGACAGCACTATGGCACTATAAGGCTTTCACTGCTGAGTTAAAAAATTGAAACAGCTTGGGTGATCTCCTCCCCTTGCTGGAAGAACTGTGTTGTGCTCATCAACCTAGTTATAGTATAACAAAAGATTATAGACAGAGCGATTATACCCTCTGGTGACTTGATTTGAGGAAATGCAGTGTTTCAGAAAATTTTTTCCATAAAAGCAACAATTTCTACAGAAAATGTGCCTAAGTTTTGGCATACAAACAGACACACAGGAGAGATTCTGATTTCAGTGACATTGCTGCAAACTCAAAAGGATCCAACGTCAAGAGAATTATTCCAGATTATAGCAGTGAAATGGAGATCAGAACACAGCCTCCTCTTGGAGCTTTCTGATGTCATTTGTGAATTACACACAAAAATTACCTTGAACTAGTGCAGCTGAGGGAAAATTGGCAACAGTTGTGGCATTTCCTAATAACTTCAGAAGTTAAAATCTTATGAGGATAGAAGGATTTGGGTTTAATTTGATCACATTTCATCCATTAAATGTAACCAAAAATAATTGTTTTTCCTCACGAAATTAAAAAATATCATCATGCTGTGCAAAACTAAAACTATGGGGGAGTGAAATAAAGTACACATTTTTTAAAAAAATATTTAAAACTTACATTCAAAATATCTACAAAACTTTACGAAACATTTTAGATGTCCTGGCCTGCTATGTACTGGTATCTCCACTATCTCCCTGACTTTTTTAGACGTAACAATGAGGAAACTGATGATGTTTATATGCTGTTCTTCAGGTTTTGTTAGGGGTTTTTCCAATTCACAGAACACACTCATAATTTCTTATACTTAAATACAAATGAAAGAGACTTCTAGCTGTGTTGATAGCATATTGCTCTCATAATTTATTCCCCTGGGAAAACACAGTGCATCTCTAAGAGGAAAAAACCATCCCTATTCAATGCACACTGACTCAAAAGCAACTGCAATCAAAGAGTTAATATTAGAAAAAGCTTTCCTAGTTGCTCAAGAATATAGACACTGCAAGGCAAAGGGAGAAACCCAACAAAAAATAAGGAAAGGCAACAAGGGCGTTGAGAAAGTAGCTACATACATTCTAGCCATTGGTGGAAAAAAAGGCTACTAACATTCAACATAGAAACTGAAGTCCTTTTTTCTAACCAATATAAAATGGTTTCAGCTAACATTTCCCAAGTCAAGAGATTATGATATGTTATGAAACTACATAAAAATTACTGTTTGGAAATTGAATTCTATGAATCACCACTTAGAACTAGCTGGAAGAATTTTGAAACAACCGTACCATATGAAGAGGAATTTATTACTTTTCTTCTGTATTCTTGTTGCAGTTTTGAAAGAATATCACTACTAACTTAAAAAAAAAAAAATCTAAGCAGGAAGTTGCATTGATGAGGGTATACATTCATCTCAAAAAAGGTGTGGCTCCAACTAGCTTATATAGATAACTGGAAAATTTAATCAAAATGGAGAATACTGACAGAAAATAGCAGACAGCTTTTGGCCAAACCTCAAAGGTAGTGACAATGAGGAAGAGACAAGATATCAGACAAAAGGGATTGAAGTCCTAGCCCTTCCATTCCACACAAACTTACGTGAATGACTGAGGTATGGATCAGGATAAAGGACTGCATCCAGGCACTTATATTAAGCAATTCTCAGGAATTAATAATCTCAGTATTAATGGAAGATTAATACACTGAAAATTACAGATTCACAAAACCTGAAAAGCTGAGTATGAAGGTAGTTCCTACTTTGAAAACAGCACTACAGATTTAACAAAGCTTTCACACATTCTTTTAAAGTGCTGTAGGTTACACCTGAACCAGATGTTTTGTTTTTGAAGAATCACAGAATGGGCCAGGCTGGAAGGGACCACAGTGGGTCTGTGGTATGGCCCAACCTCCCTGCTCAAGCAGGGTCATCCAAGAGGACAGGACACAGGATTGTGTCCAGACGGTTCTCGAATATTTCCAGCATGGGACAATCCACAACCTCTCTGGACAATCTGTTCCAGGGCTCAGTCACCCCTACAGTAAAGATGTTTTTCCTCAAAATCAGGTGGAACTTGTGCATCAATTTCTACCTGTTGCCTCTTGCCCTATTGATTGGTACCACCATAATGAGCCTGGCTCCATCTTCTTGACACCCTCCCTTCAGACAATGACAGATCGTGATGAGGTCTCCTGTCAGTTGTCTCTATGGTTTGCTGCTATAGTGGTCATTAATACGCAAACATCTTTTTTTTTTTTCTTATGTAGTCAAATTATTGATGCAAAATTTGAGTGAGGTATTCATGTTTAGCCTACAATGATGCATGTGACAACATGCCAAAAAGTCTCCATATAAAGAATATGCACAGCAAGAAGACAGTCTCAAACTTCGGGGTCCAGAAGGACAAAGGTCCACATGTGTCAAAAGCAAGTGGAAGTAGAATCAGGAACACAAAAAATTATCTCCAACATAGTCTCAGATGACTCAGAGACAAAAAATGTCCATCCCTTTCAGATTCAGGGAACAGAGGAGAGAAGAAAGAATATTTGTAAGTAAAGTTTCCTCCTTTATATTATGTTTTATGATAAGTAATTCCATGAATGACTAAATAAAATCATCTTCCTCTATATTTTCTTTACTGCAAATGAAAAGTTCTTAGTTCCCTTCTCCTTTTTAATTCCCAACAAGCTATTATTATTTAAGGCATATTTATTTATTAATACAAAAACTAAAAATAACTTCACTCTTATTTGATGTGTTCATTTCCAATATGCTAATGGAAAGATTAGGTGGTAGGATAATTTCAATTTTCCAATTAAAATTCAGAAAAATTGTTTTGTTGTAATAAGCTACAAAACACACACAACATCTGTTTCCCGCTTTAAGAGACTTTACACTATTTTTTGCTCCTCATTGTTCTGCCGACTCAAACAATTGGTCTTCAAAAAATTTAAGTTTCACTGTATTAGCATCTATTGTGTGATCTTGAGGTTAATGGAAACTGTAAGTCTGAGCAGAATAGCCCATCAGTTACAAAGTCAATCTTCTAGACATATAGCTCCTCTATCCCAAAATATTATAAAAACATTTAAAATTATTTGATGATTTCTAAGTGAATCCCTTGATGAACCATCTCAGCCCCATTTCTACCACTGAAAGACAAGCCCATTCTTATGTAAGATAAAAGATTGATTTCTTAAGGAGCATATAATTAAAGACAACATATTAAAATCAGACAAATTATAACTTGTCTAAATATTTTGAGTGGCAGTAGATCTTTTAAATGTTGCAACAATTCAGAGCTGGTATATACTTCCCTTGACTTTGAGATTACATTTCTTAGAAATTAAAAACAATTTTGGCCTTTGGTATGACTTGAATTAGAATTTAAGATACTATCCTGTATTTCACTTTAAATGAAGACCAAGTACTCCAAAAAATGAAAGTCTGCCTTTGGGGATGCTATCAAAGTAAAGCAGACTACTGCATTCTTCCACACTCATACTATGAAATTCCACTGAGAAGTGGCTATTCCCTAAACAGGATGCAACAGAGGCACATTATTCATTCTCTAGTCTTAATTACCAAAACAACTACAACTACTTTGAGTTGTTTTAATTAAAAACTTTACGGATTTCTGCATGAGCTTTACATTGAAGTCCATATTCACATCACTGACATATGTGACCCCCTAAAGAATGAAAAATTAACACTCAGAAAGTTGCTTTCTCAATTTAAATATTTCACTTGTTATGATCATTTAGTGAGGCAAAAAAAAAAACCAGCTGCGAAGTCACCAGGTAGACATAATTGGATTTCAAATATTACAGTGATTAAGTACAAGGGGAAAAGAATGCTGTGAACCAAAAATCTGTATTTCTTCAGAGCTACATGCAGATGCACAGTGTCAGAATATGTCTACCTAAAATGCTTCTTGGATTTTTAATGGTCATTTGGTTTACTCTAAAAAATTCAATACATAATAATCACCCAAACTACAGTCATATTTTATACTACTGTTAATTACAGTCATATAATTTCATATAACTGTATAGTTTTGAAGCACAGGTCTTTTTCAGTATTTTATTTTTAAATGACCTTTAATTAATTCAATACTATTTTATGCATGCACAGGCATTAGTTCTAAAAGTTCCTGTAGAAGTGAATATTTTATCTGTTTATGTAAAAGGCACTTTGGGATAATGTTTTCCAACTATTTACTTTAGCTTACGTCAACATGACAAACTATTTCTTCCTACAAAACCTAACAAAGCCCAGAAAAACCATCAAGCTGCTTTGGAAGGTAATTATAGCTGAAATTATTACTAATTTTAACATGTCAAGTAAAAATGAAAGAACAGCAAACAGAAGAGTATTCCCAGAGGATTAACTATTGCTGTCATATTCTTTCTACAGCTCAATTTTCTTCTCTATTTCACTTAAATTCACACTTCTGCTACCTTAGATGGCAGCCCACTTTACAGTATAGATATTAGAAGACTTTTTTCCTGAATGTTTCAAGAAAAGACTACAAGCATAGTTAGTACTTTCTTCTACAAAAACACAGCTATTTTGTTTTCATGAATAGCAGCTAAACTAGCAGCCTTTACAGAAGTTTTCCTACCACAGGGAAATTAAATACGTGAAGGATGATGACCTTGTGTGATAGGGTCACCAACATGTGTGAACAATATAAGTTTAAATAACTGAAGACAAAAAGTACAACAGTTTTAAATGCTATTTGGAAAATTTGTCTAATTACTTCTGATTGTAAAACTTATTTTTGTTTGTGCATTAACATCAACAGTGAATGAAATATGCTACAACAAAAAAAGGGAACATATACTCTCACAAACCCCCCTGAGATACATCTCTCAAACTAAGCCAAACAAAAACTGAAAAATTCCTCTTTGGCAGTATAATCTCCTCCAGACTGGATGCATCCTTTAGTAGTACACTACATACAGCGTGGATAAGACCTCTGGCTGCCAAATCTGTGTTTGCATTTTATTAAAAGAAGAATTTAAACTACTTGTAAGAATGAGAAAATAGCTCATAAGTAGTACTCTTCTGCACCAAAAAAAAAAAAAAAACCCAAAAAAACCCCCAAAGACCTTATTTTTTTCTTTCTTTAAGTATTGAGAACCAGTTTTATTGGATGAATCTTTACACAAATTAAAATCCTGACAGGTAAAAGCAGGTAGTTTGTTAGATTACTTCTAGGTACAGGCAGATGCATCTACTCCCACAGTGGCTCAGCAGGTGTTTTTCAGCAGCTGGTGCCCTTTACTGGTTTGCCTTTGTAAGTGTTCCCATCAGATTTTCAACTATTTCAGAGGCAGCACTACACAATATACATACACTTGGCAGCTGTGTAGAAAATGAAACAGGCTTAACATTTTATTCAAATCAGATGCAGTCAATTTTATCCCATGTTAATATTAAAAAGTCTGTTTCCCTATTCATATTTACTATTTGAATGAAAAGGAGCAACCTAAACAACTTTTGTTCTTTGTAACTCTTGCAAGACAGTATCTACTAAATATTTTAAAGCAATTTTTACTTCGTATATTACACACAGCCATGCTAGTTTAAAGGACAGACTAAAAAAAATTAAATTCTCTATATTCACCAGTACAGATATCCCTGTTGGGTTTTGATCCATATTATCAATTAATTGCTCTTCTATTTGAAATTCTCTGACAAAGAAGAGATTACTCCAGATTTTACAGAGCTCTTTCCAAAAAAAAAAAAAAAAAAGTTGCACATAGAGACATAGAGGAATAAACAAAGTGCCTCTAAGTGAGAAGATCTGTTAAAGTTTCAATTACAACTTCACTAATGGAGGGACATTTGAAAACCTCATTTTCTTATTCACAAGAGCTTTTTCTTGCTTTACCTACACTTACTAGTGGATTTTGCCTGTTGTCATTAATATCAAGCCCTTGAAAATAAAAAAAGTACATAAAAACACAGCCCAGACTGATACAACAAAGAGCATATTTACCAATTTTTCATAGCATCCTTGCCTTTTTAACAGCTCCAGTATCTTAAATGTGGTTTGCTCATGTAACACCATCAAACTTACAAGATGTTAAAAGGGTCTTATTATGAGTATGTAAATAAATAAGCTAACACCAAAAAAACGCCTAAAAAACTATAATGTATTTGTTAGGACAACAGGGTTCAAACCAGAAAATCTGACAAGGTGACAAGGATGTAACAGTTTTGCTCAAAGTGACCTTGCAGCTGGGACTGCTAAAAATGTTGGTGTGGAAAAACTCCATGCCTAGTGTTGATCATCCTCTGCCTGTTTTGAAAGATTCCTGTGTTGAGATAATGCATTCTCGCAGACATGCTTAAGCCTCCTGCTGGGAGAGAGATCATAAAGGCACAGACTTCTGATAAACTCAAATGTGCAAAGGCCTGTGATATATCAGGCTTTGGTAGTGGGGCTATTACCTTCCTCTTTCCCCTGCGTCCACTAGGATGAGGCAAACCTGAGGGAGTCTGTGTCCCTGTGTGGCTCTGCATGCTGGATGAACTAAGCCTAAGGCAGCTTGCACCTCTGTGTGTTGCAGCAGTCCGCGTTAGAGGGTAGAAATGAGCCGAGACACAAACTTCTTGTTTATCACATCATGAAAAGGGTTCTGGTTTATTCCTCTTTACAGCTTAGCCATCCTGACTCCCAACTATTTACTGGCTCTAGCTACAGCAAGCTCCTCCTGTAGGTTTCCCTTGCTGCCTCTGCTGGTTATTTCCTGCTAAACTATGACTGCATGTATTAGTTTGCAGACTCTGAATGCAGGCTTTTACCCAGCTAGACTGTGACTGCAGGTTCCAACAACAGGCTCTAAGTGCAGGCCCAGACTGATCTCACAGCAGTGGGTCTCTCTCCTCAGGATACTTCATGATCCTCTCATTCCCTCTTCCTCCAGGTTCCTCCTCCTTCATGATTCCTGTCACCAGCTAACTCACTCCCTTTTATCACACTTATTGGCTATAGCTGTGACTCATCAGGGGCGAGGCAGTATTGGGTGATCAACACAGCTGTTACTTATAAGGGGCAAGGTCACCTGTATTCCTTTCTCCTACATCTGTGTGTCTCTGCCACTCCTTGCATGGCAGCTGTTGTTTGGTGGTCACCTGCATGTGTCAGTTACACACTATTATACAATCTACTATATCATAACAGCACCTGGAAACTGATTTTTAAAGAAGAAAGATCAATGCCTTGGTGATCCTAAAAGGATTAAAAGCACAAGACTACAAAACGTCTTGAACTAAACTGCACAAGACTACAAAACATCTTGAACTAAACTGCACATGAGACTAGGAAAAATGCAACTGAAAGAACAAATGATCAGATCGTATCTTAAGCACTCCATTTCAAGACACTACAAGGAAGGTAAGGGCATTATATTAGAGCTGAAATGCAAGGAAAAGCCTATTGGCCAAAAAGAAAAGATAGCCTTTCATCGAAAAGTCATCTGAAACATTTGTGTAGATGAGTGAAGACTGCACATTCTGATAAGGAAACATTCATTCAGTCTGATTCCAAAAGGATTCAACTTGTCCGGAGTCAAACCAAAGCAAATAAATCTGCTCTCAGTCTACCAAAAGACAGGTTTATGGCAGAGGTAGAGATTTTTGGAATAAGAAAAGAGTTATATTCCTAACTGCTATGCTGATTGCTTTTTTAAATCAAAGACATATTGTACAATCTGGAAAGACTTGTGGGTGCAAGTAGTTATCTATCAATTTCTCCTGTAAACCTGGTAAACTGAAATGGTAAGAAAGCATCTACAATACTTCCCTATTCTTATAGGACAATAGTAAAAGCCTTTCTTCGTTATCCTTTTTCTGGTGAAATTCCTCCCAATTTGTATAAATATAGTCTATTTTTAAATGGTCACATTACAGTGATTTGATCCACACTATCATACCAAAAATAAAAGCTGCATCATATAAATAGGCCAAGGAGGATGTAGTTTGAGCAAATACAGGCTTACATCTGATCAATTATATAATGCCTAAACTCGTGAGATGTGATGAACTTGCTTCCTTTACCTTCATTCCTCCCCATCCCAAAAGAGGGGAAATGTTTATTACTTCCACAATGGTGGATAGACACATATTGTTCCAGGAAGTGCAGGTTGCTGCTTAGTGAAAGTCGCCTTTTGCTTTTCATAGTATCTGACATAAGATCATGCTTCAGTTCTCATCTACCTCCAATTATTCATCATTCCCTATTTTTTTGCATCCTACATACATCTCTTATAAAGACAGAGATTGGCTCGACTACCTTTTTTGCATTCAGATCTTTCTTAAAATAGTAGAAATCTAGCAAGCTGAGGGAGGCAAAGAGAAGAATATATAAAATAGTGGTCTATTAAAAAGCCTCTGTGACTTTAATAATCAACTCTGCATTAATGGGAAATATATATATACACACATACACCATATACATGTTGTACATATGTTTTTTCATATATAGGCATAGTTTATAAAGATTTTTTTACCTATCTAAAATGTATATATTACTGTATTTTTGAAGTCTATGATAATATTGGACTAAGAATGGATGACAGACTCCAGAGAAGTCATACCTGCCAAACATGGAGATGCTTCACAGAAAACAGTTTCAATTTCTTATCCTGCATTAAGAGATAGGTCCTCTCAAAGACTGCAACAATATCAAACACCTTTCTGGTGAGTCAAAAATCACAGTTTTCAAATTCTAAACGTAAACCACAATCCTTATGGACAAGTACCATTGCATTTCAGTACTGCTGCACTTCAAAGTATTATTTTGGAAACAACAATTATAAAAATATAAGACTATTCAATTTCTTTTTGTCTTTCACTATCATTACTTTAAAAGAGAAAATCTTTATGCTCAGTACAGCTGTTTTGAGATAGTTCATTCTTTTCTCTCTTGTTTCAGCACTAGCTTAAGCTCTTATTCTGATATCCTAGGAAGCCTGCTTTATATATTTTGATACAGACTTCAGATATGCAAAAATACTCTCAGATTAGGAGAAAGTAGATATAGGTAGAACTATGTTTGGAACAATAATCTCAGATTATTGGACAAAAATAGCCATCTGTAAAGTATTTCTTAATCACATATTTATTCCTTTATATCTACCTACTTCATTAATAATCTTCTCCATTGGTGTTTTCAACTTGTCAAACTCCCAGTTATTGGAGAGTGGTCATAATTGCTGAACCTCCCAAGCCGTGCTTCTAAGAACTCTGCCACACTGGAGCTGACATCCACTTGTCATGTTAAATCAAGGAAGCCAGACTTTCATGTTTCATTATTCAATTAATTCAAAGTTGTACTATAACATTCATAAAGCCTTGCTATCCCTGCAATGTACCTGAGTTTCAAATACCATATCAAATCTATTTGACATGACCATATGAGAGTTCTTTTTCTCTAAACTATTTAAATATGGGTTGTTTTTTTTTAAAGGTGTTACACAAAATAAATAAGGTTAGTAATCTGGCAGATATTAAAATCAGTGATCCTACTGAAAAAAACCCCCTGTCTTACTGGCAAAGCTGTATTAGAATAGTAGAAAGGTTTTATGAATCCAGAAAATTGTTATGGTACCATTTCTAGTATTAAAGGCTATATCAATAAAGTAAGATCCTTTTGAAAATACTTTTTGATTTGTCATAATGGGAAGATGTTCTCCATTGCTGAAAGAAAAAAGAACCTCTTAGCATTCAGGAAATCATATAGTCACATCTATCTGCAGTGAAAGCTGCAGTCAAGTCAGGCACATGTTTAAAAATATTACATTCAATGAATTATATTCAAGCACAGTAAGTGTCTTTCAAAGGTGAATTAGTAGCCAGCCACAGAGCATGTTGGCATTTCTACAACGTGAGATTACAGGTAAATTTTAAAATCAGAATACCACTTTATAGTTTGTACATCATAGCAACAGATCTTTTTGATGAAGAGCTAATAAATTATTTCTGCTAAGAAACAGGATTGACTTAATGGAAAATATGATAATTCTATACAAGATAGACAATGAACTGCTGGTTCGGCATAAAGCACATATTTTTGCTTGCTTTTAGTCAAAGTAATCATATTTATTCCTAGAATTTTAATGAAACAATGCCTAAGAGCTTCATTTAAGGGTAAGTGAAATAATCAAATAATTTGATGCAGAAATTTTACATATAGCGTCTAGAATTCTAAAATCATGATAAAATACCATTAACTTAACATATTGAAGAAAATTAAGCCAGAACTTCTAGGCTTTAAGACTATCATCAATATTAAATCTTAACTCTAATACTTTTGTTTACCTGGTATTGCACATATTCAACCTTCTTTGAACCCCCCTTCCATGAAATACGAAGACAGACTACAAACCCTAATATACACTACCAGCCATTAAAGCAATTGTATCTTGACCTACATAGTTTTCCTTTAAGTCTTAAGTTGGGACTAATGATTACAGAAATTGTAAACTCTCCTCAGAGCATAATTCATTGGATAAATGACAAGATTTCAATACAAAGTGAAATTTAAAAAAAAATTATTCCATACGGTTCAACTATCAATTGCTGTTTGGAAAATACGCAACTGAAATATGCACTAAGATCAACTTTGGAATTAATGATCCAATATTCTGGATATGAAAAATGTAATTTATCCAAAAAACATGCGTAATTCTATTCAGCAGACTTACCTTGTGCAATTCTAAGAACATGAAAACATTACAGAAAAAGAGAGAATATTGATTTTGTAATAATTCCTTCACATAGTGCAGAGAGAAAAAAATACCTTTCTTATTTAGATCATTAAGCAGTGCTAGTAAAAGGAAATGGAAATAACATGAAAAAAATAAATCCTACCCTGAACACCCGCTTTAGGTAAAAACCTTAAGTAATTTTTCACCATCAGTGATTTTTTAGATAAGAAACCTGTTTTCACAGTCTTGAAGAGTAACTTTCCCTGGCCTGAGTTTATGACTTTAAAGGTACATTTATTTCGCAAAAAGCCTGGCACAAAACTACCTTTATAGAAAAAATATATTTCACTAATGGTCAAGCTGCATTGTCAACTGAGCAAAGATAATAAAGCTAAGCTTGTGCTTTCCCAATTTTTTAAATTCTCATTATTGAAACAACCTAGCTGGCACATTACTTGTACAAATACTAGAACCATAATACTTCAGATCAAACTGGTGTGACCAATCAGCTACTTATGAATCACCTGTGCTTGAACTGTGGTAAAACCACAGTTCTCTGAGAAATAATAAATGTCAAGAAAAATAGGTATCTACAAAGGGGTCTGGGAGTGAGATTTGTTGCCTTTCTGTAAGGTAAGAGCTCCTTGCGACTCCTTCCATGGGACACAGTGCACCCTTCTACCTCTGAACACCAGCGACATTCCCGAGCACCAGCACAGCTCCCTCCGTGCCACCAGCTCCTGCTCCCAGCTCAACACAGGTAGAAAATAAACAATGTGAGACGACACAGGTGGAGTGAGATTGTTGGAGGAGGTGACACAGCAGTTCAGATCATAATGGAGAAAGGTAGGAGACAAAGCTGAAAAAGGAACACAGAAAGCAGGAGAGTGCTGACGCCAGCTGCTTATGACACGCTATGGAATGTTTTTATGGCTGCTAAATTGTGCAAGGTTGGTCACTCCTGATCTCACGTTTGCAGTGCCTAATGGGATTAGGTAGGAATGGTAGCTATAAAAATTTGGACCTTTGTCAGTTCATTTGAGTTTCATCTTAGCACCTCTGTTCTTTCAGGCAGAGATTTCACTAATCATGAAGTCATAAACTTTTTAGGAAAGCTCTGACCCTTCACAAGGAGGTCCTAACTAAACTAAATACTTACTTTCAAAATACCAGCCATAAGATTTCAGATAATATAATACTAAAACTAGTGTTATTTCTTCACTCTGGAGTGCAGCGGCAGATGCATCCTGACTACACTGCCAATCGTATAAAAAAGAACCCTGTGTTAATATCTGTCCTGGTTTAAGGCATTGCTGCTGCCTTTGGTGTTGGTTTGCAGAGGCTTTGACATTTTGCCTGATACTTCTGCATAAGAAACTATTAAAAAAGGAAGCATATACATGTTTAAAATGTGGTTAGTATGTGGTTTGTGAGAATTAGTATCTGAAGGAATGCATTTTGCTCATCTCTTCTCAACCTGTGTTTACAGGAATTAAGAAAATCTAAATCTTAAGTAATATTTAAATCATTGAAAATGCAAGATAACTTCCAACTTATATGATGCAGAGCTTTAACTTCTGGCCAACAGTTCAAAATATAAATGAACTCCTTATGAACTCAATTCTGATCTTAGGAGTTTCGAAGATGAAATGCAATGGTGAGTTCTGCAATAAACGTTACACAAATACACTCTCCAAACTCCTGACAATGTGATCAAAATCACATAGCTCATGAGAAACAGATAGAGTTCTGAAAATTATTTTTGTGTAAATGAAAACACACAGACTAAAAAGAAAAGGAAAAACAATATTTATAATTTTTAATACCACCAGGATCTCCCCAGAGAATAGCATGTGCTTAATAAAGCTCAATACATAATACTCAAAACCCCAGCAACAATAAACAGCTTGGTTGTTCTGTGCCTTTTTTCCCCAGTGGATTATGAATTGCATGTCTGTCGACTTGGTAAACAGGCTGAGTACCTTTATGTCTAGACTAAATGTCTCACATCAAAACCCTACCACTAATGGCACCTCATAGTAGTCAACAGAAGCAGAACTGTCAACTTCCTCATGATGCCTTTAGAAGTTCCTAGTCATGAAGTATCTAGTTATATTTACTGTCATCTCTACTCCTTGCCCACCTACTTATATTTTAGATAATTTAGAATATCCATGCAGAGATATAATAGAGCTATTTTATGAGCACCTATATACGCTACGGAAACACCTGAAAATCATTATTTTTCTGCTTTTGCTTTCATTAGCTAATCAAAAATAAAACATATTGACAGAAAATCTTCATGCTCTCTAAACTGGCTCCAGTTAATTGGCAAAAGTTAGACACACCAACCGAAGTGTTTTTGAGTTTAGAGATTTAAAACAGCCATGCAGGGAAACAAAAAAATCCAAAACAAAACAAAACCAAATTTGCCCCAACAAAGATACATTTAAGACATACAAAGTATGTCTTAACTTATGCATTTTCAATTCCAGCCTCTTTCAGCTCCTTGATAAAAAAATTCTATTAAACAATTTTCAAATCTATGAGTCTCATTAGTGAAATCAAGAAGCTGAGAAGTCCTGCAGCTGGACAAACTTCCTACATTTGTCATCTGTTGTCACAAATCAACACGAAACTTGGGGGCAGGAATTTCATGCACATTCAAACAATCAAAATTGTATTTGTTGTTGACATTTCTATTTGATCTCATGTAATAAGAATTGTATCAAAGAGTAAAGTGCTGAGGAAGATTGTTTCTCTTTCAAAATTTCACTGTAAAACTGAAAAGCAGACCTCTTGATGATACACAACCTACAAAAAAGAATTATTTATTAAATTTGTATAACCAATGCATTTTTTAACATTTACTTTAAATATTATATGTGCAAAAGTCTGCAAACTATTCATTTTAGATAGGTATTTTTCTGTCTGAACCATATTTTTTCTGAAACCATGTACTGCCTTTTGAAATACTGGTACTTCTTGCAAAAGGTTTACAGATTAGTAGGTAGTATTTAGCTTAGGAAAAAGACATTTTATTGCAAAAAGCTGTCATGCTGAATATTGTCATATAAAATGACAATAGCTGCAGTGGCTGTATTTTTCAATCTGGTTAAGGGCTGTCAGTCAATTCATAAACACAACATTAAGTACTGTCACCGAAGCAGAAAAGAATAGATTCACATTCTGAAACTGCCTTCTGTTTTGAAAGAGTTAAATCTTTACGTAAGACAATCTTTACTCAGAATCCCAATAAAGTGCTCTGTGTATAGTCTCATTTCCTGCTTTCCCAGAGAGAAAAAGGTGGAAAAAATGTATCCATGTTATATGCTGCAGAACTAAGCGACATAAAACCTTCTCTGTACACAGAGCTTGCTTTTTATGTCTCTGTTCAAATCAATACCAAATCTTCCTCTTTTCAATAGACTTGACATATACAACGAGGAGTAAAAAGGTACCTCTGATGGAGTACTGCAAGTTCTAGGCTGTAAATAACTAACAAGAAATTTAGTTCCCTTACCTCAGCTTTTTCACCATTTTAAATCAGTAAAAGTTGAAATGTTAACATTTGTTTTAACTGCATTTTCCCTCTCTGCTCTTTACTTTCTATCATCAAAGCACATTTCGAGATGACTTCGTAGCCCATGCAGTCTGTAACACCATATTCAACACCCCTGAATATCAGACACTAACACTGGTGTGGAATAGTGCTGTGCAGTCAGAAGCCAACCTGTACAGGTCAAGGTACAGAAGCTCAGGCTCACTTTCTCCCATGATCTTCAGAAGAGAACAGAATCACTGTAATACTTTCATTTCAGTGATTCAGATCACAGTTCAAAACCATAAATAACTGAAAATGTAATGTCAAAGGAATTTAGAACTGCAACTCATGAACTAGTAGTTCAGATCAGAAATTCCTTGAATCTGAGTCAACATGAAAGGGATTACATCACTGAAGTATGTTCCCCAAGAAATATTCTTCCAATTAGTAGTGAAAAAATTAACTGTCTGTATTTACATATAACATACCACTGGAAAAACTGGTGATATTTCCAGTTAAATTTTGGTAATACAAAGTAAAAACTAATATCTTTGAAATGGTATACTCACCTCATCTAAGTCTTTAATATAAACAATTTTCTCTTCAATTCCAATAGGCATTGGTTCACTATGGGGGATCTTCACCTCTTCATACATTTTATTGTTTTCTCGCTGAACTGACTCTGGTAAGAACACCTAAAAATGTATTACAGGAATATTAATTAAAAGTATGAAAACAGAAAGCATCATTATGTCAACTCTGGACAATGCTTCATCACTTTCCTTCAAAAAATGAATCCAAACCAGAAGCAAATCTCAGTCATTCATTTTATAGTTAGCACTGAACTCCCCAAATAGCAATTAATCAGTTTTACTACTCAGAAGATAGTCCCAAAACCCCCAAAAAGATAACTGTTTTATTAAATTTCAGAATCCATTAGGGCTAGAATTTCATAAAACACTTATTTTGTTAAGTCATTCAAAGGTAGCCAAAAGACAGAAAATAAATATCTTAAGAATTTAAATGACCCTAGAAATAAAAGCAAATACATTAGTTGAAAATGAGATTACTTCTTCCAGAGTCAAAATAAAAATAGAACATGTCAAAATGTTTAAAACCCTCTGGAAAGAAGCACTGCTTCATACATTGGATTCCGAGAACCCTACAGCACATTACTCATTGGGAAAGATGTACTGTTCAAGAAAGGTCATGCACCAACATACCTTTGCACCCCCAATGAATGCTGATGTTTTCATAGCTTCAGCTCGGGAATCATAGACATGTGGATAATGAATTTTTTCAATGCTCCTCTCTCTCTGTCTACTTAGGACTGGAATACTTCGAGCATTCAGAAGTGCTAGTTCTCTGTGGGCAGAAAAATACCTGCAGTAATCCTGCCCATTTCAGGCTGCCATCACAAAAACTGAGCATAGTATATTAAAGTCAGAGCAGGAAATTAAAGAAAAAAAATTTACAGAGTTATTCTCTGGCACTAGTTAGACCAAAAACCTAAAACACATGGTTTAGATAAAATTCAGAAGCACAATCCAATAAGTGCAAGGCTTTCCTAAAAGCAGTTCTGACTCTTTTTAAGCAACACAGCAACATGATTTCACAGTTAGATACCAGTCTCACTATATTTTTCTCAATACAAAAATACAATAGCTTATTTGCTCCTTATCTTCTCCCTCCTCTACTCCTCCCACTACTTTCTGGCTGACAACTTGGAAAATAGTATCCATTAATCTTGAGAGAGAAAAAGAAAGATAGTTTCGATAGATTTAGTACAGACTTCATAAATCCTAAGCAAGTAGTGTGCATACAGGAGCTACGAAAGATAGCCTACCCCACTAATCTGAAATTCCAGCCCACATAGATGAGATCAAGAAGATTCTCATTAAGCAAATCACTGCTTTCTTTCCTGAAAATTAGGTTTTCATATTAAAAAAAATTTTACGCTTGTAGAAAAACGTGACTTGAAGTCAGAATCACCTAATCACCAAAGCAAAACAGAAGAAAATAAACTGTCATGATATGCTGAAGTAGCAATTACAACAGAAACATTTCTCAACTTTTGCAATTTATTACCTTTGCATCCGCAGCTCTTTGGGATCAAAGCACATTTGTCCTTCTCCAGACACTTCTCCATCTTCCCCAGCTTGTTTTTCTTTTCTGGCATTTCGTTTTTCTTCCCGACGATATTGTTTCATTAACAACTTTTCTTGTTCAGACTGAATTGTGACTTGACAACCATAATTTGGTTTAGCATTTTCTCCTATAAACTTCTTGCACTGTTCTGTAATATGATAACAGGCATCTTCATAAGTACTGGATTCCATTCTAAAGATCTGGGGTTTTGACGTTTGGTTTCATGCTTGTTTTGGGGGGGTTGTGTGGGCATGAGTGTATTGTCTGTTTAAAAATAGTGGAACTTTATGTAGACTGTGCAGCAGTTGGCCTCAAGACATCTAAAAATACCACCAGGTCATGTCCCAAAGACTGGATATTTAAAATACACTTAATCCCAAAGCAAGGCGATGGACTAGCAGCAAAACGAAGGACATTTTTCATTTTCTGTATTTATAACTTCATCTACAGTGGAAATGCCACTTTGCCTCTTATCACTGCTCTTATATACATGCATTGATAAGTAGGATGGGGTGACAACAGATTAAACAAGGTGATTTTTTTTTTAAACAGCCTCTTCCCATAACAATTAGCGTATATATACTAGATAACATGATTGTATTGAAAGCATAGTCACAATGCAATTTCCCTGAACAAGTGAAAAAATCTATCCTACTCTATACAATCACAAGGACTCCTTCTTTTCACATCGATAAGCAGCAGGATTATCAAGAAGAATCAGAACCAGGGAATAATTACAATAAATAATAAATCTAGGCGAGCGGGGAATCCAAAAAAGCTCAGTTATATTCACCTTTCTGAGATTGGTACTGGCTAAAACCAAAGACACAACCAAGTCTTTTATATACAACAGGCTGGGAGAGATTTATTTTGGTTTTATTTTAACAATATTGGTGGTTTTAAATGTCATTTTTCAAAATTCTGCAAAGAGATTATTAGTTTATACAGGTTTGACTGAATATCAAATACTTAACTCAGTTATGTTTCATATGTACTTCTGCAGCCAAACTCTGAAGCGAAAAAAACTTGGAAACCTTTCTCATCAAATAAACCCACTTGACTGAAATTTTGAACAATTTGTGCTGCTTAGTTTTCACCTACAGCAAGAGTGAAACTCCTACATATCACAGCATGCATACTAGATAAGGCAATAATAACCTGTTAAAGAGCACTGAAAAAATTCTAATAAACTGTCAAAATGTCCACATTAATACCATCATGTCTGCAGCATTAACTCTCTCTCATATTAAAAGGGGACAACAATGGATGCAATTTCCTGACCAAATTTAATTCAGACTGAACACATCAGGGCAAGGAAATGTTACTTGATTTGTCTGATAAGCACAACAATCACCTTTACTGCCACAGAAGTAAATTACATAAGAAACAGTAAAATAACATAGCATGGTACAAAAATGCAGTACATGTACAGTTTCTTGACTTGTGCTAATTTTTTAAAGGCACAAATTACTCAAAGTTGACTAAATTTCTGCAGACAGAAATTAGTCCCTTCCACAAGTGAAATTTTGGAAATTCAAGCCTTCCCCATTAAAAATACCATTTTGTTCAACTTAAAAAGAAAAAAAAACACACCTTATTAAAATTAAAAGACTGAACTCAGGGCCAAGAGAATCTTCAATCTCAGAGAAGAAACCTTGACATTTTTACCACCGTTAAAGTAGAATTCTCTCATCAGTGAAAAAAAGCATAAAATCAGTTATGCTTTTCTATTGTCTGAAAAACATAACATTGAAAATATGCTTCCTCCACATTCTGGAAGAAATTACTGTGATAGATTTCACTGATGGCATAATGAAGAATAATTTCAAAAAAGCTTCCAAAATACTAATTCTGCTAAGTGAGAAGAACATACTCCTGTAACTAAACTCTGTACATAGGAGAAAAATACATTAATTCCATTCCTATTGAATGTATTATAATTTTTTATTTGATTACCTAAGAATGGAAAACTATCAGGACAGAAAAAATTGTTTGTTCACAACAGAATATGTTGTGAACACACAATGGGTTGCCTGGTGCTATGTCCATGTAAGATTTATCCCAAGACACAACCCATATGCTACCAGATTTATTTTTGTCAGAGAAGAAAGTAACAAGACTTGTTTTAAAACAATGATCTGTAAAACTTATTTTAAAATAATTACTTCGTGCTGACAAATTAACTCATAAAAGCAAAAATGAACTACAAAACCTGAATCCCATTTTTCCCTCTTTCACTTATTGATGCTTAACCTTGAATTTATTATTTTCAGA
Source organism: Donacobius atricapilla (assembly GCA_013397315.1). Classification (NCBI taxonomy): domain Eukaryota; kingdom Metazoa; phylum Chordata; class Aves; order Passeriformes; family Mimidae; genus Donacobius; species Donacobius atricapilla. Next base: position 86,744 of record WBMY01013757.1, read on the forward strand.
AGTGGTTGTTACTCTGCTTTTCTTCCCCCAAGGCCTACATTAGATGACAGTACAAAGTAGAGAGGAAGCAGGAAAGCAATTCAGGAATAATTGAAGATCAGATTATTTACAGAGTAATCCATTAAAACAGGGAAAGTGCAAGCAACTGTTAATACATTCAAAATTTGCACATGCCCATAGGCAGTTGAAAACAAAATAAATATATGCAATCTGTATATGTTTCTTCTGTATAATCAGACTTCCTTTGTTTAAGCCCAGAAATACATTCCCCCATTGTCTCCTGGGATTTTTTTCCTTGTTTTTTTTTTTAATTACACATGGACAGTACTACTGTTGGAAATAGAAAAATTAGAAAACTACTTTTTATCTGATTTGGAACAAAAACTTTGTAGTCGCTTACCTTGGAGAGCCTGGAACCTGTTATCATTTGCACAAGTCAAAGATCTTTCCAGAATCAGAGATCTGTTCTGTAGGAGTTTCTCTATGAGTTCAAAACCTTCAGGGCCTAGCAGTTCAAATAACTAAAAGAAAATAAAGTCATAAGTCATATCCAAGTGTACATGAATTTATAAATAGGACTGCAATGTTTCCATCCTTGGCAACATCATATCTGTTGGCAATATCCAACAACTTAATGAATTTCAACTCCCAGTAATTCAACCCAAAGGGTATAATTTCTAATACCAAATTCCCTATTAAAAAAGGGGAGAATTACAGAAAGTTTTCAGCTGGAAATATTTAAAAATCTGTTAATTTTGTTTATTAATTAAAATCAGTTTCTCTTGGGGATTCTTGTATAAAATTTAACTCTTCTCATGAAAGCCAGGTATGCAGGAAGTTATTCCCTTTGCAGTCAACAGGGGGTGTAGCCTACTGCATTTTTCACAGGCTCATCCTACAAAAATAAAAAATATCATAGATGTGGAGTAGAGCAGGAATATGAAGAAACAGTTAAGATGACACTAGTACTGACTTCAGTCTATAGTACTTGTACATTTAATCCTGTGTGTAATTCAAACACATAATGTAAGTTATGTACACCAGAAAAGAATTCTGTGCCAGTAAGTGATATTTTGGCCCAATGATTTTCTTACTCAAATGATTCTCTTGCAGCAGGTTAGCTAAACACAATTCCTTATTTAAAGTTCCATTTTCAACATAATACTGGGTTTTAATGGAAAAAAACCCCACCCAAAACATTAAAAGCACTTTCATCTCTATCTTATCTATAATTATTTTGTCAAAAATCAAAGCATTACAGTAAGCAGTAAGTTACTCAAAACCCATTCTTGATTTTTAATACTGCTCAAAACAATTTTTTCTCCATTATTTTCAATTTCTAAAAAGGAAAACAGGGCAGTTTTTCCTTAGTGCTTTTTGAATTTGCTGCTAATATTATCCATATAACTTTAGGAGTCTGGTAAGAATACAATGTATAATGTACTTTGATGTGATGTTCTATGAAAGAGTAAGACTTTGGCACAGTAGGATTCAAGTATTTCTGTTCTAACTATAAAAGGAGAGAAAGGTCTCTTACTGTCCTGTATTTAATTTTCCAACTCCTTAACAAAGAATTTTTCTGTGGCTCTCTATGACTATTGCGCTAGGGGAACACCTTGAAATAACTTTATGTTACCTCTTCATGTATTTGCGAAATTCTGAACAGTGCCAATGGCACGAAATCAATGATCCCTTTTTTTCAGGCCAATCTGTACTTTGTAATACAAGCTGTCATTTAAAAATAAGAGAGAGAAAAAAAAAAGAAAAAAAGTGTTGCTCCAGGCCCTCAGGGGTTTCTAGGAAAACATAAGGTTTGTGCAAATTAACAGTGATGGTGCAGTTTGCAGAGACCATGAACTAACAGCTGAAAGGTATAAAGTCTTGTATTTCTTTCATTAGAGCAACCAGTGATAGCAAACTGGAGAAGCAGTCTCCAGAAAAAGTCAAATAAGAGAACATAATAATTGTGGATAAAGAGAAGATTTTCAAAATTAACAGACTACAAAAATATAGGGCAGGGAACTGCTGGTTAGACATCAATTCTGCTGTCAGGGATCTCAAGCTATGGTGGATTTCCCTTTATCCAGCCTTCACTAGCACGGATCATTAATTCTTCTATTTTGCATAGCTGTTTACTGTCATTTTACAGCCACATTTTAACTAATATTATCTAAAGCTATAAGATGACCATTTCAAAAGAAAGTGGCAATTTAGAACTGGTAAATTTGAGTAGGTATTTTCCAGGGGCAAATGCTTAAGACAGGGAGGGAAAAATAACCACTAAAGCAACAAGAAAAGAAATGTATTTGAAATAGCTTAATTGTATAAAGAACCAAACACAAACTTGTCTCAACTTAGCTAATGATTTGTTGTCTGTGGAATACCAGCAACACACAGAAATTAAATTCTTTCAATTCAACCAGATCTGGGCTCAATCAAGGCAGCAGACACAATGCAAGCACATTCAGACTTAGCATGTTGGTCCCCCAAAACCCCAAACTCAATCTTATACCACCACCATCACCATCAGAAGACAAATAACATGGTAGCCCTAAAACATCCAATGTGGATAGATCTCTATCTCTGCAGAGGACTCCAAAACATCTCTCTCACTGGAAGTTGTTAAGAACAATCTAGAAAAGTATCAGTCAGAGAAGATGGGATTTGCTGAAGAAATAGATAACACCCTGTTTTTTGAATGGTACCATGTTTTTCCCCTGCTGTTTTCACAATACATTCTGAAATAAAAACCATCTGTATCACACTCTTCACCCAGTCAGAACAGCAGAACCTCACAGAGAAGCAGCAATGTTAGACAATGCATTCTACTTCATGGTCAGAGATCATGAAGCAAAAACTCCAGCCTCAGTGTGACAGGGGCTCAATGGAAAAGCACCAAGGTGAAATTGGACATCTTGCTCTCCAGACATGCTACCAGTCAGAGAGAGTAAAACCCCTACAATACTACACACCAGACTCTGCAACACCAGTGTGGTGAAAGTCACTCCATTTTGCCATCTTGATGGGCGGACAGATATTCATTTGCTACCAGCAGTTTGAGAGCTGTCTTGTTCACCTAATTAATCTTGCTGCTTCCTGAATATAAAGGAGGTTTTCAGGACATTTTAAACAGCTAAGACAGACTAAGCTCATTGCTCACGAACGAGGGGAAAAAGCGAAAGAATACAGAAGACCAGAAGCAATGACCTGTTCTTATGGACAAGATGTCTCCTACACTCACCAGAAGCCTGCCAGAGCTCCTGGGTGGAAAACAACCACTGAGAGATAAACCAAGTAGAAGTACTGAGAGATAGAGAATGAGTTACAGAGCAAAATCTGTCACCACCTACCAGTGATGGTGGCAATAGTGACAATGCTAGAAAAAGTTTACAAAGACCAGAAATAACTAAATCTGAGAACTTGCAAGACCAAAATAGTATTAATATTCACACTTGTTCGTACTGTAGGAGTAATCCATTGCTTTCTAATTAAGGTATTAATAACTATCAAAAAATGCTGCTGTTTCAAAGTATAATTCTTTACCTTACCATTTTTTGACACATGAAAACACGTCCATGCAGGAGGCTTATTACTATCAAAATCACAGTGGGATCATGAGAAGTAAAACAAGCCCTTAAAAATACCTTCCTCCCATCCCTCTTTCCTTCCCATCTCCACCTCCTCCCCCAGTGGTGCAGGGAGACAAGAAGTGGGGGTTATGGTCAGTTCATCACTGGCGGTTTCTCGACGCTTCACTGCACAGGGAAACGAGTCCTTCCCCTGCTGCACCGTGAGGTCCCTCCAAGGGGAGGCAGTTCTCCAAGAACTTCTCCAGTGTGACCCCATCCCACAGGCAACAGTGCTCCTCAAACCGCTGCAATGTGGGTCACTCTTCCATGAAGTGCAGTCTTTCAAGGACAGGCTGCTCTGGTGCGGGTTCCCCACAGGGCCACAAGTCCTACCAAGAAACCTGCTCCAGCATGGGCTTCCCTCTTCACAGGTCTGCAGGTCCCTGCCAGAAGCCAACTGCATGACAACTTTTCATCTTAGATACTTTATCACAGAGGCATTACCACCATTTCTATCTGGCCCAGCCTTGATCCATAGCACATCCACCTTTGGCTCTGCCAGACACGAAAGAAGCTTCTAGCAGCTCCTCACAGCAGCCACCCTTGAAGCACCCCCTGCTACCAAGGCTTGGCCATGTAAACCCAGTCCACCAGGGTAGGTGCTAGCATTTCAGATTTGATATTTTATGATATATTTTGGCCTGAAAAATTAACACCCAAGACCCTGAAAGCAGTCAAAGGAATCTGGTGAATATTCATAGTTGATTTTCTATTAAGTTATAATGAGATAAACTAGACAGTGATCAACAGATGGAGAGGCTGTGTGTCAATCAGCAGTTTCTTGAATCCCAGCCAAATTATTACACTCCTTGAAGTCAGTAATAGAACATGCCCAAAAGGCAACCCTGACTGCCTTCGCTAACAAGGTCCCGCTTGACTGCAGCTAGTACTCCATAACCATAAAGACACAGATGAGTGAGATATATGGTCACTGATATTTGTTTGAGTGATTTTTACATTTCATTTTATGTGCTTAATATCTGGAAGAAAGCATATTGAGTAATCAGTGTAGGAACAAAAGGACAAGATGTGTCATATTGCCTATTAGAAAGGTGAGGCAAGGTCCCCATGCAAATGATTTCTCCTGAATATATACTAGCTCTATGGAAAAGGCAAGGAGGTAGACAAGAGACAGACAGCAGACTATCTGCTAGAGGTACCAGAAAGGACTTGAACCCCATTGAGACACATGACATAGCAAAGTTTTTCAAGTAAGGCTCAGCTGTAAAAAAAACCATCTTTATGTTCAAGACTGAAACAAGATTTTACTCTGAATGTTAAATAGGTGCTATGCTCTTTTCAATTCTATAAAGTATAATTTACAAGGAGCTTTGGAGGTCCTCAAATATGGGCACAGAACTGTGAGTAATTCTTTGACATCATAAACTACCTGCCATCACAAGGGCATTTTCTTGACTTCTACATCTTCCTTGAGGTGGGAAAAAGCCCTATAAATCTCAGAAAATATTTTGCTTTACAAGTGCACACAAAAATAGACTATGAACAGTCCTTGTAGCTTGCTTGAGTCTTAGTACTGTTGTACAGCAATAAATGAAACAGAAACCCAAATTCAGCCATCCCATGGTTGTCCTCTGGACTTTTACAGCCTAACAGTAGGTCTTGGTTACAGAGTCCCACACACACAATTGCTATTCCTGCATTTTGCGGTTTGTTTGCAGATGATACTGCTTTACAATGCACAGTTTTCAAACAGCTGTGGAAGAATAATCACCATAGCAAAATCTCAAGTTTCTTCTGACCTAGTAGCACTGAAGCAACTGAAATGATTGCTTCATTAAACAAAAATTATAGGGTAAATAGAACATTTTTCTTGGGCTACAGGCTTACTGCAAAAGCTGTCTGGATATAGTACCTAGTATACTGCTTAAAAAGATTCAGTAACAAAAACAAGGACATTGAAGATAGAGGGTGTTTTTTAATATGAAAAATTCAACACAAACTTCATGGATATAATATATACACTGATTGCTAATTACTACTGTGCTGAAAGGTAACATCATCATAGGGGACTATCATCCCCTCTAACAACTACAGACTATAGAAGAACACTTTGTTTAAAACCAAATCTCAGGCATTTCATCTTTTCATGTTTCTTGCAGGTTGATTAAAATGAGACAAGCCAGATAAAGCATGACTTCTTATCATTCTTATTACTAACAGATATTAGGTGTGTAAGAAAGTAATTCAGCTCTCAGATCTGCTTTTCTTTTTAAAGCCTGCATTTTTTAATAAAACACCCATTACATTTAGTCCATTGATACAGAAATGATCTTCCAACCCTACAAACTACCTAGGAGACTCAGCAGAGTCTAAGCAAGCTCAGCTTAACTGCACCGGTCTCACAATGAACACAGCAGTAACTAGACACTTCAAGCCCTCTTAAGACAAGTTGTTGATAACCTATGTGTTTGCACAATGCTTTTCTAACAGCTATTCCTAGACACAGAGGCTGTAGGACTCTCATATTGCAATCTCACTCAGCACAGCAATCAGATAAGGCAGAACAAGCAAATATTCTAACCAACAAGGAGCACCTGGTTCTCAGGCAGCCTCCAGTGGGATCAAACACCAGCTTCCAGAGGATGAATGAAGTTACTCCCTATCAGAGGTCTTAAAGGTCTGTCTGAGCTTGAAATTTTTGTATTTTACTGTCAGTGGGCAATTAGAAGAAAATAATTAAAAAATATAGAAATAGGCATTCTTACTTAACATTCAACTTTTGTTTACTTTTCTCATTACTGCATTTGCAGTCCAACAAAAAGTGATGGAAATCCGGTCTTCCTTATGGGACACATTTTTAGGCCAGGAGTACAGGTACAACAAAGACATCGCCAATTACTCTTCTTAACACCATATCTCCTCAGCATATTTGGATTAAGCCCTATTTTTATATATTTCTGTGTCCACAGATGACTATACAATTTTATTCCAACTAGTATTTACACTAGTAAAAAGATATGAATCACAGCAAGGAAAATTGCAAAAATTGTATTAAAACATGAAAACAAATGTCTTAGAAGACTCAGCCTACAGGTACAAGGCTTCTTTTAAATCAAATTGAAATCCATAGTTAAAACACTGAAATTGATCAGTTACAGGAAGACAAAAGTGTTTTTCTTGCAACAAGGCTTAAAAAGCCAGACTATAAGATTGAAAGTGTGTGTAAATATTACTTAATAGGCCTAAATCTATTTATTTGACTATCAGTTTTGATTACATATGATTCTTTAGTATTTGTCTTATAATAAAAAAGCACAATCTGTCACAGCGTAACTTGAATTTGATGAAAATCTTCCTCCAGCTCCTTGTGCAAATCCATACTAAAACCACCTACCACATCTGAAAAAGAGACAAACACAAACTCACAAATCTTAGCAAAATTTCTCAATATTTTTATGTGAAAATAAGTAGACAGGAGAGCTCATCACCACCATCATCAACGTTTTAACAGTGATTAATTAGAAATTTAGACAGACGCACGTATTTTGAAAACTTCAAATACACAGCTAAAAGGCAACTTCCCCCAGCTTATTTAGCCTGAAGACTCTGGCAATTAGAAATAATGTCAAACAGCAGCTACAAACAGCAGACTACTGGCTTGCCTTACGAAAAGGAAACCCTGAGGACAAATTGAAATGTAGAAAACCTCACTGTTATATGATTCCTTAAACTAGTGTTTATCTTCAAAAGTATTCTGGAATAAGCTGTTAATGATTTTTGACATTAAAAGAAGTCCTTAAACTAGATAACCACTGTACTTGCAATTTTTCTTACCTGTAGATACAAGGGCAAGGAATTCTGACATTACCCAAAAGACAACATATATTTATGGAAGTGACTTCTGTATCAGAATAAATCTGGGGTTTTTTTAGGGATGAGGATTTAAGAAATGTCTAAAATGGCAGTGGTTAGCACAGAATTCTATTCTGCAAAAGGCAAAACCCTGCAGGTTATCTCAAAGGGCAGCAATTCCCAAACTTCCCATTTCAGGAGGAGGACTTGGCTGAGTATGGATCCACTACCCCAATATGTACTGACACAGTAAAACAAAATACCAGCAAACCAAGGAGTTAGTTTATGTTGCTTAACAGAGGTGAATGATGAAGAGTAGCCAGGGAGGCTACTACTGGAAGCTAGTTTTATCCTAATTAGGATAGTCAAGTCAGAATTTTTATATCCTCTACCGGACCCAGCAGGGTTACCCAGGGAAATGGGCTATGACCACCAACCCCAGGTTGTGCACTACAGCACCCTGGGCACACATACAAATGGATGGGTGAGAAGAAAACAAGGTAAGCTTTGGCCTGAAAAGCATTTTATATTGTTCTAGGAGTGTGCAGGAAAAAAAAAATTCAGAAGATGAAAGATCATTTTAAAGCCTGACTTTCCAAGGAAACCAGGGCTACCACATCACTGTGCGTTCAGCAGTGTGCGACTAACAAGTGCTAAGCCTCCTCAGTAACTTCCAGTTTTGACAGAGAGAAGTGTTCGGGACCAGCAGTGGAGACAGATTTGAATGACTGCTCTTTGTGCCTCCTGCCCTTATTCCCTGGGAGGCTGCAGCAGGTGCATGGCAGCACTGGCGCACACCAGTGAGCACCAGCACAGCACCAGCACAAACTCACTCATCCAGCAAAGCTGCAGCACTCGCTGCAACCGAAACCAGCCCTGCAGGAAACCTGGCCCTGCCACTTCCACAGCTCTGGGCTAGGGATTTCTTTGTGGGTTTTCCCCCTCCCCACCTTCCATATAATGATTTGGAGGAAGGTGATTTTGTGCCTAGTTATAAGAGAGTCTTAATGTTTCATATGGCATCTGACTGAAATTCTTGCAGAACTTGTATTTCCTTATGTCTCTGTGTGGACGTGAGAAGAACTCAGCATCAAAGAAAATAAAAAGGGAAAAGTTCCATCAGCTACAAACTGGCTTTCTCTAAAAAAAGATTACATTAAGTTTAATAATATATTGAAACTGATTCAAAAGGTATCATTAATAGATCAAGCCTCATGCTGGCTCACAGATGCAACATGCTTTCTCTCAGTACAAAACTGAAGTAAAGAGTTGGCAGGAAAGAGGAAAAGTTACTGGCAGGAAGGACAGTGAACAGCTCTCAGCACCAGGATTAAGCCTACCATTTCTTGGCTCTCTCTGTGGCTCTTTCATCATTTCTTAAGTTCAGTCCCTAAAAAACAGCACTCAAATGCCATTCAATTGGGTTTTTTATGAAGGACGACAGCATGGTTCTGTTTTCATCCAAATAAAAAGTTACCTATCGTCTGTGGGGTTTCAACAGTCCTTGGACAACAACAAAGCTGTATACTTCTGGATTTAAAAAAAGAAATCCACAACTGAAAAAGGGGAAAAATGTATCCAAAATAAGGATTATTTTCTCTACATGAAAGGGGAGCAGATAAGCTCTATGGTCAAGAATAATGAGACCCAAGCTTTCTATTGTCTGTATATAAAACTCTTGGTAATGTTAATAAAATTACAAAGAAAATATGAGCTTGAAAAGCCAGCCTCATGCCAAGTTAGAAGCTTTGATGATAAGATAAAGATAAAACACCACAGGGGTGATCCACATATGCCTGTACTTTCCCTAAATGGATACTGCTTTTATGAGCGAGGCAATGGGGAATAAGCTTTGTGATATGTTAATTTGTTAGGGCTAGAAAGTCATTACACTGAACAAAAGGAAATGCCACTTTGACACTTAAAACCAAACATGTTTTATGAGACAAGTTGCTTTGACATCAAAATATCATGTCATGCGAGGGTACACACACACAAAACTAAAAGCTAATGTCATAATTTCATGGTACATTAAGAAAAATGAAGATTAAGGTACATCAATATATTATTGTATGAGAAGCTTCCATGTGGTGTTGCATATATATAGCAATGAACATTTAAATAAGCTGGTTTTAAGTCAAAATGAATGTTAAAGTGTAGCTTTTGGAAACATTCTCTCAAAGGAGCAGCACAACAAGAGCTGTTCCTCTTCCTTATTGATTTTTACTAAAGAAATAATTACAAGAACAGCTTGAATTTTCTACTGTGTATCAATTTCTATAGTAAACTTGTGTGTGAAGAGTTATTAAGAGACAAACCTAAAAAATTAGTAAACAGTAACATGAAAGGAATACAATTGCAACAGAAATTTAGTTTGACATAAGGAATATTCCTTGGCAAAAACCTAAATTGTCCAAAACCAAAAACAAGCCATATTACTTTCAGAGAGGTTTGGAGATGAAATTCTGGATAAGTTCAGGAAGAACACAGACAAATAATGACAGAATAGAAAGTATTAAAAATTACTATTAAAAAATTGCCTTGGCTATGAGCACTTCCTTTTCTTCATTATGTTTCAGATACCTAAAGAAACTACTGCATATTGCTCTTCCATGTTTTCTCATTAGCTTCTTATCTCTGACACGTAAGGTAAAGATTCATAACCACTTGTAAACATTCAGACAAGGATCCTAGATAAGTTTCCTAAACTTATAGCTAAGTTTACAATCATGGGTAGATTAGTAACAACCACAATAAGGGCTGGCTGAAGGGTTCTTCTCCAGGAGCAAATGATGAACATTTCTGTAAATCAGGTAAGTACTTCCATTTCTTTCCAAAACAGGCCATTTATAACTTTTGAAGTGCCTTATATGATTTTCAGACAACATTTTAACTATCACTTCAGACTGTAAAATTCAATACTGTAAAAACAAGGTACCCAGCAAACAGTGGTTCAAAAATAATGAAAAAATAGTATCAGCAGCAGAAAGCATGTAACAGATACAGGGACATGTCAATACAACTTGTGAAAATTTCCATTACTAAAGAGTACTAGTAGTCTAGACATGGCCTATGTAAAACTGGCAATTGAGTATTTATTGAAAAAAGCATAATCAACTTGTGATTCTCAGTGGCTGTTAAAGCCGTTACAGATAACTGAACAGCCATGTCCAAATGGAGCAATTATGTACCTTACAGCATCCTGAAGGACATCTCACAAGGCATAGACAATTGCTCCTTGTTTATCACTTCTAAGAGTTGATTCCCATGCACATTTTTATGGTTACTGCAAGTCATGATGGAACTGGAAATCAACCTCTCTGGAACCTGAAAGTAAACTGAAACTCTTGGTGAGATTGTTCCTTGCTAAGATGAACAGACAATATTCATGAAACGTTTGTTTTCTGCTGCCAGTCTATTGCTGTCTCCCTCCCTCCTTCTGAGTGCCCTTCCCTGTAAGCCACAGTCCACTGATGCACTCCTCCCACACTAAATATGTTTGTATTACTGCTACATCAAACCAGACTGGCAATTATTTTTTTCATATTTCATTTCCTCAGTTTTCAATGCTTTATTTCACATCCTACCTTCTATATGTTGGACCTCCTGTGAACCCTTCTCCAATTATTTCAGCAACTTCTATATACAGTAATGATGAAGTCATCTCTTGAAACTGCTTTCTCTATCAGTAAGCATTCTATATTAACACATTCTCCACTTAAGATCAACTAAAAAATGTAGTTCTAATACTGAAAGTATCTGGCAGTGCTTACAATGAAGACCTTTAAAGTCTTTACAATGTCATATAAACATACAAATGTTGATGTCTTTAAAATATGTTCAGTCAGAATAAAATTGTGCTTCTGGTTTTGGGGGGCTTTTAATATAAGTATCTATATAGCTGGATGAATATTTTTATGTTTTCAGAATCTGTATTTTTTTAAAGAGTGACAATTTAAGTTGCATGTCAAGCTATTCAACATTTAATTTGATTACTTAGAGCAAGGAGAGTCAGTAGACTCCTCATTCTAGAATTCCACTTGCAAATTCCATTCAGCTCATTTTCACAGTTTTGTTTTGCCCTCTAATAAAGTTAACATGAGTACAGAAAAGTTTGATCGTGACTTCTACGTGACAAAATCAAGTACCACAATTTTTTGCCATTCTTACAGGTAGTGTCCACAAATTTAATCTTCACAAACTGAGGTCTTCAATAAACATTGCTGAGTAATATACAGCTATCTATGCAATAGAAGGCATTCATACTATATTTAATAGAAGTGATAGTACAAGCAATATAAGGTGCTGAAGCACAGAATGCTTCTGTTGCATTTTTGCCGAGTTCATGCCTAGCTCCAGCACAGCATTAACATGCTATGCTTAGAGGCCTAGAGAACTTCTCCAATATGACAAAAATACACACGAGACACTAAGTTTTGACATCAAATATCCAAGATTTTCCCTGTATTAATGCATATTTGAAAGCTGCTTCACATCTTTTATATTTCCATATTAAATATAATAGCTCATTAAAAAAAATTGTTTATGCTATGAACCAAAGGCAAAGTTTTTCTGCATACCCCCAAATCTATTTTGCTTTTTGAACAAAAAAACTTTTTGTAAGACTGTTCTCTGTTCACATGAGTATTTGTTACATGGTTTATGTAGTTATTGCTACATCTGCTTATACCAGTTTTTCAAGCCTATTTTATTAACAATGTAAAATTCAGCAGATTAACTACTCTTTACCATTTTATCTAGTTTAACCAGTCAATGTGTAACCAGATACCCAGTTCCTCTGTGAGAAAATCTCATAAAAATGCCACAGCACCATAACATCTTCTAAGTGGCAAATCTTCCCAAGCAATGTAGAAATACATGTTAGTGCAATCCTATTTTGTAACTGTGCTATTTTGTTGGCTGCAGGTATATAATACCAAGTAGATATGGTTCAGAAATCACCTCTGTAAAACAACTCAAAACCTAAGCACAAACTAGGACAAGTAGTAAAAAACCCTACCTTCTGAAATCACAGAAAATATCTCCAACTGATTTTAATGATGCTCGTATTTTATCCCAGAGCTTTTGCCTTTGCATTTGCACATAAATAATTAAAAATACATTAAATTTTCCTATCTCTTACACTTTGGACAATCACATCAGCCATTTCACCACTGACTTCAGTTTCTGTCCAATTTAGTTTTCTCATTCCCTAACAAAATGTACTGTTACTTATGCTTCAGTATGTAACGCTATTTATTATATTTCGGAAGGTGCTTCCCACTAAATTTTATAAAAATGACATATTGCATTTTGACATTAAAGTTTACTTTCTTCCCCTAATAGTGGCCGAATGGAAACTGTGCAGGGAAAATAGCAGCCTTGTGCTGGGGTCTCAGAGCACCTTTGGTTCTGCTTCAGATGAGTTAGAGAAGCTGTGGCTGGGAGTCCTACGCTTGAGGAGAAGCACAGCAGAAAAGCCAAGCTTTGGCTTTGACAGGGAACAGAAAACCCTCTGGGAGCAGTGAAGCATACACAATTACACTGATGTGCCGAGCTACTGACAGGTAAAACTGAGTTTCCAATATCACAGCATTTGGAGGAGCCAAACCTTTGCAAAGTCCAAAACTTGGCATTCTACAAAGCAGCAAGAAGCTGATACTTCCGGTCTTATTTTGCTTAATAAAAGCAAAGTCAACATCTCCTTTCACACCTGCACACTGCACTTTTCTGATGGTGAAGGTCAGCTTGCAACTAGGGAAATGGCTACACAGAACATGCAAACAAGCCCCACTTGCCCTCTGAGCCAAGCAATACTATTAGGCAAATATTGAGTCAGTGCCAATTGTGTTGTGCACAGACAGTGAAGCCTGTTTTGTGAAAGCACTTCTGTTGGAGCATACGCAGCATGTCAGATGAATGATCTCAAAACTAGCACCCGAAAAAAAACTTGTCTGCAAAAAAAAAAGAAATGCTAAAGTACTTTCCATAGTCCATGCTATAACATGAACTGTGAAGAGTTCAGAGTCCTTAATACAAATTACGTATTCAGACTCCTCAGGGAATCACTCTCAGTACAGACCTGAGAATTATTAAACTGAATTCAGGATTAGAAATGTAAGCTAAGTATTTCTCAGGTCATCAGAGTTTTGGATACTAATAGTTAGAATATACAGTTTTGATGTGCAAATGTTACACTAGAAAGCAACAAGCAAGATGTACAGAGAGAAGAGAACACTGTCTGCAGTGTTTGCTACTGACAAGCTCCCTAAGCCATTAGCAGGAAACAAAATCTACAGACACTTTCCCGGTTTTATTCTAAAACAAAATACTTGTGATGTTGTGCAATGTTGTATAAGCTCTTCTGTTCATTAGCCTGAAGGAGTGAATAAGTGTGTGCAGTCTGTAGGAATTAAAAATATATTTTGTAGCTGGTTTGCATTATGAGCTCTAAAATACACTCATTCTTACTGAACTGTATTTCAATGTCATCTCACAGTCTTACATTTGTCTTAGCTTACATGTAGAAAAAAAATGTACACGTTCACATAAATAATGTCGGGCTTTTAAAGGGTATTAGAAATTTAGTCACATGAATTAAGACTTTATGTAATTTTCTCTTATAAGAATAATGACCATTACAGATTCCTGTTTAATGCAAGAAACTAAATGAATTGCTTTTCTGGATGACAAAAGTCTGTTATTTAGGTAGGTACTTAGTTTAGGAGACCAATTGAACACATCTGAAATTGAGGTCACTTTAAAACCCAATTGAGATTATTTGCAACACAAAGACTATTTATTTCCTGTATACCATAATTCATTAATTAAGTTACACATAAGGTTAAAATATAAGTACTTAAAGAGGCACACTCCATTTGCTTATTATGAGATTCTTCTAATAACAAACTTGTTACAAAACAAGAACCTTTTAATTTAAACAAACCCAAACATATTAGGGCAAGGGATTGATTTTTTGGTAAGAAATTCATCAGGGAAAATGACGATTTAAATTAATATGAAATTAGGTATAAATATAGCATAGGAAATTTTGCCAGATACCTCTATTTTTTCATTTGAAATGACAGAGTCATGGAACGGCTGAGGTTAGAAGAAACCTCTGGAAATGATCTAGTCTCCTGGGTTGGAGATTCCATGACCTCTTGAGCAAATTGCTCCCATGTCTGACCATCCTCACAGTGACAAAAAAAGTTTATGTTTACATGGCATATCCTGTAATACGATTTATGTATACTGTTTCTCGTCCTGCCACTGAGTATCACCAAGAGAAGTCTGGCTCCATTTTCACCACACCCTCAACACCAGGTCTGATCAGATTTTCAAGATTTCCCTTCTCCAGGCTGAGCAACCCCAGCTACCTCAGTCTCTTGTATGTCAGATGTTCCAATCCCTTCATCATCCTGGTGGCCCTTTGCTGGCCTCAGTCCAGTATGCCCACACTGGACACCACTCTACACCTTCCAGGTTTTATTTGTTCATCCTACTGCTCAAAGCCAAGACAATAAAATGCATAAGAGTGTGAAGTTAATTTAAAAATTCTAATATTAAAGTAGCAACTCCAGACAGTTTTCAAAGCGTTTGCTCATTTTATGAGCAAACTGAACCAAGTATACCTCTGAATAAAATACTGTAAATAATAAAGTGAAAAGATATGGGAATCCATATATTCTTCAGGTTAAGAGGCAAGTACTGATCAAAGTCAGCCTAGACACACATCTTATCATGATGAGACTACCATGTGAAATGAAACATCAACACTTTCTTAATGAAAACATTTTCACATTCAGGGTGTGCATGTGTATTGTTCAAATAAGAGGGGCAGCATCAGATAAAGCAAGTGATGGTAATCTAAGAACTGTGGGGCTTTCTGAAAGACAATCATGATAGGGGAAGGTGGTATTTACCCAGCCTTACAACATACAATTTTCCTTGTAAGCACTGTGAAACACCAAGTAGAGTTTCCCCTGCAAAATATCCAGCAAACATAACAGAGAACATTACGCAGGAAAAATTAAGGGGTCTTATCACCTTAATCAACACATCAGATTTTACAGTAACATACCACTCACTTCTGTGATTCTATTTATTGGCTCATGTCTCTACACTAGGAAATAATTTTAGTGTATTTTCCTTTGCAGGTGTCCAGATAGGTTTTCCATTTTGAGTTCCATGGGCCAGCTGACTTCACCATCTAGGTCATTACTATACTACAAATTTCCCTATTGAAAGGAAAATTTTGACTCTTCAATGTTAGTAACAATACTTAAACTCAGTTCAATTTTTAAATTAAAATTAATTTTTTTCTACAGTGAAAATATTATTTTGGATATAAGGATAAAGTGGTTAAAGAGAAAAGAGCATGGATATAAAAATGATCACACCGAAGATAGGAACCACATTCAGAGTTCACTGTTAAAACAGAGTACAATGTAATCTTTCATAAATCTTCAGAAACTGACAGGAAATTGTAGGTCAGGGATCACACATCTACAAGGGCAATAACACAGTGTATAAGAGAATTTAAATATGATTGGAGATAAGTTTAAAGGGATATATTTGGGAAAGAATCAAAAAAGACATTCAGGTTACTGGCAAATGGCATAAACATAACATGGACACACTCATGATACATCATTTGGTCTAACACTTCATTACAGAAAATGAATAAATATCAGTTGTCTCACATCTGGACTTCATTTAAAACATTGCAATTTTCTACATGAGGACTTGTTAAACTTGTGAAGATGAGTGTTAATAGAAGAATTAAAAGTTGGCAAGGAACTGCCTGAAGGGTAAATGAAAGGAAAGGCAGTGTTTAAAAGGCATAGCTTCATCTGGAAAGGAAGTTATAGGCACAGTTCTCTGGTGCTCAATTTTAAAACTGCTTTGAAAAAAAGAAAAAAAAGGACAATTGTATTACAGCACTGGAAAAGCGATCATAAAACCAGCTCTGAATAAAGTAAAAAAGCAGAAAAAAAGGGTTCCTCTTAAACACCCAGGCAACAAGACTCTGGAGAAGTCTTCAGGGGAGAAGTTGGGACTAATTTTCCCACATTCTTTAATGAGTCTTCCTCAGTTTAAGATATTGTATTACTGAGAAAAAAGATGCCTTCTAGACTCCGTGAAAGTTTAAACAGACTTTGCTTTCCTTTACTCTCCTGTTTTTTTGCAAAAAGCCTAGTGGCAGACACAGAGGAGCTTCCTGCCAGTTTATTGAATTGACAAGTTAGTTAAGCTCCCCTTGTTCTTGATCCCATGAGCATCTACAGGTTCAACCAACAAAGCATATTGGCAGACATTTGTGGTGGGATTAAGGTAAGGCAACAGAAGCAATGCAGATGAACTCATGTGGAGAAAAAAAAAAATCATTATATTGCAACCAGTGACAAAGGCAGCTAAAGAAAACTTACAGGCAGAAGCCTGAGAGACAACAGGGGTCCACTTAGAAGAGACTGGGGAAAACTGTCTAAAAGTCTGTTGCTACATCAAGCATTCAGAGGTACACAAACACCACACTGAAAAAAAAATTCCTGCTTAATGAAACAACAAAATAATCTATTAACTTCCATTCTGAAATAAGTATGAAAAGAACTCAATCTCAGTAATAAAGCAGTAACCTTTTAGCTCTAATGAAGAGCATATTACTGGATTGATCTAAAAAGGAATGCATACAGGAAGATGTGCTGCCCAACTCATGACCCCTTTGTTTCATCATATAAAACCTATATTCCACAACTTGTACTTTTCGGATTTCAGGTCTACTTTGATTTGAAATTAATATTTTTCGACCTTGCAGGAGGGACTGAAAACCTTCCAACTGCATATTACTAACTCCTGGCCTCTTACTGTACTTCTTACTTCTTGACTATTCTCAGGTGTTTATGACAACAAGGAAGAAAACATATCTCACATTTTCGGTTGGAGTGATGAATACTGAATTATTTGTAGGAATGAAACAAAAAAACAATGTTTGCTTCACACCAGGACAGTTTGCAATGCAGATGGATTGTAGCCACTGATAGAAACCCTGGATGCCATAGTATGTGTATACACTAACCTTTTAATGCAGAGAGCTGGAAACAGTCACAACCAGAAAGCAGACAAAAGAAGCCTTGTGCCTGGGCTTTTAAGTGGGCAATTAAGCGCATCGTATATAGAGATAAGTAAAGATATGTACTATTACATAATACTCAAACTACTGCTTAAAATATAGTTTCTTGAAACAGTTCTGCTGTTTCATATCTTAGCCTAGTGTTCTTCTAGTCATTTATACAGCATTTAAAGCGATTTTGTCTGGGAAACACCATTTAATCTAATTTGCTAAATGACATTAATATTCTTAATTTTATTTCAGCAAAGTGCTTGCCTTGTCCCAAGAAGAATAAAATGGATGATTTTTCATAGTGGATGCTGTATTAATATGATATTAACACAATTCTGTTTACATCTCCTTTTTTGCTCCTAGTTATTTTATCTCTACAGGAACTATCTTCCTGCTTTGTTAGGATAAAGGGGATAATGTACCTCTGCACCTCTGCCTTAGAGTAAAAATAGAGACAGGTATTTCCAAAACAAAGTTCAGAAAAATTTTGCAGATAAAGTAGACAAGAGTTGACAGAAGAAAGACACATGTCCTCTAAGAATAGTATGGTCTAATCAGAAGGACTAAGCTCGTCCAACTTTTTCCTAGTTACCCTGGGAGGTGCTAGGTGGCAAAGCTGCTAAAATGTTCTCAGGTGGCTCCAGTCTTCATTCATCATGTATTAAAAACTGAGGGCTCAAACTGAGGAAGGCAATGAATACTAAGTTTTAATCAAATATAAAAATAAAATCCATAACAGTTATTGTCCAAACTGTGTAGTTGACTATAGGCTTTTCTTCTTGTTTTTAAATAATGTTGTTACCACATCATTACCATCAACACAAGACATATGCTCATCAACAAAACCTGACACACTGTGAAAAGTATGTAGCTGTCATTTAGCTTTACTAGACTTTCATGTCCCCAATGAAAAGTACATGCTCCAAACACTTGGAAAGTAAGTTATAACTCCCATACCACTCCAATCATAACAATCAATTTTGCTCTAATTAAGAGTCACCAGTGATATGTCAGATAAACAAACTGTCCCAAAGGAAAAGTGGAATGTTCTTAAATAGTGAAAACAAAGAACAAAGTATTGCTTCTACCTTGGTAACCGCTTGGAACATAAACTATACACTGCTGGAGAAAGCAACTAATTTCAATTCCTTGTAGAGCTCATTAAGTAGATAAAAAACTAAATAGTGTATATGTGTGCCTATACATACACTACAAAAAACCCCAAAACAGGATGCCCCCCACCCCTTAATTATCTAAACTCATATTCTTAGTGTCATCTGGCACCTCAAAAAAATTTGGTTAAGGATGAAACAAAGTTGTCTTACAGAAGTCCACTTGCCAATATCCTCACCACAATCACGTCCTTTTCTTGTTTAATAATAAACACACAGTGGTATCTTCCTGTTTTAAAACATAAAAACATATTTTATAGGTCTGGATTGTTATTTATGAAGAATTATCCTTTCATATCAATAGTTTGGTTTTTTTGCTGTGGGTTTTTTTTGGTGGATTTTTTATTTGTTTTGTTTTTGTTTTGTTTGTTTATGAAGAAAA
The DNA here is from genome assembly GCA_013397315.1 of Donacobius atricapilla. Taxonomy (NCBI): domain Eukaryota; kingdom Metazoa; phylum Chordata; class Aves; order Passeriformes; family Mimidae; genus Donacobius; species Donacobius atricapilla. The sequence continues at coordinate 105,863 of WBMY01013757.1, forward strand.
AATATATTTTGTAGCTCACAGACACTTTAGCCTGTATTAATTCCACCAGGAAACGTATGATGTTCAGTATGCATGATCAACCAGCTTGTTACGCCATCTCACATGGCAAGCCTCTGACCTAGTTCTAGAACTGGGTTATCTTCAGGTTTAAAAGCACCATCTGCTCTTAATGGCACCAACAAAATTACTGTAATAAGAAAAAAAATATCCCTAAGTGATAGCAAAATCCAAAGCCCAGAAGAAATTTTCAAGTCTTGACTATGCCTGCAGAGAGCACAATACAAATGCCAGCTAGTTTTTAACAAAAGGTGATTAGGTTCAAATCTGTCATATGACTTCCTTGACCCCCACATTGTGCAGTGAACAAAGAAATGAGAGTGTTGCAAAGAAAGGCAACAAAGGGGCCAAAAAAAAGAGAATGTGAAGATCTTTTTTTTATTACTAGGAGTTTTCAAAAATCCAAAACAAGATGCAGTTTTCAGATACTTCAGGGAAGAAATCCTTTTCCTCTCTACTGATGCAAATGAAAGAAACTACTCTTGCTAAGTTAGTTTTCAGTTCACTAGCAAACAATTTTTTCATATTATCAGATTAAAACTTCTGTAAAGCCATCAAATCAGAAATTTTGCCAAGAATTCATTGTTCCAGGAACTAATGGGAAGGAAGTCTTTTTTGGTGACCTACATAAAAACTGATAGCTTGAACTTTCTGCCAACTGATTTAACAATCCATTATGATCATAAATTTGCAAAATAAAAAAATGTTATTTCTTCTTGCTTCAAGCCAAAGGTTTAGAGCTTTTCCTTTAACATTTTTCAAATTAAACTCAGGCATTAAGTAGGCATTATGCAGAAGTATGGAATTATTTCTGCATACCAAATAATGATATTGGAAATTTCTTCAGCCACTGATCTAGAAAAAAAAATTGAAATCTTTATCTCTGTACAATTAATAAACTTCAGGTCCCTTTGACAAATATACTTTTTTTGTGTTTCATTTGACATGCAAGTTTTTTATCCAATCTTCTTATCCAAGACCTGTTCAGTATTCCATTTTCACGTGTCTTGTCTCAATACTGACCACCCAAAGTATGAAACTGTTTGCAGACATGTATTAAGATATTATTTTTCAAATATATTTCAGTGCAGAAGAAATTAGATCAACTTCCATCCTTCCACTTCTTTAGGATCTGTACGAAAATATACATGCCCAGAAAGTTCAAAGGACAGCCAAAATGTGGTCCACTGATTACTGAACAAAACAACAACATGGCTTCAGCAACTATGCCATTACACATTAGATACACATAGTCATCTAAACCTAAAATCAAGTACACAGGTTCTCTTCTCTATCACCTACTGTTTTTATTAAGAATAAAATCTGTAACTGCAGTGGCTAAATTCCTGAAAACTCACTATATCATCTTTCACAGGATTGTCTGTTCCTACTATCAGCTGCATTTCAGGAGCAAATTTTCAAATTTAGAGTCTTTCTGAAAAGTCAGTTTGAGAATTGAAGTACTGGATGTTTTCAGGGACGGAAAGCAGGGCAAGTTAGAAAAAATAAAGTAAACATAACAGAAAAGTGCAGAGGAAACAAAAATTACCAAATTGCAGGAATTCTTCCCCTACCCCATTCAAAACCAGTTCTTCCTTGCCTAGATTAATCCAATCATCTCTTGTGCACACACCTGGAAAACATCTTCTCCAGGTTTTAATCATGCTTTTTCTCCTTTCTACTACAATGCTTATCTTTCAACTCCAGCAACTGTTCCTTCTCCATCACATCTTCTCAGCCCCTCTTGTAACGAACCCAGCCACCCCCTTTCCTCATCAAAAGAAAGAGACGTGATAAGACAAAATTTTAAAGTAGCACCACCTGCTCAGCCTTCCAGCAACAGCGAGGCTCTGAAACTGGAGATTAAACCTGTTGAAGAAAGTTCAGCTTGTCTTTGCAAGTTCCTCACAATTTACAGGCAGCTTAAACTGGGTTGTGCTTAAAAAGAAAGAATGGAGATGCAGAGCAAATGGCCACCAAAAAAACTATCCTGTCCATTGTGGGGGTAACAGATTATTCATATCAAACTGATGCTGTATCCTTCTTCTACCTGGTAAATGGCGATGCTGCCATGAGATTTTTCTCAAGATATATTAAAAAAAAAAAAAAAAGCATAGACTGCATAGTTGGAGAAAGTATACTGGCATAAACTAATGTCCTAGAGTGACTTTATGATACCTGTATCCCCAATTGTCTGTTCTGTACATTGTGTTCTGCACCTTTGAAGTGATTCTTAGAGTGCAATTTGTTTTAAAAACTATGTTATCTCCTCACATTCCTCTCCAGGACTCTTCAGTACAGCAGCGACTCAGTCGGATTGCTCCAGGACAGAGGTCTCCTGTAGTTTTTTTTTCTTTCCTTTTTTTTTTAGTTAGTTTTAGCTAGCTAGAGCATTGTTTTTTTTTTCCCTTTTCCTTCTCCTTGAGACTGTTTGAAACTGCTCCAGACTGAAAACAAAGGAGAACTAAAAAATTTTCCTCCCCACCCCCCCCTCCCCTTTTTTGGGGCCTGGGACAGCGTTCTTCTCTAGTGCCGGAAGAACTAATAAAAACTGAGAAAGACAAACTGAATCTACAGCAAGGACTCTTCTCAATTTGCCATCTCACTTCAACTAAAAGTTTTATTGTTTCATATTATTTTCTTTTGTTGAATAAATAGCTTTTTTCCACTTTTCTCCAAGAAAGTCTCTTTCCAGACCAGTTACAGGGGAGGAGTCGTTTAAGTTTATTATTTTCAAAGGAATCCCATTCGGAAGCTTCCTCCCACAATTTGCCCTAAACCAGGATAACTAATATGAAATTATTGTATATTTCTGTAGCATTCAAGTATATGCAGAATGGTTAATCTGCTAGCGTACCTCATTTTGAAGTTCATCGGCACTTTTGGTAGAAGCAAGGATCTCATACAAAGTGCAGCAGAGGTCTTCTGTTGTTGGCCCTCCAGGGTTACCTCCTTGAGACTCCTTCAGGTACTTTCCAACTTCACACCATAAAAAAGAATCATCTATTTTTTCCAAAGGTTTGAGATTAGATTTCTCATCACAGTAGTTCTGTAAGTGATTCAGCTGGTTATTCAAAAATTTGTTATAATCTAAGCTTATATTTTTCCGCGCATCAGTCTCACCATTCACAGGCAGCTCTTCAGAGTGATCCAAATCATGCATGTCAAATGAAAACACTATATTTTTACCAAAAAACACTCTGTTATCACCGTTTCGCTCTTCAGCCAACTGTATGAGGGCTCTAAGCTGTTCTTCGGTGAAGTGAGAAGCAATCCGAGACGTGGCAGTACAAGCTGCAGTAGCAGATGATGATGGAAATGGCCCAAACATCTGCTTGATCACCTTTGTCTCATCATGGCCAACACATTCCTTCCCATGAAATGTCTTAAAAAGAAAAACAGCTCCACTTTCAATTGCTTCTTGTCCATTTTCAGCTCCAACTGTTAACAAAACCAAATGTAATTAATACACTTAATACTAAGAGTGTTTCATTACCTATAATGTAACTGTATTCAAATTCTTGCCACAAGTCTCATCAGCAGAGATATCAAAAGAAAGAAGACCACAACAAGTAAGAATTGTTGCAAAGTACTGAATTATAAAAGTATATGATAATAAAGCATCTGTCTTCATTATCCTTCTACATACTAAAAATTTACAGTAAGAATTACCAATGCTTTCTTATCTTTCTGAGCTAGAGAAAAAAACTTCCTAGAGGTCTTAAACTCACAATTGTATATTTATAAGCTATTTAACGTTAACAAATTTCCACTTGGTCTCACTATTTATTCACTGCCTAATCTGAATATTCATAACAGAATAAATACACAGAAATCAGCTGGGATTTACTGAATTCTTGTAGTAATTCCCAGTAGAATTACTTCTGAGTATGTGCTAAGTTAGAAAAACTGCCCAAAAATTTAAAGCAAATAAATGTATGAATTTAGATTTCTATCTACAAAATATCATGTTATGCAAATAAACAATATATTATTAGATAAAAACATGAATGTACTTCTTACACAAATATTCACAATGGTAAGTCGGGGAAAACAAGGAAAACTCCATGTGATGAATCAGTATGTCACTACTACAAAATTTTAAAAGTCACCAAGCCTAACCTAAACAAAACCAGCCAGCATACTGAGGCTTTTGTTCATTTTAAATGAGGACAACTTACAACATTTTTTTACTTGTGACTTGATTCAACTTAGATTAGATTTAACACCAGAAAAAGCAAGGGGTTTCTTCCCTGCAATCTAACAGGAAAGAGCAAAAAAATTCTAGCACAAGCAGATGGAACAAGGCTGAGTAGTTAGAAATGTAATATATAAATAAATGGAGGTGGCTGCAAATTCAGTATTTAGCTTGAATCTTCCTGTGGTGCACTTTGAAAAGCTGAAAAGTTCAAGGAGAGGACTGGAGGTGATATTTACAAGATAATTAGATACCTACATATGGAAGATACATGACATAAAGACACACACATGTACAATAGATACATAAATAGGTCTCAGAGGAAAAAGAGGGAGGGGTTCAGCCCCTCCCTTTTAGCCCTAGCTATACAGGAAGCACAAAAAAAACCCCTACATCAAAAAACTTGTCGTTTGTCTGCTTGAAGCTCACTCATATATTCCTAACATACAAATACATATTATTATTTAAAGTCCATTGTCTCAGAACAGAAGATTAATAAACTAAAATAGTATTTGAAGGATTTGAGAAAAATCTCTTAGATTTACTAAGTGATATTTCTCCTTTATTATCAACATCTCCTATTTGTGAAAGCATCTCTTGAGAAAATACTGCTCCTTCTACCTCAACAAAATAAGCCAGACAAGATGGAAAGAGATGCACTACTAGAAGCTACTCTTTTTGGGTTTTTGTTTTGTTTGCCAGCCAACACTTTAGTCCAGTACCCCTTGTGATTAAACTATACACAGTGGATATTTAGAACAGCTTTCTCAATTAATATCTATTATCAATACAGATTGCACCTTCTACTAACTCTATGGCCTGACAGTCGGTACAACTCAATTCCCACCTTGCATGACTTTCTCTCAAGCCTTGTGTGCTGCAAGCGGCAGCTGAAAGCTGCACTGAAGGGGAGGTACCTTGGTTAGGGCAGAGAGGTGGCCCTTCCTAGATGTCTGTCTCAGAAAGGTGGCAGCTATGTGCTTAAATTCTAGCACAAAGAGGTTAAAAGTCTAGTAACGGTACTAACCAGGGTTTAAAACTTTTTGTCAGTGATTTGAGAAATACTCAAAAATATACATCTGATGACTCAAGAAAGTAATAGCCATTTACAACTACTAATAGCTTTAACAGGCATCTTCTGCAACTGTACAGCACTATTGACTACCATCACATGTTGGACATGAATAACTTGCCTAGCCTTTTTTTGAAGGCCTGTGTTTAGACATTGTTTCTTTCTCAATATACTAGGTACTTCCAAAAAAAAGGTCAAGAACTAGAAATGTAAGTGTGGCAGGTTAACTTTAAATTATAATAAAAATCTCTGGTCTGTAGTACCAAAACCAGGCAAATATATTTATTTTTATTAATTCTCTCTGTCTTTTTATTAATGGTTCTGTTCAAGGTATTTGAAAAACAATCAGAAGAGGAGGAAATACACCTACGAAACTGAAAGGAAAAATCCTTAAATATGTGACAGCAAGAGCTTGAGCCATGTGCTCAGTTTATGAGCTGATGAAGTTAAATTTTGCTAAAAGCAAAAGCTGCCTTAGGTTTTGTCTGTCAATCAAAAACTAAACTTCCAATCAAAACTAAACTTTCATACTTTCTTTGCCATAATGTATGTCAGTATTAAAAGTTTAACTCCAGATGAGTGAAATATATTTTTTATTTCTCTTCTCAACACCAAACACTTCAAGCAGAAAACATTGCTTACATTTTTATCTGCCTGCACAGCAGTCCTATTTTTCATGATACCAATTAAGTGGAATTAAAGCAGACAACATCAGGATTGTTCTTTTCTTAGAGCACTGCTATTCTGAAATAAATAGTTTGTTTTGCTTAATAAGTGTCAATCACAAACCATACCACACTCATCAAAACAATACTATCAAAGAAGTAAGAATATCTATATAACAATGGAATCTTAAAAAAATACAGAAGACCAAATTGCACATGTGTGTATCAGATGAAATGGAGTTTCAAAGATATTTCAGGGCAAAACTGGCATCAAGGTAGAACAAAAACTGTACCAGTAAAGCATGCAGGCAGAAAGCAACTTGAACCCCCAAATAAAATGATGTGTTATTAGACTACTAGAGAATGAAAACATACCTATTTGTCTTGCAGCTTGTAAGATAGTTTTTAAATCACCATTTACAGTTTGGTATTCTTTTCTGTCCAAATTGTCATCAACAAACTTTATTATCTTCTTCCAAGTAAGATCAGACTTCAGCAACTGGGCATGTAGTTTTGATCTTTTAGTCTGAAAATACAAAATATTTGGGTTTTAAAATTTATTTAAAATTAATATATGGGGGTTCCTTTAAAATTAAACACCAGATAAAAACCATTCCTTCCAATTGCATTCAGTCAGTACTGACTCCAAGCACTTTTCCTTTTACCTGATCTTTAAACTCTTTCCTGAGAGCATGAAAGAAGGATACACAAAAGCACACACACTCACTACTTTACTCTTTCCAGAGCAAAAATCTCTATGAAGCCAAACTCCTGCAACTTCAAGAGATTTACAGTTCCCAAGATTCCAAACTCATTTCATAGGTTCCCACAAGTCATTTATTGCTTTAATGCATTATTTCTCAGGAAGCAAAAGAAGCGAACTTAATATTAGAAGGGAAATGTTTGGCTTCCCAGCTCTAATCAAGCTCAGGTCTAAAAGCACACCAGCCTTGCCTAACTTCTTGAAAGACAAAGTAACATAACCACACAAGCTCTTCCATATAGCACATCATGATTGTAAGGGCTAAGTATAAATCACAAAGCTACGGCAAATTCAATTTTGAGTGAGGACACTATGAAGGAACATACAGGAAACTACACACTCTGCCCTTCTTGCTTGCCTACTCTTATAAAATAGCAATGCAAATGAAGAAAACAAATTATTCTTACTATAGCTATGCTTTGTCAAAGAAAAAAGCTTTACCGTTAAGTCAGCTAATTCTTCACTGTAATCCTCATGTTTAGTGACATTTGAAAATGAGCGTAAAGCGCCTGTAAGACGAGGCAAGGCCATCTGTTACTCATTCACTGATCCATAGGATGAGAAATCAAATCCCAGTTCAAGTACCTAGATGAGAACAAAACAAATAACATGGCTTTATTAATGTTATAAATACAAACTCGCATCATGAACTAGAAAGACCTTTTTGAGCTAGCAGAACTTGGCAGAAACTCCAATTAAACCAGTTAAAAAAAGATCTCTTAAAATGATAAATAAAATTCAGCAAAAGGGAGGGGAAAGGCACAGAGCAGAGGCAAGAAATGGTAACACGCAGAGAGGTCACTCAGCAGGTGGTTCTTTTCTCTGGTCCCTAAATAAAAGTTACCAGCAATGAGGCAAAGTGGCAATTATTCTTTAGCACCCCTAACACTGAGTATTCTAGTGAAATCTATGAAACTGAACTTGAGCTCCCAATAGCAGTACGTGATTACAACCTATGGGAAGATTTCCTCTGAGACAGCCCATACTGGGAGCTTTCAGGTCATTACCAGCCTCTGGCACTGATGCAGAGAGAGGCATCTCTCTTGACAAGTGCTTAGCCATTTTTAACCAGAAAAACAGGGGAAGAAAATTATGACAGGAAATAAAGGTTGTCAAAGGCATAGCACTGAACTATTATAAGAGATAAAGGGTAAAAAAGGCTACCAGAAAACTGAGAACACTATGCCTTGGGATGTTTTCATCTCACAACTGGGAGTGCACACACACTTAGAGCAGGACTCTCTTCAGAACTACAGATTATTTCTGTGCAGTCTTATTTCCTCTGTGGAACAGACTCATATCTATGCACCAAAACACAGCTGTTTTCCATCTGAAATTGTACTTCTTGCGAGCCTTTTACTGAAATTATTCTCAAAGTTATTTAATTTCAAAAGGTGCCCACAGTTGAATTGTTTAATGAACCCTAACATGCAGCTACAGTTTCTGATGGTAGCAGATAAGATACAGATTTATATTATTTTTGAAAAAATTAATGATACCATTACAAACTAAATGATCTGCATCATTCTTAGCATGCCTGAAGATCAACGTCCATCCAGAATTTAAAGACCTTGTAACAGAGGTAATAAAATTACATCCCCCCCCAGTCATATAGTACAAAACTCTCTGTTTTTATCTAATTATCCTTCCCTTTATTTAATGACTGCTTTTGTATTTTATCTATCAGCTTTGCAATACAGCACAAAAGAAATCCAGATGCAGCGTTCCAGTCACAAACAGAGAAATGTCACTGATTAGTCAGGTCTGCTTGTTTTCCCACCTTGCATTAAGATGCTTTTTGAGAATGATTTTACAACAGCTGATATTTTGGAGACAAATGTTTTAATAATGAAGCTACAAAATTTGAAAATACAAAATCTTTGACTGTGAAGGGTATGTGTTCAAGCCTAGAAGACAGAGCCAAACATCATTGCAGCTTTTTTGCTATATTCAGTATTCACGGAATATGACATAACACGCATTTTCACTGAGTACGACACGTAATTCACACCAGCATAGCTCCTAGTGAAAATAGCCTGTGAACATTATAGCCACCATTATTAGAAGGGAAGTAAGGTGTCCAGACTTCGAGGGTACATCACTCTCACACTGTTCTAATGACAGAACCGCCATTAGCTATGAGAGCTAATGGGTCCGTTTTACCTATTTATTTTATACCCACATTCAAATATCTTTTTCTGTAGCATTATGTGCCTTTATTAAAAAAAAAAAAAGTGACAACATAACTCTAATATTACTTTAATTGTCCTTTCTGAAATACCATGCACAGTAATTTATGAGAGTTAGAATATACTTATAAAAAGTTCACTTTTCACACACACTTATGGATTTCAAAGCATCTCCAGCAGGCTCGTTTATTAGGAAACTGGATTTTAAATGGATATTTCTTTTTCCTTTATTCAATTCCTTTATTCAATTCCTTTATTAACAGTTCGTGAAATAGAAAACCTGTAACACCAGATACCAAGTAAAGGCACACTGTCCTGACCACAGACATGGCCAAAGTGCCAAATCCAGCCCTGCAACCCTAATCTTGTACTTGTAAATGCTGCTCCACGCTTGCCTGTGTGCCTTCAGAACTTGCGGGTGTCTGAGGGGGCTGGTTTGGCAGAGCAGGCGCAGAGGGTTTCTGCATCTCATTTATAGCCAAACTTCACACACCCCCTTCGCTTCTGGTACATGACACCCACTCTCAGCAGGGCACCACATGAAAACAGAAACAGGTAGTAAACAGAATGCAGGAGACAGGTGCAATTCATTACTCCACTGTTAACATAGAGAAACAAGACAAAACTTACAAACTCTGGCTATTATTCCACAACATATTAGAGCCACCTCTGAACACTAAATCAAATATCATGTGGCCCTATAAGATGCAGTGTAAATTTATATTTGCTTTTTTTAAAAAATACATTACCTGCCTTCACATAAAGCCTCCTTATGTAGATACCTGCCCACATCACTCTGCCTTTAGAGTGGATCAACTACTCCTTGTCTTTCCACAGCCTTATTGTAAGGATAACTAATTCCTTCTGGTTTGAGAGAAATGTATCTGTTTGCCCAGGGGTGGATCTGCAACATCTGAACTACCAAACGATCCTTCTAAGATCTGCTGGTTTTGAAACAAGGACCTAAAAGGCAGGGGCAATCAAATCCTCTTTACCAGGGTCCATGTATAGAGGATGAACTTTTGCCATCCTTCTGCCCATTCCCGCTAAAGAAAAGTATGAGAAAGGTACCATCTTAAATCACTTCTGTAGGAGAAATGGAATGGGAATTTAACCTTCATATCAGTGTGACTTTACAGGGTAAAAATATTTTGTCTCCTCCCCCACCCCCAATCAAGTAAGGCATTTTGGACCCATTCTGCTAATGAGCCCTAGAACTATCTCAGATTTCCTGCCTATTTTAAAAAACACTTAACTTTCCACCAAATCTGTTTGTAAATCAGAAAGAGCAATATCCACCCTTCTCAAGCTTTGTGAGGATGAAAGTAACTTTTAAAGTCTATTTTACTTCTTTTAAAAACAAGTGTGATTTTAATACTTTTAAATAAGTGTGAAACTCTTTATAGGAGAAAGAAAAACATAAAGACAGATTACACTCAAGAGTTCAAGTAAGCAAAAATTAAAAGTTTATTGTTTGAAAGTAAACATGAATCCGAATCTCAGCTGGTTTTCCTTCATTAAAGTGAATCATTAAAAAAATTTCTAGCAATACCACAAAGGAAACAAAAATTACTGAAAGGTTTTCTACTTCATATTTTCACAGGTTGCTTAGGTTTTCCTCCAACTCCTGTCCTTCCTATGTTTCTAATACAAACAAATAACAGAACCATTTCTTTCTCTTCTTCTCTGAAATATTACAGAGATTACTGTAAAAGACATATCCTTTTGTAATTTACTGAATTTCTAGGCTCTCTAACAGATCAAGCCAGCTGCCCAGTAGGGCTAAGAGAAGGTGAATGCTCAGATCTGGTATGTCAATGCTCAAGTTGAACAGAAATATTTCTTCCCTTACAAATTATGGAATAGTATAGCATAAACACAGCTAAAAATCAAAGGTAAAATCCACAGTTACACGATCCTAAAGTACCAACTTCTGTAGTATATAATATTTTACCTTTTATTTGTCCTTTTAGACTCCACAGCAGTGATTCTGTTTAAAGTATTTAAGGAATATTTAGCTATGTTCCCAGGTTTTGCCTATATTACTTATAATTCTTCTAACTATTAACAAGTTTCTTGCTGCCTATGTAAACTTACAGTTTATAAAATCTAAAGAAGTTATTACTAGTAACTAAACTAATCAAAGAACATTATAAAGAAAAAGAGGCTTTAGACATTGTCAGTGAATAGCAGGTTGCTACTGACCACAAAGTATTTCAAACAGCAATTTCTCTTTCACTTGAGAAAGTGGAAACATTTCAAATGAAAAAAAAACTAAAAGGGCAAAAGATATCCAACCCACAAGGTTATACAAAAGCTAAAGGGAAAGTGAAGTAACTTTTTTTTTACATTTTAAAAATATATAAATCAAACAGTGAGACCATAAGGACACATTAAGACATTTTAAAATTTATCATCACATACAATATTTTACTTTATACTACTGTGTAAGAAGACTAAAAATAAATGCCCAAACATTAAATTTTACTGATATGAACATATTTTTGAATGGCTACAGTTAACTTCAGCAGCTTCTTTAACACAAAGGTAAACTTGATGTTTTATTTACAAATAAGACTCAATATTTAAAAAAAACCCAAACAATACATTCATCTTTGTATATATCCTTTCTACATCATACACATCAAATAAAGAATATTGCAAAGAAAACAATTTAAAGGAAAAAAATGAAACCATTAGATCAAATAGCTATTTTGGACCTCCAAGAACATTTTTATTAGATTCAATAAAATGTCTTCTCCAAGCATGTTTGATTGCCAACAGTACAAATACACACCTAACATCAAAGTTGCTAGCCAGGGATAATAGTGGTTTAATAATGTCTGGGACATTAATCAGAAATAGTGGGTGAAAGCATGACACTAAAAATTGTATTTTCTGACTTTGTATTATGCACCTTTTACAAACAGTGCTGCCCGATGTAGTAACAACTGTACGCTTTCAGACACTTCACTTTCTTACAAAAGGTCCAGACATCACCCTGGAATTCTCTCAAGTTGTCTGGGTCAAAAATTGCTGATCTCCAGTCAAGACTGGGTCCATCTTTAAAAGGCCGACAGCAAGATTAAGGAATATGTATTCAGGAAGAAACAGTGGCTTCCTGACACACAAGATTCACCTCAGCGAATACCGAAATTCAAACAAGTGCCTCAGCATAACAAGGAGGCATAACAGTACCTCTGTGTGCCATGGTTCACATAAGAGACAATTTCAGCATCTGAACTACCCTAGAAAATCAAATAATGGCATTACAAGTCATTTGTCCAATACAGTATTAACCCTTTCCCCATTTTTTCATCATCTTAACCATGCACATGCGATTAAACACCAGCTGCCTAACACTGTGCCTGCCTGCATCAGCTGGAGAAGCATTTCCTGTGATTATACCTGATACTGTTCTGAGATGATGCCAAACATGTGGCTTGGCTCAATTATGTGATCATTTTAGATGTACTTTGAGATAGTTACTAAGGACTGCTGTTGTTAAAAATAATAATAATAAAAAAGATTAAAACAACCCTGACCTCAGAATAACTCATCTTCCTGTTCCACGAACATAAAATGTAATTCAGTTGTTAAACCAATGTCTGTAGTTTTACACCTCATTGCCTTAACTTTCAAGTTCCCTGCAGCGAGAGACAAACTGTATCCCAAGCACCAGAAACTTTGAGACTTGCCTTACACGTGGAGATGTACTAATAAGCAAATTTCCAACTTCAACATATGTAACATGTATGTTCATTTAAACACTAGGCATAAGCCACAAATACAAGATAGGGATAGTGGAGGTGTAATTTCTTTAGTTTTGCTTTAAGTTTAATAGGGGACTCTCTCTACCTCTGTTACACACCATGCCATCAACAGAGGTTGAAAACAACCTCAGGGGTTTCATCTTAGTCCATTCCAGAAGGCTTGTCACAAAAGGAAGAGATGTATGGAATGTAAACAGGGACCAGGGATGTAGGTGTTCAAAGGAAGAAAAGGGAGGATGAAAAAAAATAGGCGAGAGAAAGACAAAACTTTGAGTTAATGACAGCTAAGTAACACACACATTGCATCTCACTAAGGATGTCTGAGAGGATGTGGGATGCACTTCAGCAAACATAAGTGCTACAATAATACATGTAAAATACACAACTGCATAACTGCTGGGCTAAGAGCATGCTGGAGAACTGGTTCAGATGGTAGTAAAAAAAAAGTCTCTGTAACACACTCCTGGTAGTGAACAGCAAGCACATATAAGGATAAAGCCCCCAGTATGATTTACTGGCCATTACAAGGTGCAATTCTGTGAGGTTTTTAAAGCCTCACAGGGATGTGTGTTCAAGCACTCAAAACACTTACAATATTTATAGACAACTAAACAAATGCCTCAAATACTGTATTATCCCCCAGTTCTAAATAACTGGATGCTTATTAGCCACTCGACACCGTAATTATCCTTCCTAATTAATGCTGATTTCCTTCAAAATAGGGTTCCAAAAAGCCTCAAGGTGGAAATTGAATAATTTTGTATCTGGAGCATTCTGCCAAATGTTTTTGAAGGAAACACTAAACATCCCTTTTGAGAAAAACATAATCTATTCGATGCATTTACAAAGGATCTCAAATGCAATAACATAAAATACTAAGACAGGTACACTAATCCTTAAGACCCTGCCTGTACATTATTACTCAAATCAAAACAGAGAGGTGGTATGATTAGGATTGCTGTCTTACTTCTTATAAACTACTAAGTCATTCAGTTTCTTTAAAAAAAAAAAAATCATTAGCAATGTTCATACTACCTGCAAAGACAGGATGTCAGTTCTGAAGTAACCATCTTGCCAAACATCAAAATTCCTTCTCAAGGAATTCTTTAGTAATTAATTATGGCTAATATAATCTTTGCATCTTGCAGACAACACACATTAGCTGTGTAAGCAAAGTGAAACTTATGCCAAGATTCACATTTAATCTTAGAGAATCATTCTAGGAAGGCAATGAAGCAGGATTTCTCATTTAGAGAAAATACTAAATTCTTTTTGTGTCAAGTGATTTTATCACTAAAACTGGTAATAACGGTAATGCTGGCAATCTAAAACAGAAAAACAGCAAGTGTCTAAACTACAGAATTATTTTTCAGAAGAGCAATTTGCAGAGTTTTAGACCAGTTAAGAAAGAAGCTGTAGATTCTACAGCCCTTCTAGTAATAGACAAGAAAATTAATTTAATTGTTATGTACTATAAGTATGGAAATGGCCTTTAAAAGAAACACAGATTCTGGCCAACTTTGGCCATGACTAAATGAAAAGTTTCCCGAACTATCAGCTATAATTAAAGTCATCCTATTTCCAGCAGCTTTCGAGTCAGACTTTTTATCAATGGATGCAGTAAATAATACAGAAATATGTAGAAAATGACTCATTACATAAAAAAAAACAGATGTCATTGTCCACAAAAATGTATCAATTTAATTAAAATAATGCAAGTGTGTTGTGCAATTTTAAGTGTTTGCTATGTTTTGCAAAATTTGAATTTATAGCTTTCATTTAATTTTTATATAATGTTTGTATTATTTTCTAAAATATGTCCTTTATGCTTCCTCTATCATTCAGTATGTTGTTTGATACCTGTTGTAATTTTTGGGGAGGGAAGGAGTAAGAAAGTCATGACAGAGTTTGCAGAAAACTCTCTAGTTAGTATCTTTCCAATAATACACAGCAACTAGAACCTGAAAGCTGTGAATTTTATTCATAATTCTTCTAAAAAGTGTTTTAATTCTGAATACACTATACTAGCCTTTAGTCTTTCTAACACTCCTCCTAAAAGTCCCTGTCAGCATATATAAAAACTTTTCCAAAGGTATGTCCATGTAAATGAACCACTCATGGTCTGACAGTCCTTTTATCCTTACTGGATCCTTGTCACAGAACACTGAAGGTTCAGTCCAGCTCAGTGGTTAAAAAGTTACAAGTTTGTATCTCTTACCAGAAAAGCAGACAGAGGCATATTCACAAGACCGCTCACTGACCAAATGTGGTCAAATATTGAAGTGTAGTGAAGACCCATAGAGTCCCAAAAATCAACCTATCAAGACAAGCTTTTCAGTCCAAATCACACCAGACTTCTGGGGATGCCTTCCCCTCCAGAACTTCCTCCTACTGCCTGGGGGCAATACTACCTCCTCCCCCACAGACAGCTGT
Organism: Donacobius atricapilla; assembly: GCA_013397315.1. Lineage (NCBI taxonomy): Eukaryota > Metazoa > Chordata > Aves > Passeriformes > Mimidae > Donacobius > Donacobius atricapilla. The sequence goes on from WBMY01013757.1 coordinate 121,013, forward strand.
AAAGAAACCCAAGGTTCTAACAGACACACAATAAGCTGTCCCAAGCCAGACCACTGCCTACTTGACTTAGCTTAAATATGACAATGTTGGTAGGATATAGGAGTGAAAAAAGCCAAATTTCAGCCTAAAAATTTATCCAAAAATTTAATTCAGGGTCTGCCTTGCATTATAAGTACATCCCTACAGCCTGAAAAACTGCCTACTTCAATGCAAAGGCTCTTCTACAAGAAAAAAATGAGTTAATTAAAAATACATTTAAGCAACTCTTAGCAATTCTCAACTATTGGATAGATACATGGTCACATAAAGTAATATTATTAAAGGCAGGATCCTTTGTCTTCTCTTCAGAGCTCACAGGCTACACAGACACTTCAAACAGTACATCAGCTGTTTGATGACTAGCAAGTAACAGCTTTCTAATTGATAATTTATCATTACTGCAGTTTAGAATTAGAACTTCAAAAAAAAAAAAAAAAGGCAGTGCTGCAATGTTAAAAGTGCAAATTAGAACCAAAACTAACAAACCCTGCCAATCCTTCCTGGGCTGTCTGTCTATAATGCTAGCCATATATGCAAGAGGATATTTTGAGAAAGACACCTGTACAATTTCCTACAGTGAGGAAATCCCAAACCGTCTTTTCAAAGCTTGCAAATATGTCTGCTTATTACATAAGAAAATGAGGGGAACATAAATTGAGGCATAATATTATTCTTGGCTGATATAATAAAAAGGAAAATAGCCCCATTATGTCTCTAGTGATTTGAGGAGGTTAAAACAGGATTTTTCCAGCTGTATATTTTTTTAAATGGCTGCATTTCTCGAGTCCGTCATATTCGGCTAGAATATATGTAAAATTTCTTAAAACATATTTTAGAAAATTTTACTGTAAGCTAATATATACATACACATTACACAAGAATCTCCCACTGAACAGTTAAAAGTCTTTGAACAATTATTATATTTAGCATGGCGCATAGGCTGCCTGTTCAGATTTAGAGAATCAACTTCCAAAGACACCCCAGAAACAAAAATGCTACCCTAACAAAAAATTATATAATCAAGCATTTTATTTATATTCATGTTTTGGAAGCAACATCGATATGTACCATATGGTGTCACGCTCAGTAAAAACTCTGGAAAAGAAGAAGCAAGGGGTTTGGGGAACAGACACACATCCAGGCTTATGGGGTTTGTCTTCCCAAGCAACTGTTATATGTTGTCCTGGTTTAGGG
>WBMY01013765.1:0-58620 GCA_013397315.1 Donacobius atricapilla
CCCAGTGCTGCCCTGCACACCCCCCACACACCCTGCTTGCACAAGTGCCAGGCTCCTGTCGTGCCCCACGAGCACTGCCCACTGCGACACACAACATGCCCTGCCCTGTGCCCCACCACGGGGATGGAGGTGACACCTGGGGACACAATTTCAGGGTCATGATGGTGACATTGAGGTGACAGTGGTACTGGATGATCTTGCAGGTCTCTTCTAACCTTGAAGATTCCAGGATTCTGTGATTCCTAGTTTGCTCTTGTTCTTGAATAAAAATTATAGTGTTTAACTGAAGGAGAAAGAGAGATAGTCATGATTGATTAATATTTCAAAACGGCCTCATAAATCAATAATCTCTCCACCGTAGTATAATTCACCACCAATGCTCTCTTCCCCTGACTGGTCTTTGAATCCCCTCAAAGGCTCTCAGTTTGCAACATAGACGTAATCAAATGAACAAAAAAAGGAAACCAAAAAACAACATTTAATGACAGGGATGTCAAGTGGAAAAGTTTAGTATCCATTTCCTACCCCATCAAACAGCATTTCATTGATAAAAATCAGTATTGGTATTTTTATTTTATTTGCTGTTGTTTCATTGATATTTTGTTGATATCACATAAATATAGTGATAGGTTTGTATTTCTTCGATAATATTTATAGTTATAATATCCAGTTGTATTAATAGTATATATGAGTATAATACAAGTCCTTTCTAAATGTCCACATCAGTGAGGGACAACAGGCACAAGACACACGAGGGAAAACTCCAGTGAGGCTTACCTGAGAGTGGTTCTGCACAGGGAGAGGCTGTCCAAAAAGGCTGGGAAATCTCCATCCTTGGAGACAGACAAAGAGCACAATGCCCTGAGCAACCCAATCTAACTGAGAAGTTGTCCTTGCTCTGAGCTGGGCATGGGACCAGATGACCTTCAGAGGTCCCTTCCAATTTAGGTTAGTCTTTGATACTTGGCTCAAATGAAACAATTTTTGACAATAGCTATTCTGCCTTGGCTTTTCCCTATCACCCAGCCCCAGAGGCAATGTTATCGCTCCATGGGCTGTAGGGCAGCTTGGAAGAGCTCTCATTCCTGGAGAAGAGTAAGGACAGCAAGCTGAGGGAGCAGGGTGCTTGAGGCTTTCATGATCTAATTGAAAGGAAGGTGAATTTTCTCTGACTTGACCCTGATTTAAATCCTCCACTCATGCTCTGAAGTCTACAACCTCTTCTTCCAGCACAGAGTTCCACCTCCTTTAGAGCCAGAGCTGGTGTGACTCATCCTGGAGGGCACTGCTGTGCCTGCTCCTTTGCCTGAGCTCTGGCCCTGCTGTGAGAAATCTGCCATAAGAGAAAGCTGGAAACAAACTTAACCTCATTTTGGATTGTCCATTGCCATCTAGGAGCGGGGAGAATTGTGAATTCATTTTTATTTATTCACTTCAAAGTGAATTGTACTGCCTGCCCATGGAAGCATAGGGTGCAACAGAGAAAGATGCTGCTTTTTGTGCAAGAAGTGCTGCAAGGATTAAAGTGCTCCTAGGTACAATGTGTGAGGATGAGTAAGGAGATCCTGGCTTCAAATGGAAGATCTTCAAAGTGGCATCTGTCTTTTTTGGTGAGCCTCTCACAGGCCTCTCATTTAAACAATTCAAAACCATAATGAAAGGCTGAACAGCTCTGATGTGTGAACTGAGGCTGTAAAGCAGGGCTCCCCAAGGGTTTCTTTCTGCCCCAGCTGGATAAAATACTGTTGTCTGTCTTTCTTGGAGAATGGAGATGGTGCACGTGGCTGCCCACCCTGGAGGTTTGCTGCTCCCACCAGCCAGGAGTGCTGCCAGCTCTGCCCCAGAGCTGCCTGTCAAGGCAGACATTTCGTGCTTGTTAAAAAGAGACAAAGGACAATTAGATTGCAAGTAAAACACATTGTCTCCACTTGGAAGGCCTGCCAATGCAGCCGGTCACCACTTTCTCTAGGCTTTGCGAAGGTGCCATGCCAAGCCCTCAGGTCTGTGTTAGTTCAGAGATTCATAGAATTGTTTGGGTTGGAAGGGACCTTAGAGATCACCCAGTTCCAGTCCTCTGCCATGGGCAGGGTCATCTTCCACTTGTTCAAAGCCCCATACAGCCTGGCCTTGAGCACCTCCAGGGATGGGACATCCACAGCTCACCACAAGCGTGTTCAGCGCCTGAATGGGAAGAAAATCACACACAGAATCACTAGGTTGGAAGAGAGCCCCAAGATCATCGAGTTCAACCCAGCCCTAACACCTCAGCTAAACCTGATCTGCCCTTGAATGAGAAGTCTGCTCCTCACTGTCTGCTTCATGCTGCACAGGCTTGAAGCCTGATCTGGAGCCCTTCAGACATTGTGTTTTTAATTAGTTTTGGTATTAACCCAGCATCTCTACACCCCATCCTCCTATGGCTCCACAGAGCAGTGCTCCTCTAGCAGTACTTCACTAAATGCAGCCCTATCTGTGGCTTAAAGACAGCTTCTTTAATTAACTGACAACTTGAATCCACGTGTTACACTCTGCTTATCTGGAAACTCACTTTTATTTCTGACAAGCCATGATCTAATTGCCCCCTGTCCTCATCCTTTGCAGAAGTGCAGAGTCGATGCACTGCTTCCCCCAGGCAGTTGCCCAATATGCAAAAGCTCTCCTGCTCTTGTTAACCCCCAGCATTTAAACCTGGCATTGGTTGCAGCAGAGATGGCAAGGGAGTCCCTGCAGCCCCTCTCCTCCATTCCTCAATCTCTCCTTCCCACCTGGACCATGCTCAGCTGGCAAGGAACAGAGGCAGCATCACAGGCTGCCAGTATTTTACCCTCCTGCCTGCATAGGCCTTAGAAAAAGAAGACAGTTTTGCAGTAAGAGGCAAAGTTCTTGGTGCCACTGAACTCAACATACAAGAAATTGATGTGAGTCTGGCTAGTATCTCCTGGGTTTATTTGCCATCTACTTTTTTTAACTTCCAGGAAACTTTCAGGCCCCAGAAGGCAAGTCAGTATGTGCAATTAGCAAATTAGCTTTTCAGGCATTTGCTTCTCTCCCAGATATAAGGGGTTTCCAAAAAGATGTCAAATACATTTCAAGGTGTTTTTCTAGAGTTTTAAGAGAGAATTTATAGACCGGATTTGGGTGTATGTTTAACTACTGTTAGGTCCTGCCAGTTTTAACCTGTCCAGCCAGCTCTCTGCTGTTGTCCTGGACATCTGGCAAATTAATTTGATTAAAGCTGTGGATCCAGTCGCAGATATCTTCCCTTTCGCCCCCCTCTTGTGGGGAGACAAATGAGGGGGAAGTTTTGCAAGGAGATGCTGAAAAAATGCTGGCTCAAAATGAGATGAGTTTGTGTCCTTTGGTACCACGGGCAAGGACAGAGACGTGAAAGGAACAGGAATTAACTGACAAGGAAAATGTGGGAGCTGGGAGGATGCTTGGTGTCACCCATCGCTATTTTGGAGGCTGGGCTTCCAGAATTTTTGCACATTATGAGGCGGATCAGGGAGACCTACGCTGTGCCTGTTTGGTGCCTCAGGAGTTCTCTCCATCCCACGTGGCTGCCTGCCCTCAGAATGCAGGGATTTGGCTGCTTGATGTCATTTAACTGCACGGGAGAAACCCTTAGCAACGCTCTGAGCCATTTGTACCACTTCAGTGTGACATTATATGTGTCAATGCTGCAGCAGGTCAGACATGGAGATTGGGTCCTGTAGTGCTCCCTCCGTGCCAAGCAGGTTTCCATCAGCTGCTCCTCGAGTGGCATTGGAAGTGACAGCCACTGATTGTCCCCAGCCTCCGGGACAGGGCTGCATGGGGACGTGGAGCGGAGTGGAGGCAGACTCTGGGGGACTCCTCACACAAGGAGCTGCTTCAAAGGACAAGTGTTCTCCAGGGATCCCAGTGAAAAATATCCTGCACAGCCTCATGCTTTCTGCACTTCAAATCTTCCCTCCATCCTTATTTCCTCACCATCCATCAATCCTGGTGCCCTTTCAGTCCCTTGGTTTTGCCATGTCAGCAGCCTAGGGATCCCAAAATGCTCCAAAGTCATTTCCATTCTGCTTTCCCTGACACAGAGCCCTCGTTATCCTGGATTGCCTGAGTCCATCTGCCCTTTCCTCGGGGATTTTATTCCTGTGGGGTACAGATATTTTTACAAATGACAGAAGCAGTGCTGTGGGAACTAGGGGAAGAAGCTCGTTCTTCCTGCCTCGGCAGGGATGCCTGTACGGACAGTGCACACATGAGCTGGTCAGAAAGCTGTGACAACAATAGCACAGCAGCTAAAGCGCAAACAGAGAGAGGAAAGCTCAGGATGTCGGCAGGGTGAGCCTACCTGTGCCTGCCTGACACCCCAAAAAGCAGAGAAGACCTCTTTGGCTCTCACCTAAGTCACCAGCTGTGACAGGGGTTGAGCTGCCTCCTCCCGCTTTCACAGGCAAAGAAAGAAGCTGCTGTTGGAGAAGCTGCTTTATGGATTTTATTTATGTCTTAGTAACCTTTAAGTCACGGTTTAATCACATTTGATCAACCAAACATGGCTGGAAAACGGAAAGTCAGATGTTTAAAATTTTGAAAGTACCCGACAATGCTCTGAGGTTTTTTTAGCTCTGATTTTGTTTTTCCCCTCTGGATTGTTTAGCAGAGAAATTCTGCACTTCTTCAGTTCAAACTTGAAAAGGGTTTCGTTTGACCTAAAACACCCTTTTTTTTTTCTTTTTTTCTTTTTTCTTTTTTCCCCGGTGAGTGATCCATTCATTCTGAAAACAAAATACACGGCAACACCCAGGCAGAACACCGTGGGCACGCTGGTGTTTGATCTGCTCTCCAGCCACCCCGCCACTCCCCTCCAGGTTTAGCAAAGTGAGGCACTACATGCGAACGTGGTTTTACGCTCCTTCCCACCCCCAGCTTGGTAAATGAGGTCCCTGCCCTACACCCCAGTGAAATAATAGTGAAGCCCTCAGGCAGCAGTTGTCACACCCTGCTTGTGGCTCTTCGGGCTGTTTTGTGCTCCTTGGACCTCCCTGCCAGGTGAGTTTTGCCCCAAGGGTCTGAGACAGCCCAGGGCACGGCAGGACAGGAAAGAAAGGCACAGTTGTGTGCAGACATCAAGCTCAGGGAGAATAAAGGAGATATTTTCACCCCTTTTTGTGGCTTGGCCTTTTGCTGCTTGGCACTTGCTGTTTTCCCCCGGGTCCATATGGTATTGACTGGAATTCAATGGAACTGCTAAACTGGCTTGCACAGGCAGCAAGGAAAGAGAAAAGCTGTTTTATCATCAGCTTCAAAGCCATCATTTAGTCGCCTGTAATACCCATAAATGGAAGCAACAGCAGACCAGGTCTTGATGAGGAAACCACTTGCAACCCGTGCTCGATACCGAGCTCTTGCAAACTCCCTGCTGGAGCTCCTGCACACTCAGGGATGGTGAGGAGGCAGGGAATTTGTACCTTTCAAGCCTTCTCCAGCCACACACGGGCCTAATGGACCTCTTCAACCAATCATCTCTGTTTTCCTGGGTTTCTCCATCTCTCTGACTCCTCTTCCAGAAGAGTCTGTATTTTGTTTTTTGTCTTTTTAAAATCTTGTTTTAAACCTACAAGCAGAGTAGATAACAGGAAGTATTTTTAAGTGGGAAGTTAGGATATTAATTACTGCAGAAGACCTGAGAACCACCCCTCCACCCTCCTGAGGTATCTGACATGTTAGGCATGCAAATTAAAGGAGATCAACAGGTAGATCGGGTTGTTTCACCTCAAATAAAACTATTTTCCTGGCCCAGAAAGGATAACATGAAAAAATAAGAGGAAGCCTGGAATAGTTTGGTAGCGCAGAAAGAGGCAGCCGAGGCAGCCAAGACAGACAAACGTGGAAGAAAACGCATTTACTTTTCTGAAAAGTACGTCTTAAAAAAAATCCTTTTTGAGGCATTTCTGCCTGAGACAGACGTTTGGCTCCTAGAGCTGGAATTTGGGCCAGAAGTAATCAGGGACAGCGGGCAGAGGCAGCATACATAACGAGGGAGCCTGCATGTGGGCTCTTATCACTTGGAAGCTAATAGATGATGAAGGCAGCTTAATCCATGCAAATATAGAATAATGACAACCTTGACTTCATGCGTCACAAAAATAGTGGGAATAGGGGGGGAAAAAAGAGAGAGAGAGGGTGAGAAGTAAAAAGCAGCAGCGTTTGAATCAATGTGCGTCATTAATGCATGGGGCCAGAGAGAGAGAGAGAGGAATAATCAATTCCAAGGCAGAGTGGAGCGATGGCTGCTGCCTGTGGAAACCTGCAGGAGGGGAAGGGAGAGGAAAGGATGTCAGAGGAAGCGCCTGGTCAGGCACAAAGTGATGCTGTCCTGCTTGGTGCCAACCCGATTTCTCAGTCTGGGTGCTGGCAGTGCTCACTTCAGCCCGGCGTCCTCCTGCCAAGCCCAGCCACTGGCATGGACCCTTCTCTCAAAAGAGAAGAAGGAAAGGAAAGGCTGAAAAGCCTCATCCCACGCTCCTCCTCTAACAAACCGGGTGCAATTACTAATGAACAGTTTTTGTCAAATATGGACTTACTGGAACTGGGACGCAGGGTGGGATGAAGAAATCATAAACCATACATATTTGGAACAAACTCCAGTACTTTTATAAACTTTCTATAAATCATTATCACCGAGCACAGCACAATAACTATTCTAATCCATGCCCCTCTACTGTAAAAGCTACATGTAAGGGACAATACTAGAACTACCTCCAGGTAAGAAAATAAGCCTAGGGACCAGAAAGGTATTAAAACCTCCAAAAAGCCTAGGGACCAGAAAAACATGAAGCCCTCCACCCCAAGAGACATTATGAATTCAAGCAACGTGGCTACTGACTGCTTTATCCCACTACAGAGTAAGTACAACCGAAATGCAATCAATACAGGTTTTTTCCACATTCTCAAGCCCCGCATTGGGTGCCAATTAATATATTCACCATGGTTTAGGGCAGATTAGGGAGGAAACCCCTGAATGGAGTGCCTCTATGGTTTTCCAGGAGGGTAAAAGCTCACCTTTCCCCCCGGTGGTGGAGCAAAGGCTGCGTTTTGTGACCACCTGATAAAAACGCAGCTGCTGAAGCTCTGCCATGGCAAAGGTGAGATCAATTAATAACCATTGGAATGACTGGAGAGGGGTTGTTGTGGGTTTAGTCATTGCTAGGAAATTTTAATTAGCCATCGGATATTTTCTTTCCCAGGAATGATGTGACATCTGTGAAGCAGAACCTCCTGCAGGCCAGAGGCTCTGTGAGATTGGACTGTGGAGGTCCCCAGTGCCACAGGGCGGGTGTGACAGGATGTGAGCCCACAGGAGACGGGTGACCACACAGCCAGATGCAGAGCAGCACATCCAGTTCCCCCCAAAATGAGGATACGGGTGGGTCTGGGTCTTTGTTTGAAGTGTAAAACTACAAAAGTGCAAAACTCCAATTGCTGATGGGGAGGACTTTCAGAACCATCTGTAGGCATCTCATCCTTGACCTACTCTTTGTCCTCTTAATTCCTTGCAAACCACTCCTCCACTTTTTACTGGGGAGGGGACCAGATAGATGAGATCCATGGCATTTTCTTGTCTGTAACCTCAGCTATTTTTACAATAAATACTTTGCGTCAGACAGGTCAGATTTATTTTTGGTAACCTCCCTGTTGCTCTTGATACTATTTTCTATTAAACTCTATGTCTTGCGTTATTCCTCCCTTCAAAATTAGTCAAATGCCTGTCATACTCCTGAGGTTAAGCTAGCAGATCAATTATTGTCCGGATTAATTTCCCTATCCCTGCAGCCTCAGCTGTTTTCCAGCCTTGGACCCCTGTTTTCCTGCGCAGGCTGGTCTGAAAGCCTGGCTGCCAGGCAGGTAATGTTAAGTGCCTGCTTTTCTAATATTTTGGCAAGGAGCTTGCTGGCTATCTGGATCCATGGATTTCCTCTGCCTCCTCCTCAGATGTCAGTGGCCCTCCATACTGATGATTCCATTAAATTTCTCGTCTTTGCCTCATGTGCCATCACACCACTCTGGTTCTGATCCGTATTGTTGTCACATTCTTCACCTGCCAAAATCTTGGTGTACCAACGTCTTCTCCTTGGGATCTCAGTCAGAGGCCTCCTGAAATTCAGCTTGGTATTGTCATTTTAGCTACTCGTGGTTCATCTGGTGGAAGAATCCAGAGTTACTGAAGCTTTGCGTGTTCATGGAGACAGACTTTTCACAAGGGCACGGAGCGACAGGACAAGGGGGAATGGTTCCAAACTGAAACAGAATAGGTCTGGACTGGGTATGAGGAAGAAATTCTTTACCATGAGGGTGGCGAAGCACTGGAAAAGATTGTCCAGAGGAGTTGTGGCTGCCCCATCCCTGCGAGTGTTCAGGACCAGGTTGGCTTGGAGCAACCTGCTCTAGTGGAAGGAGTCCTTGCCCATGGGGGAGAATTTGGAACCAAATGATCCTTGAGGTCCCTTCCAACAAAAACCATTCTGTGATTCTATGGTTTATGCTGAATAAATATGTGCTGTTAACTATATTTTGACTACCCTTTCACCCAGTTTTCCTGAACCTGCAGTAAAATTCACTATGCTGCGCAGTCACACATTCTTTCTACAGATGAGCGCAAGAATTTTTTTTCTCTTTTATGGTTCTCTATTAAAATATCATGCTTTAAGGAAAGATCGTATCTTTTCATTTTAGCTATTACATTTTTTTATCCCTTTGCAAAAACCTTAACCATTGCTTTTTCATAGGTACAATTTATGGCAGTATCCAGTTCCTCTGGGACACTTTTAAAAGTCTGCTTGTAACTTGTTATTTAATACATTCGTTTGGGCCAGTTCCCTTCTTTTGATACCTCAATTCCTGATAAAGCTTCATCCATTTGCATCTGAAAGTCATGCAAATACTTCTCCAAACCTCCTTTTCAGTGTCCTTAGCCTTTTAAATAGCCCAGCCAGGCCATTTACAAACCAGTAGTTCAACAACAACCCTCTGCCAAGCTTCGTGCTTCCTGTGTGCCTGAAACGATCTTGTTTGCTTTAATATCTTCAGCACTTGCCTGTTCTGGATCCTTTCTCAGCTGTCATAATTTTTTTATATCACATTTCTCTTGACGTTGCCTGCACGTCTTTCCACTGGCGTTATTCACTGTAGGTCACGGCTTTCTGAAGGAAGAATTTTTGGAGTCAGACTTTCTTTTAACCCTCCCTAAGCTTCAGGAGGTGTTGGTTATTATGGGCAGCATGTAGCAGAAGCTGAGCTGTGGCAAGGCCTGGCAGTGCCCAGAGTGCATCGGGCAGCCCTGCCTGTCCCTTGGCATCCAGAGAAATATCTGACCTCATGCTCTGCCTGGCAGGGTAAGGAGCCAGGAGCAGCATTTTCTTTAATACCTCCCAGGCCTTCCCACTGAATCTCAATGAGCATAAAGCTGGGGAGGAAACAGAAACCAGAGCATTACCTGGAGACTTTAATGCTGGCCATTCCCTCTGGACTGTGCTAATTAGGAGAGATTGCATCACCTGCCCCATTCTGCAGACTTCAAAGGCACTGCACAATGATAAAATCTGCTGTACAAACAAGCTGCACTCACTGCTCAGGGCTTGCACAGCCAAATTGTTGTCCTGCACCAGTCCCTGACAGGGTCTGTGAGCCTCCAGCTCCAGCTGAGCTGAGAGCAGGGCAGTCACCCACGGGCACACAGACCTCGCTCTGGGCTCCGTGTCACGCTGCTTGTGTCCTGCCACCCTTTTTGGGAAGCTGTCCCTGAGGGCACAGTAACATCACAGGCTCCAGGAGGTGTTTTAGAGAGGAAGGTGCTTCAAGAAGACAGAGAGTCTGCAAGCCTTCTCACTCACCACTGCGGGGGGATTTGGAAATGGGGAGTCACGTTTGCTGTATTGATTCTCTTTGGGAAAAAAAACATGTTCAGGGCAGTGCTGAAAATCTGAGATTATTTCCACTGAGAAGTCTTCAGCAAGCAAATAACACTGTGGAAAGAGTCTATCAAAGCTCTGCACCACTCAGTTTGCACTCTAAATGCTGTCATCTCACAAAATAAACACCTGAGCTCATTTCTCTGAAAAGGGCTTGCTTTGCCTTGATACAGCGCTGAAGTAGGGATCTACAGCTTCCCTGCACAGCCTGTGCCAGTGCCTCACCACCCTCACAGGGAAGAATTTCTTCCCAGCATCTCATCTAACCCTACTCTCTTTCAATTTGAAGCCATTCCCATCCTGTCGTGTCACTCCAGGCTCTTCTAAACAATCCCTCTCAACCTTTCTTATTGGCTCCGTCAGGTGCTGGGAGTCTGCAATTAGGTCACCACCAAGGCTTCTCTGTTCCAGGCTGCACAGTCCCAATTCTCCCCACACAGGAGAGCCTTCCCACACAGGAGAGGTGCTCCGTCCTTCTCATCATCTTGGCCTCCCATGGGCTCACTCCAGATCAGGAGCAGTGGCTCTCTTCTGCAGCAGCACCCACTGGGCAGCTTCTAGTCCCGAGGAGGGGGGGACAGGAGAGCAGATAATCCAGCTCAGGGGCACAAATCACTCCTCTGATCCCAGACAGAGCTTTGGCTCTCAAAAATACAGCCTCTCAATACCCCGCCCAAGTTTTCACTTAGGTCGTGGCTCACACTCAATCAGAGCATTTGGAAATGGTTCTTCAACTTCAGGAGGCACATCCAGGCACGCTGAGGTGCCCCAAACAGCTCCCTGCTCCTTGCTGTGATGCTCAGGTCTTAATGCTTTAATTTGCAAGCCTGCTGGTGGGCTTTGCTGCAGCTCCTGCTTGTTCACTGCTTACAGCCAAAGCAATATCCCAGCATGAAGGATTTTTGATCCAGAGCCTCACGTGCAGTTCCACAGTGTTGGGACATTAGGCTGAGTGTGCTGTCTGTCACCTGTCTCTGCTCCTCCAAGGGAAAAGCTAAAACCCAAGGGAGACAGCGAGAGAGAGAGGTAAATCCTATTATAGTTTCACAGGTCTAATCTGCCAAAGCAGAACAGGAGCAATTTTTAATTTTATAAGCACCCACTTCTAACCTTATTCAGGGATACTACTCTTCTCCACAATCAAATATTAGTTTAAACTGTCTTAAGCTTAACACCTTATTACACAAAGCTTCTTAGAAATAGAAATAATATAAATTATCTCACACAAAAGAGTGTCAGACCAAAAGGGCCTGCAAATGCATGGCTAATTCAAAGTCAATGAGATTTCAGGTGTAAGGTACATACATTTACTAAGCTATTATTCCCCTTCCTCAGAAAATGCTCTTAGTTACAATTTTAATCCAGCCAAGATGTCTGTTGGAGGGGGGTCTTCCCCTGGAAGGTGTGGTAGAGAATTTTCCCCTGATTTCAGACAGCACAAGGCTAGAGATCTCGTGCTGCAAACCATGGTGTGACAGGATTTCACCCTAATTTTACATCACTTGCATTGAGTGTTTGCCCTCTATTTTTATTTTCAGGCTTCTGATAGGAATTTTCTTTTCTGAAAGGTAATTAAACTGAAACAAAGAGCTGAATCCCTCTGTAAGCTCTACAAGAGATTAGACCACTTCTGTGTATCACTCCAGAGATAATAAGAGCTCTGGGAGCTTTTCAGGGAGTAACTTATTGGACATAATGAGCTTCTTACTGGGGCACCTGCCACCAGTGCTGCTTAAGAGTGTCTGTTCCCAAAGGTCTTTTGAAATTTAACTGATTTTTTTTTTCCTAGTCAACTGATGACTTTATCCTTCAGAGGTATCACTGGAAATGGCTCTCTAAGAGTCTCACGTGGTGTTTCATTCTGAGATTGGAGAGTGACCTTTGGCTGTGGGTCTATGAGGCTCCAGTGGCCCAAGCTTAGCATGAAGAGTGCTCTTGCTCCTCAGCTCCCCTGAAATGATGGCTCTGGAAACACAAGGGGCCCTGCTGTGTGTCATCAGGGATGCAGAGAGACCAGCTGGAAGAACCAGCTCCAGCCCTGGAGCTCAGGAGCACACAGGGCTTGTGCAGGAGTGCTGTGAAAAGGGAAATGGTGTGCTCATGTACCTGCAGACAGAAGTGAAGAGGACCCAAAGCACGTACAAAGAGCAGAAAGAAACTGCTGTAGGTAGTCTGCAGGGAAGCAGACACCAGGTGAGTCAGCATTCCCACCTTCAGAAAGGTGCTGATTTCATTTGCTTTTCTGATGGCACTGCAGGGCTTACAAAACTGCGGGCTTATTTCAGGCTCCCTAAGCAGCTCTTCCCCACCTCCAGGAAGTGCTTGTGTATACCCACAGCATGGCAAAAATCTCTAGGCAGCACAATTAGAGATGGGTCACATCTGCACCGACCCCAGCGACCTGCAGGGGAGCATGAGTGGGGTTAAGCCAAGTGTCTGAGGGATGTCCAGGTGGGAAGGTGCAGCAGCAAAGCCTTTGGAGTTGCCTGGGGCAGCCCAGGGAGACTCTGCAATCACACACTGCTGCCTGCAGAGACGTATCTGGGACTTGGCAGTGCTTTGAATGCTGTGTCCAGCCTGGGGAGGACAGGCAGCACAGCAGTGATGGTTCTGGTACAAGCTTCCTCTGATGAAATCCTCTTCTTGAGGGGATGTGCTTCTCCTTGGGAGCAGGGTTGATGGGTTGGTCAGGCTGCTGTTGGCGTTGCCTCCAGCCCTCCTCCTTTTTATCCTTTTCCATTACTGTCAGGGCTGTCAATTGGGAATGATGCTGCCCATTCCTCCCTCTGCAGAGCTGCAAATTCCCACTCAGTAACCTCAAGACCTGTACATTTGCCCTGCCTTCTGCTCCCTCAAAGCTGGGCCAGCTCAGTCCAGGGTCTCGCACTTTCTGACCCCAGACATCACCCTTGATACCTGTGCACAGCTCAGCCCAGCCGCTCAGGCTGTGGAGATGGGGAACAGCCAGAGAACAGAGCTAAAACAGAGGCCAGGCTGCTTGAGCAGACCCCGAAGGCACCAGGCTTCCCTTCACCTTGGGGACAACCAAGCTCCATAGCTCTCAAAGCCTGACTAGCCTGACACTTCCCGCAGCACTTCACTCTGCCTCAGTCTAGAAAAAAAACACCATTCTGGGCCTGCAAACAGGCTGGCCCACTTCTGTATGTGGTGACTTAGTCAAACAAGTTGCCCAGAAGCAGCAGAGTCTCCTTGAAGGTTTAAAGACCGCAGTTGCCACTCCTGTGCCGACCTCATGCTGGCAATATCCCTGTTTTCAGGGCAGAATGGGGGGGGACTAGATGATGTCCGTGGTTCTGATTCTGTGACTCTTTATTGCTACTCAGTTTATTTTATCCTCTCCCCTATGCTTCAGACAGAAACGTTGTAGCCCAAAGGAAAGATTTAGCAGGGAAAGTGATTGCTTTTGACAATACTCAGTGTGGCCTCTTGCTGAAAAGAAGACGGGCAGGCAGTAGCTCTTTCTTTTTAAGATGACAAATGGCAACACTAACATCGGTGCCTTTGGTTTGCTCCATTTTGCAGAGAAGTCATTTGAAACTGCAAGCACCTCTCACACAGCCCTGAAATATGGCAGCCATAAATCCAGATACGCCTTCTGTGGTGCTCCTTGAATTGTGCACCTCTCTGCAGTGGCATCCCAGCAAAGGGAAGGTTCGTGTGGAGATTACAGGAGCACCGTGCGCTCGGCTGGTTGCCCTGAGATAGTCAAGAGCCACACATTCTCTCTGCAAGAATCAAATTTCATTATGGAAACTTTTTACTTGTTGCTGCTTTTAAATAATCCCCAGCTGGGCCTGCTCTGCCTTTCTCCCCATCTGTTGCATATCTGTAGTGAAGAAATTAAAAAAGCCCCTGGTGGAAGGAGAGGGGAGGAAGGCTCGTACCTTCTTGCTCACTCACTAACCCAGCACACTAAAAACCCCTTCCCTTTGTCTTCACCTTCATCACTGGAGGGGTTTTTTTTCCCAAACTTCACACGTAAACTCATTAACATCACTTTTCCATCTGACCCACTTAGAGATCTGCGTCACTGGCGACGTTTCAGCGCTGAGCAATCTCCCTCCACCTCTCTGCTCACATCCTTGGGGGGGGAGGGAGGTGTGCTTGTGGGTCTTTGCTGAGCAGCACTGCCTCTTACGTGGATCTATATTTATACACTTGACATCTGAATGGGCTCAGACGTGCAAGAGTTGTCAAGAGCAAGCTGTGACACCTTCGTGGAGCACCTAATGGGGCTCTTTCACCTCTGGATGCTGAGGTGGCGAGTTCTGCGCCGCTGGTGCAGCGCCTGCTCTGCGCAGTCAAACAAAGCTGCTTTTTTTAGACTGACAACCCATAATACTGCTGGTGCTGTGGAGAAGTGATAAAGGCAGCATTTCACATCGCCAGTCAGAAACTGCCTCTCTTAGGATAACTTGGCAGGGGAAAAAAAAAAAGAGGAAGGGGAATGAGCACAAAGCGGAGCGCGCAATTGTGAGCAGCGGTGACGTCCGTCATCACATTATCTCTCCTGAGCCACGTTGTGAGCAGGATTGGGTGACACTGCTGGGGGAAAAGTAAGAACCAGACACCAAAGGGATGCTACCCCATTGCCCTCCAACCCAGAATGCTACTCTGCAAGTCATACGTGAAAAGAAAGGTATTTCTAGAACACCACGTTGCTGTAATGGTGGCCACGAGCACGCAGTTTTCTGTGGCAAAAATGGTGCCAGTGAGGGGACCATGGCTGGAGAGAGTCCCTAAAGTCGTGGTGGTTTCCCTGGTTCCCAGAACTGCTCAGCTTGCCCCAAGGAGAAGGCAGCATGCAAGGAAGAGAGGCTTGGCTCCCGATGCCAGCTTGGGAAGCCTGCCCCGGGCTCCAACAGGCAAGCTGGGATTGTTCCATCTCCTGCTTTATCACCTCTAATGGAAGAGCAGCTGCCCACTTTGAACCCCCTGGCTGGGGATTTGCAAGGCAAAGCATTTAGTGGGGATGTCAGAAGCACACTCACCACTCCAGCCCCAAGTGCCCCAGTGCTCCCTCCTGCCCTGTCATGGGACACTCCACTGGCAGGGCACACTGCAAGACAAATCAAAGGACTGATTACATTTTCTTTTGTTATTTTTTTTGGTTTTGTTTTGTTTGGATTTTTTGTTGTTGTTGTTTTGTTCTTTGTTTGTGGGGTTTTGGGGTTTTTTTGTTTTGTTTTGNTGACTTCCCGTCCTTCCATAACATGGCTCAATTGAATGTGGTCCTGGTACAAACTGGGGGTGGAGTGTTAGAGTGTGGGGATGGGCTTTCCTTTGGAGGTTGTTTGCATGAGGATTAACAGGGATTTCTGTTGAATGTGTAGGGAAAACACTGTGGTGATCAGACCAATGGCAGTGGCAGGGCCTGTCAGCTTCACCTCCCCTTGCCTCTGTGCCAAGCCAAGCTACAGGGGCTTGGCAAATCCTCCCCAATTCCAGACTGCTCTGGGGCTCATTGCTAAACCAGGACTGTGTCCAGAGAGCACCCTTGGATACCTTTCTAAATCTGCTGATGTCCCCCCTTGGAGGGCTGGAGCCAAAATTCAAGGTAAATGCTGAACTGGGAAATTCTCTTACATGCCTCAATTCGCAGTGAGCTCTTCTCCAGTTGCCTCTCCTGCAGGCTACAGGCAGATCCTTCAGCCCCACACTTGCTTCTCAAGGCCTGGAGCAGCTCCACCGTGGGGCTTTTGGGAATCCCACATGAAATGACTTCACTTTCTCTTAGAGGAACCCTTCTGGATGTTAAAATAAAGTTGTGGTTCACCTGACATGCTGGTTTGAAGGGCAGATTGGGATTTTCCCCATGGCTTCCCACCTTATTCCAACCCCGTCAGTGGTGCCTCTCCCTGCACACCTGGGCTCACCTTCCTTGCTAGACTGTGTCAGGTTCCACATGGCCTTTCCAAAGCTGTATCTTTATTTGGAGGTCAAAAAAAAAATCCTTTGGTGCAGAAACTTTCCCCCAGCCAGCGAGCACAGGAACACCATTTACACAGAGCTGCTTCTGCAGGTGGTCCTGCCCATTCACTCAACCACAAGTTACCGGCTTGCAGAACAAAGGGCAACAGAAAAAAGGTCCTAAACTCAGGCTCCTCTACATTATAAAATCACCTGGGAGATTTTTCCTTGCTGTAACAAAAGCTGTGCTCTGTGCCCTGACAGAGAAACTGCCTGCTGGAGAGGAGTCTGGAGGATCTGAAAGTTCACTGCTCAGGGGCGAGGGAAAAGGGTCAGCGCTTGCTTTTCCTTGGTGTTTTGGGTCTGAGCTTGTAGTTTTTTAATAGAATGTTTTAGCACATGGATTTTTCTCCCTGGATGCTGGTCGTCCTCTTGCCTCCTGGCTGTTTTGCCCCTTCTTTGATCCTCCTTTGGGACCCTTCAGTGCTGCAGGTCACAGGAGAAGCACTGACCAGCTGGTTTTAGGCTCAGGTGTAGGAGTGAAGCTGCAGAGGGAGGCTGCAGGCTATTGATCCAGCAGGATCTGAATGAACATGATATTTGATCTGTAATTATATAGCCAAAGAGGCCCTGCAGGGTAGGCAGAGTCAGCATCTTGCGTTGGATGTGATGTGCTCTTTTCCTGTTACTGTAAATCAGCTGCGAATGCACCTTTACATCTCATCTTGCACTGCTCCCCATCAGAGATGTCTGCCTTCAGCCATGGGCAGAGGAGCACCACCAAGCACAGAGAATGAAAATCTTGCTGCATCTCCTCCAGTGCCCTTCCACATGCCATTCTTGGCCGACTTCCTGGCTGGGTTTCACCAGGCTGTAAAAGTTAACTGTGTGCTGGAGTCGCACTTTATGAGGCTACAATTTAATTTAGAAGCTAATTTATGCAAGTTATGCATCTCTCCCTCTCTTCCATTAGAAGGCAGCTGTTGGACCCATCCTGTGTGCGGCAGAACTGTGGCAGGGGATGATTGAAGGGCTGGGAACTCACCACTGGCCCCCAAGAAGAAAAGGCAGTAACAGGAGGTTTTTTATGCAAAATCCCTTCTATGAAGAAGGGATTTAGAAACACTGCCCAGGTGTGTAGGGCAGTGCTAGGAGAGGCAAAACCCATCTGAAGTTGACACTTGCAAGAGGCATCAAATGCAACACGAGGAGTCTCTACCCCAACGTTAGAAGTAAAAGGCTGAATAAGGAACACTGGGGCACATCCAATTGCATCAGATGATTTAGTGACAGCAGAGACAGGTAAGGCAGAGGCATTCATGCCTCAGTCTTGACCAACAAGGTCTCCCAGACCTCTCAGGGACAAGTTGAAGGGAAAGGGGAACAATCAGCAGTGGGGGAGGATCAAGTCAGGGTTTGTTTGAGGGAACATCCTGCACATGAGACCCATGAGGCTCCAGCCAAGGGTGCCAAGGGAGGTGGCTGTTGGCCTCACAGGGATGCATTCATAATGCTTGAAAGGTTGTGGGGAGCAGAGGATACCCCTGCCACAGGAGAAAATAAACATTGTGCTCTTCTCCAGAAAAGGGCCCAAGGACAATCTGGGACACTGCAGCCTGGTCAGTCTCAGGTCAGTCCCCAGGAAAATCATGAAATGAGTTCCCTTGGAGCATGTTTGTGGATGCAGGAGGGAGAAGAGAGCAGCTGGGAACAACCAGCATGGACTGAAGAAGGGTTAACCATGTTGGACCAACCTGACTGGCCACTGGGTTAAAAATCCAGAGGGAGCTGTGAATGAGGAGTCAGCTCCTCAGGGCACATGTTCCTGGGCGTGCTGAACTGAAAAATATCCGGTCCAGGAGGCGTCCTGTCATTCTGCATTTTACACTAGAACCTAAATAAATAACACTGCAAAACCTTTGGCTTTCTGGTTTGGTGTCAAATGAGAGAAAGGAAACAACAGAAATCAGCCTGACCACACATCCTAGTACTGGTGAACCTCAGTCCTTAGGAATTTTCTTAATCCTCCTAGAGAAAATTATGCTTTCCTACTCCTGCTGCTCTTCTTTCCTTGCCCCTTGGAGATGCTGGTGGATGAGGGGGTCTGGCAGTGCAGTGTCAGTGGGCCATTTTATGAGGACTGTCCATCCCTCAGTCCCATAAATGTACATTTCAAAGGGATTTCACAGTCTCCAGGGAGCAGTGACACTGTCTGGTTTGTCCAGGAGGCTTAACAGAGAGTGAGAAATAACAACTTTGCCAAAAAATCTAGGGCAGCATCTTACCTTGCTGGGGATGAGTGCTCACCTGGTTGTGGACACATGGGACTCCAACTCTTGGACACTCTAGAAAAGCCCGAGGTCTGGGATTTCAGAGGAGATACAACTCTATTGGCTTTCAGACCAAATTTCCCATGAAAAAGAAAATTTAGTCTAAAAATAAAAAGTTCAGACATGCAAAACCAAATCATCATCATCATAATAATGAGGTGGTTTCCCCAGATAATTACGTATTTCAAGAACAGACATTCTGTACTGGCACGCAAAATATGCTCCCTGCAGGTTTTCCAAAGCTCAGGTTTCTTTCAGGAAACAACACTTTTTTGTGGGTTGTCGCTGGTGGTTTCCTATAAAGGTAAATGTTTGTTTGTATACAGCTGCAGCCCTTTTTTTTCTGGCCATTAACAACTATATGCTAACAGACTACAGAAAGTCTTAATTGGTAGAGTATGAATATTACACTGTAAATTGGAGCAAGGCAGTTGCATTTATTAGTATACATTATTTGCATAGTGTCCGCAGAGGGTTCTGTATCCTGGTGGTGAATATATATGTGAATAAATCAGTGAGCATTAATTGCTGAGGCTTAGCCTATGGGCCCTGCATTCAACTGGAGCATTCCTGTTAAATTTATGAAGTGAAGACTGACTCCAGGAAGACAAGTGAGGCTTAGTTGCAGTGAAAAATTGTTAAAACCTGTGTGTTTTGTCCCTGAGTTTTAGCCTAAGCTGGGGTTTACAAGCAGTTTAGACAGACTTCAAGGGTCTTCCTGGTTTAAAAGCTTCCCTGCATGTCTGTAGGAGCAGGATCAGGGCAAAAGGCTGGAGGCAGAAAAGCCAATCTGTTAAGGTGGTGTATATATCTAACATTTGGCTATTGCTATTGCTGTCTTTGGCACATCTGCAGAAAGGCAGCTGTTAGAATTTTTTTTCCTCTTGGCTTGGAACTTTCTAAGTAGAATTTCCTAATATCCTAAATGCATCTTGAAAAGAAATGAGGATTTTTTTTTTTTCCTTACATTGTATCCTCCATAGATGTGAGAACTTTGTTTCCTTGGAGCAAACCCTTGCATCTGCTCTCCCAAACGTGATTTAGCACAACATGCAGCTGCAGCAAAGATACCCCTCACCAAGCAGTGAGGCAGTTCCCAGTCTGTCAGCGGCGCAGCACCCGTGATGGGTCCAGTGTCTCTGTTCCATGCTCCATATTCCACTGCCCACAGCCTGAAGGACGATGGACACTGTGCTAATTAAGCAAGGGGGATGTAAATGCTAAGCATCGCCTGTGGGTGCATGGCATCTCAATGGGATCCTGCTAAAGCTTCCTATGGCTTGATGGTAATTTCTCTTTCTGTGCTGTCCATGATGTTTCTTTCACAGAGATTTTTTTTTGTCTGTGTTACCTCACGCCTCTTGTTTGAAGATGCTTTTACCACCGCTCATTGCACAGAGAAGCAAAGCTGCTTCTCAGACACCAATGTGCCCCATGATCTGCCCCTTTCCTCTGTGCAGGGGAGCCACTGGAGATGAGGAAAGCATCTCTAGCCCTCTGATAAACCCCGGGATCAACGCAGAAAGGCATGGATATCTCTGGGATCACATTCCCCTCCCGAAGCTGAGTGTCACGGTGTGTCACTCCTGCCTCTGGTGGCAGTACCGGGGCAGGGCTGAAGGGCGAACTCAGGGGTGAGGGCAGTGCGTGTCCCGTCTTCCCAGCTTTGGGGAGGTTACCCACAACCTCTTTGCTCTATGAGTTGTGCCAAACGTGTTTTTTTCCAATTTTTAGAAAAGATAATTTCTAATGCCAGTTGCCTTTGTGCTGTCATCACAAGGAGCAAGAAGCTTTGTTAAGATCTGAGCGCGTCTGTGGTATTAAGCAGTGACTCCTCTTTCCCGCAGCCTGCTGCTGTCCTGAGCCACTCTCCGGCACAGGATGCTGGAGAGTGCATTCGTGTGCACAGGTGGGGCACAGAGAAAGGCTCCTGTCCCTGTCCCTGTTGCGTTGCCCTGACACTTGGACACTGCTGACTGGTGAGAGAAAAAGCAGTTTGTGCAAGTCAAGCCTCAGCAGAGGAGGTGATGGCATTGCATGGAGAGGTGGCTGGGCTCACCTGTGAGTAACAGGCCCTCAGAGAGAGAAAGAGGAGATGACTGTGGCTGGGGTGGCAGCACGTTCTGGCTTTGCCATCAAAGCTGGGGCTGGGAGTCCAAGAGCACTGCAGTAGGGAAACTCTCTGCCGCGTGAAACCCCCGACCTCTGGGGCCTGAAGATGTGTGACACTGGCTCTGGACTCATGTATCACCTATAAGAGCAGAAGGGCTGCTTGTTTCCAGGTGCACGCCGTTTGCATTTTGTGTCTGAGTGAACAAATGAATTACTTTACAAATGTATCGACGAATTAACATGCCTAGGCTAATGCTCCTGTTTTACCTGGGACTCCTGTCCTATCCCAGGACTTGGGGATCCCTGAAACTCCCTTGAGAAGAGCAGAACGGCCATGCCCAGAGCAGGAGCAGTGCTCGGGCAGTGCCAAGCCCTGGCAGCGGCGTGAGTCAGGACAAGGAGAATGCCAAGGTTCTGCAGCACCAAGCGGCGTCCTTGGGCTTCCCGGCGCTCACTTTGATCCGGAGTACGCTCAGCACCAGGCTGCCAAGGGTTTATTGTTCCCCTCTGCGTTTGTCCAGCTTTCCCCCCGCCTGACCTCCCCCTGGGAACTCAGACAAGGTGGGAGGAGGACGAGGAGTGGAGGAAAGGACGCCCACGGCTGTAGGTGCCCAGCACCGCAGCCACCGGGATCAGGCTTTCGCTGACATGGGCAAGCACAGGTCAGCGCTCACCAGCTCAGTGGTGACGGCTGAGAAGGGGGTGATTAGCCGGGTTTGTGGAGGCTGTGCTCTCCGTGACCTGGAGACAGCCAAGCAGGGCCCCTTCGGGCTGTGCTGCTTGTTACTCAGCCCCCTCCAGGAGGATTAGAGCACGAGGCAAAAAAATTTTTTGGCGTGCGATAAGACTTTCGCCCTGAATTTCACGCTGAGCTTGAGCTCACTAATCTTCCCCTCGGAGCACGGTAGACGGCTCCTCATACCGCTGGCACAAAATTTTAATCCCCCTCCTAGATCTGGCTGCGCAGAATCCCCTTGCAACACAACCTCTCTCATCATTCCAGGGGATGCCAGGGAGCCGGCGCATCCCAAGCAGATCCCAGGGCGGAGGCGGCTGCCCGGTGCCCCTGGGCAGCCCATCCCTGGGCAGCCCATCCCTGGGCAGCAATCCCGCAGCTGCTGACCTCAGCAGACGTTGGCACAAAGCGGCTCAGGAGGCGGCGTGGAAGGATCAGGGGAGCAAAGCCGAAAATTGAATTAGCGCTCATTAGGAGGGCGGCTGGGAGGGCGGCGGGGCGGCCACGTGTGACAGCTGCGGCACACGTGGGACAGCCAGATCCAGCCCTCATCCCCTTCTTTTTCCTCCTGTTAGAGCCCGAGTTGATACGCGGGAGTCGCAGTTTTCGTGTTCCGACTCGGTGTTTATTAATTATTTATATCGCAGCCTCACAAGCCGTGAGGTCTAACTAGCAAGTGAGAAAATGGGGGTAAAATGGATGCCTCTAACTCTTTCCAAGGTTATTTAAGTGCTAATCACCCAATAATGAGGTGACACCTGTATTTTTGTATTTCTGACCCAATAATGACCACCCAAGGAAGGTCCATCATGCGGACATTTTCCACCCAACTACAGAAGACCACCCAAACCCATGAGGAAGAAGGAAGAAGGTGAAGAGGAAGGATCTATACAATGTCCCAAATCCTCCATCTTGCTCCATATATTACTCTATACCAAAATCTTAAAATCTAAGTTTCCAGAATTCCAACACTCCTCCTCCTGGTGCTCTGCACAGGACACACGTCAGGGCCAAGGCAGTAGGAACTCTCCATGTAGGAGAGGGAAGGGAGTTGGTGGCTTTCGAGCTGAAATGCCCTGAGCAGGGGTGTCTCCCTGATGTTTTCAACCTTCTCTTCTGTTTCACAGTTTCATGGTTTGGGTTTTTTCTCACGCTCAGGTGCGTAAACACTGCCAATGTTTTCATAAATTCAAGGAGAGTTTTCATTCCTGCTCTTAGAGATATGGACAGCTGATGGACAGTTGTCTTGACCGACGGGGTGGGGAAAGATGTCAACCTTCTCCCCCAATCCCTGGCCTTTGTAGAAATACTATAAAATGGAGTCTGGTCCTTTTAAATGAATAGTTCATGCCTTCTCACCATGTGTGTGTCTGTGTGATGAACAGTGTCACAGGGGGACCGTGGCGTCCCAGAGGTGGCAGCTGTGGGTGTCCCCCTGGCCTGCCCCGCTGGAGAGACCTCGCTGGCAGCTCTGCAAGCAGGTTTATTAACCACCAAGCCTGTGTGTTAATTGCATTGCTAAGCAAAGTCCTCATTAGACAGGAGACAAAAGGGACTCCCAAGTCAGTGCCAAGCCTGTATTTGGGGAAAATTTACATTGATGCTGGTATTCAATGCTCCAGCTGGGGCATATTGCAGGTCCCAGCGTGAGCAGGATTGAGCTGTACGTGGATTGAAGCAATCAGCAGCAGCATGATGCAGGAGGGCCCCAAAAGTCCTTTCACGTATGCATCCATGACGTGCTGCAATGTCATGGGGCACTACAGCTAAGGAAGGGTCATCAGGAGCTGGGTGGGTTTATCTTAAACTTTCAGGTTTGATTTATGTTCCCTTCAGCCCCTGATGAATTGAAACGTCCTCTGCAACAAGGCCTGTGCCAAGGGAGCTCTTTGCAGCTCCACATTTAAAGAGAAGTGCTTGGCTACTGTTAATCTTCTTAATAACATGGGTCTGCCTCTAGATGTAAGTGCTAGTTATTAATTCAAGGAGTTTCTTACACGTTCAAAGGACATAAAGATCCCTTTCATTGCTTTGTACCTGCCCATCCTCCTTGCAGGCAGATTGCTCGGTGAGACAAAAAAGCGCTGTTTCACCACGTCCCCTTTGTCAGAAATGCTGCCTGTCCCAAATACAGCATCCTAATATTAAATATTTCACAGGGCTGTGTGGGAATGTGCTGCCTCAAAAGCTGTTTAGTGCTTGATGCTTTTGACACTGAGTAGTAGAGAGGGCTCAAAAGGTGGGAGTGTGTGGCAGAAGAGGAAAACTGCTTGGGGCCAGGATGGGACCTGGTCACCCTCAGTCTTCCTGAGAATGCTGCTCCCAAGACAGGGATGACCCTTCCAACCTGACCCATTCTGTAATTCCATGATTCTGTGCCTTAACCTGCGCAGGGCTCCTTGGGGAGCTTGACCATGCACATGGAATTCTCAGACTTTAAAGCATGTGTCACCTTTTCCTGCATCTTCCTCTTCTTCTCCTCCCATGCACTGAGTACTGGTTCAGACAACACGTTCAAAATATTCCAGTTTTGAGATTTCCCAGCATATACCGGCAGAGTGCTGCTAATTCCGAGTTCTCCTCTCAGGGCACATATTCCCAGGCTGTGTTTCTGCTGAACTTTGCTGGCTGAGCCAAAGAAGGGAAAGACAGTATCATTGCAGATGGATGTGAAGGAATCCCTTCTGTGTTTGGCAAATGAGAAACACTGATCACTTGGAGTCACTGAAAGTATTAATTCTGTTTCCAATAAATGCTTTGAAGCTCTTTGATTCTGTCTTTATCTTTCTCTTCTTTGTCCTTTTCAATGATGTTGGGGAATTTTTAATGTCCCAACAGTAAGTGGTTTTCTTTAAAATGTCATAAAGAAGGCACTTGGATTTTCCCTTGGGCTGAAATATTTGTCTAATAGAGCACAAATCTGCTGTTCGTTCCTTTCAGCCTGGGACTGCAGGGTTTCAGGACCTATAAATGATTTAAAAAATGTAGACCAGCTTTATCTGTCTGACTCAGCCCCACCTCCCTCCAACACGAACATCATGGCTAACAGGAACCCCTTGAGCTCAATTATAAGGATATTGACATTTATTCCTCTATGACGCTCACAGCTAGAGATGGTAAGTGATTTTTTTTTTCCTTTTTCCAGCATTACCTCAGCAATCCTGCTCTCCACGGGGAAACACTAGCACGTGGCACTTTGCACTGAGCACTTCTTGTAAACCTTGCTGTACTGGCTGACACATTCTGGCTCTGGTCAGACAAAAACATCTCTGCTGCACCTGTGTCTGACAGGAGTGGATTTCTATAGTTGCTGTCCCAAGAAAACCCAAGCAGTCAGTCAATTATTTCTCTTTATAGTCAGATTTAGTGCCTGATCTGGACTTGAGCAGTCCACAGAATCGCACTGCATGAGCCAATTCATTCTGAACTGCTCTTGCTGCAGCAAAAAAGGCAGGAAGGTCAAAGGAGGAATTTTGTGACTGGAGATCCAGGCAATGACATTATCCCGTTCTCCTGCTTTTCTGTCCCTGGTTACAGGTTGCCCAGAGAAGTTGTGTGTTCCCCATCATCTAGTGGAAGCTGTCCCTGCTCATGGCAGGGGTGTTGGACTTGGGCTTTGAAGATCCCTTCCAACCCAAACCATTCTGTGGGATGAAGAACACACTTGGACAGCAAAGGAGATGTTGGTGCTGAGTGAATAAAAACATTTTGAGAAGGCCCTGGTGAAGAAAAATGCTTACATCTTCCCCCTTCTAGAGTCCTTCTACGAAGATAAAATTACACAGCCATTTAAAAAAAAAAAAAAAAAAAAAAAAAAAAAAAAAAAAAAAAAAGAACGGGGGAATGGAGATTTAAGTAAAATAAGCTGAAGGCTCCTGCCCTGTAATTCAGGGATTCCTGTACCATCTGTGAGCAAGCTCTAGGGTGCCTCAATGGGAGCACAGAGGCAACTCAGTCACGCAAAACCCATGACTGCAAAGCATTTGATTAATAAACTGAAACCCCAGGAAAAAAAAAAAAATCTTTGTCCCTGCTTTTGCCTGGATGAACTAGAAAAGTGTGTCTCTCTTTTCATGAGGCGGCACTGCTGCAGATTCCACTGTGCCCATACAGGCTGCAATCCACTCCTTTGTTTCTCCGTTCTGTTTCCCACAAATGCCATCTCCAGCGGATGCCACGCTTTTCTTTTATCGATATATTGCCGGGCTTTATCAGCGAAGCTTTTATTGCAGCTCTGCCTGTGGTGAATGAAGGTTGAAAAGACCATCCCTGAGTGTCTCTGGGAAGGGAGAGCTTGCATAATCGGGGAGCTGCTGGTGCAGGGCTCCGCTGACGTAACCGGCTGGGGAAAATTACTGAGGTGCCTGCTGAGGGACAGAAGTGAGTAACTCCCATCAGCAGAGCCCCAGCTTCTGAAGGAGCTGCTGCTCGGGCACAGGACTACAATAGACCTGGAGGGAAGCTGATTTTGAACAGCAAGGGCCCTTTTATTTGTTTTTATAAAGAGCGTTCTGTGCGGATTGCGTGTGAAGTCTTTGTGTGCCTCCGTCGGAATCGGAGGGATAAACAAACCTGGAAGCAACTGCTAGCACTTGACATCCTTTTGTTGGCATTTATCAGCCCCTGGCAGGATCCCCACGAGGTTCCCAAGGGCAGCTGAGGCCTGGCCAGACCACAGGCTGTCCTGCCTCAGTCCTGTGTTAGATAAGCAGAGCTGTTCCTCAGAGCACCATCCTGCTCCAAAAAGGAGAGAAGTTCTGCAGCCAGGAGCTTGCATAAGCAGCCAGAGCCATCAGGCACGGGTCTCTTGCCTGCAGCTGGCTGCATGATTCTGGGGATGCTGAGTGCTGCCTCAGGCCGTGCACCTGGCTGGAAGCCACGAGATCTCAAGCATGAGGAGAACTGGGGCAAAGCCCCAGTGAAACCCTGGGAGCCCTTCTAGGGCCTGGGATTTAGGGTTTGACCCTTGGCGTAAGCCAGCAACAATCCCATTCACCTGCTCAAGCCTGGAGGAGGGAGAAGTCATTTTTCCAGCCTTGCCCTGTGTCCTTCATGTCTGTTGGTGGGTCAAGAGGGCCCTCAAGGGCTTCCTATGGGGCAGGCAGTGGGACTGGAGCAGAGGGGGAGTGCTTGGCCTGAGCTCCTCCAGCACCAAGCTGCAAAGCAGCAGTGTCCCCACTCTGTGCCACCCTCACAGCCAGAAGCAAGGCACACCTCATCCCCTGGTCCTCACGGGGCTCTGCCAAGCTGTGCACCCCTGCCATGACCCCAGCCCCACACCTGACCCTCCCCCTGTGAGACTTCTGGGCTGCAGATGTGCGACGGCGCTTTCCTGTCTGAGCCCTGAAAAAACCCATCTGGACTCGGATAAAGAGGAAATCAGATCGTGTCTCATCCTCTGCCAAGCTGGAAGCCAATTACAGACACAGAGCAGAAGCCTCCTGCCTCGTTTTCCTCTGGAAAGGCACAAGGGGCTGGACGTAAGAAAGCAGCAGTTCTGTGCTGCTGGAGCTGGTCACCGTAAGTAGGATGCTGGCCTTGCCGTCACTGCTGGGGACACAGAGGCTGCATTGGTCCACCCAGTGACTGGACACCAGTACCAAGAGGCACCCAGATGTCTGAGGTGGGACGCATGTGCTAAAAGATGCCCAGAGCATCACCTCTGCCAGGTGTGAATTGCACTCTCAAGTGGGATGTGGTCACTGGGTGTCTCTGGCCATGCGATGTCAGGCTGGACAGCCAGCCCAGGACAGCCTGGAAACATTGCACCGTCTTTTCCCAGCTGCTTAGGAGGCACAAAGCTTTTGCACAAACATTATCTGTGGTACAGCGTAACAAACCGACACCTTCCACGAAATCCCGCGCACAAATCTCCTTACTATCAGCATATGCACGGAAGCTGTAGCTGTGTTTATAGACTACAGGCTGTTGTAAATGCATCCCTGTAGGCTTTAAATCCTTGCCTGCTTGTCTGATGATTGGTTTAACCAGTGCTAATTCCCCGAAAATGAATGGAGCTGCTCATCAAATGTTTCTCCTGATGAAATGTGCATTTTTCCCTCAGGCAAAATCAAGCGGTGCCCGGGGAGGGTGAGGAAAGCCCTGGAAAGCAACGATAGCTCAAGCCGCAGCTGTGAGTCTGAGAGGAGTCCTGCTGAGCCTGGAGGTGGCTGTCACAAGCTCAGGGATGAACAGGCCCTGGCTCCTCTGTGTCCTGAGTGATACCGGCTGTCAAGGCACCTAGAGAGACACGGAGCTCTGCAGGTGAGCCAAATGAAAAGCAAGCTGTGCACACCAGATCTGTGGCTGTGGAGAAGCCGATTCCTTCTTGCATCTCTGCCTTGCACTGCCGTAACTCCGCTCTCTGCAGGGGCACAGGGAGAGGACCCTGAGGGCAGCGCCCTTCCCTGTGCGCAGGCAGGTCCGGCTGGAGGGAGATGTGGCTGTGGGGCCATGGCCCTGCCCCAGTGCCACCACAGCCTTGCCAGTCCAGAGACGTTCTGCCTGTTCCGAGAGCACATAACCATGGGCCAAACCCTGGGCTGGTGGGATTCGCCTCCTGCTCTCTGCCCATCCACACTAGTTTGCTCCTGTTGATGTAGGTGCAGCAAGCATCTCTGGGGCAGATCAAGTCACAGAACAAGGCTGGTTAAAAAGTAGCTCTGTTGGCGTCGCACGGAAGCAAACAACACCAGCTTGGGCCGTATAGGAGGTTCTGGAGCTGTATTCAGTGAGGGAAATCTGTGTCGTGTTGCCGTGTGGCTGAGTAAAGGTTTAATTGCTGAGGTAACTCCCTGGGGTGAAACTGAAGCAGGCACGACTGAAAGCTGGAAGTCAAGGTAATTGTCTTCCCCCTCTTTATAACTGAATGATCTTTTCTACTTAGTTTCAACTCACCTGCTGCCAGGAGCATGCAGAACCACAAAGAGGTGGAGAGCTGGTGCTCTGCAGGAGTGTCAGCCAGTCCTCAGGGTACCTAAGCCTGCCCAGAGGTACATGATTAGGCAGTGGCTGATTGCACTTTTTTATATTGACTAGGAAAAAGCTCAGGATTAGTGGTGTGGGAAGTGCTGCTCTGCTACAGTCCTTCTGCATGACCTTGTGCTGCTCATGTGTCTCATTTTCTGGAGCAGCACCACCCATCACCCAGATTTGCTGCAAGCTAACCTGGTAATTACTGGTAAGGTGCTTTAAGAAGCTGTGCTACTGTTCTAGAAAGAAAGCACTGTTGAAATTATTTCAAAGCTGAGCACCTCAGGCAGGCTGGAAATGGTTCAGGACAAGAAAAATGGACTTTCACAATGTGTGGGGACCCTTTAGGGCTCAGGATTTGAGCCGGCTCAACAGTGAAGAAAGGATTTATTCACTGAGTGAATGCAGGTGTGCTGAAAAAGCGCTGCAACTGCTTCCTTCAAAACAGGTTTAAAAAGACTGCCATTTATTTACTGTCTCTGATGTCACTCCTTGTGCACCTCAGGGGTGCTCCCGTGCAGCCCACAATTCCCATCCATGCCCAGGGTCTTGTGCATCCAGGTGGCTGATGTATGATCCACTCTGCACAGGAAATACATCTTAGAAGATATACTCCATAAGAGCAAAAATCTTCACCACAGTGTCTCTTTCTTTTTTATAAAATCAGACTCCTCTCGGGGGCAATAAGAGAACCCAAAAGATGGGGGCTTTTTAAAGAGACCACACTCCATCTTTCTTTCAGTCAAGTGGCCTGGGGGCATTTTTTATGAGGGAAAATGGAGCCTGAAGCATAACCTTTATGGCCCCACATCCACCCATCCCTGCCAGCATCCACCTCTTTTGCTGCAGAGTTTGTGCACCACTCTTGGTGTGGTTGATTTTTCCCAGGCTGCAGGTGACACTTCAGTGACTTATCCAGCTCAGATCTTGAAAAAATTGGTCTCTCAGCAAAAGAAGCGAGAGCAGCTGGCTCTAACTCCCAAAGACGTGCAGAAGGGCCAAAACAGATGAAATGGATGGCACAGAGTTCATTTTCCAGGAATATTAATTATCTATTGCTTTTCTCTGTTTCCCTGCCTTCTTTGCACTCAGATACACAACCACACTCTGCCATGAAAAAGTTTCATCGCTCCAAAGTAGGGAGGAGAAAAAAGGCAGATTTTTAACCTTGCTTAAAGCCTTAAAATCACCTCTGTTGTGCCAACTGAAGGAGTTTTGAGTGCTGGGAAAAAAAATAATATTTCAAAAACATCTTGAACTGTAAGAATATTACACCCATAAAAATGCCATCCTGAGCTTATAAAACTTTAACAGTGGTAATATTAAAAATGCAGAGGGGACCAACAGAGAGCAAAAGGGAGGGCGGTAAAGAAAAGAAGAACCTGGCAGGAAGAAATACACAAAAATATGTGGCTTAGCACAGGTACTTTACGTATAAGCCCAGCATGAACTAAATAGTTTGTCACCCCAGCACGCACTTTTTGTCAGCAGCAGCTACTGGCAACAGCAGGGGGCAAAGGGAAATGGGAACAAGTGCCTGGGATTTATGAGATAAAGAGAACATCAAGTCTAGGGGACAAGGATACCTCCAACCTGGAGTGCAAGAAGGACCATCATTTGTAACTGCGCGGCTGACAGCTGTTAATGAAGCCACCAAGGCAGGGACTGTGGAAAGGGGTGGGAGAAGAGCTGACACGGTAGCTGGGAACAGGGAAGGCAAAGGGATTGGGGAATGCAGTGGGAGCAACCATGCACCAGTGTCCTCTGCAGGAGGGAGGTGTTGGGACCAGCTCTGCAGGGAGGATGGAGAAACACATGAGAAATGGAACAAAGGAAAGGATAGGTTTCCCAGCTGCAGCCTGTGCGTGGCTTGCTGGAGTCAGGACACAGCAGAGACAAGGTCTGCCTGAATTCCTTGTTCATGTGCTCATTAAGGTGAGGTGCCCTGAAAGACATTTCGTCTGGGTCAAGAACCAGCCAATGGGTAGAAAACAGGCCATGCTGAAAGGGGAATTGAAATTTGGCAGCGAGCTCCAGGTGGAATTCGTCGAGGAGCTGTCTTGGATGCTATCTTAAGCCTTTTTTTCTTTAAATGACCCTAGCAGAGAAGGCAGGAGTGACGTGGAGCTGGGAGTCACTGCTGGTGCTGATAAGGGCTGGAATATTGCGCAGGAGGAGCCGGGTGCCCTTAAGGGTGAGACTGAGACAAATGGGATGTAATTTAGCAGTAAAAAATGCGCCGCCATGTACTTGGACACTGCACACAAGAATTTCTGCTACATGCTGGCAGCTTGTCCACAAAGGAGCAGAGATAGATCACTCAGGCATGAGATGACTGTGTGCCAGGGGAACAGGCAAATGCAAACAGAATCAGCATTTCCAGAAGGGCCTGGAGAGAGCAGTGCCAGGGGATGAGGACTCACTGAGACCTTGGGACTGTGCCTGAGCTGCTGGGGACATCTCCTCGTGCCAGCTCCGGCCTTGGCCCTGCGCCCCGAGATGGACCCTGGCAGCTCCCTGCAGCTTGAGGGGCTCCGTGGGGATGTGGCCACTCTCCACGACCACTTTTCTTCTCCCAACATGTCCACTAAAAAGAGAGATGAGTGATTTAAGCTGGAGGATAATGCTGGCCATTGAGCAAATGCCTCTAAACCATTCCTGACTATGTTTAGACAAGGAGTGACAGCATTAATGACTGCTGGAGGAATGAAATTCTGCAAAGGCTTTCCTGAAGGAACCCTAGGGGCAAAGTTCTGCCTAATTTTAAGCTGCAGCTTTGCAAGCCTATGAAAGCAGTCGCATAACATGACTATAGGTGACAGAGGAAGAGGAGACACAAAAACCCAGGAGATCCTGTCCAGTCCCATGATTAAATTCATTATCTGCAAGCAGAGCTGCAGAAATCAATAGAACAGGGGCACCCAGCTAGACACTGGCATGAAATCTGCAGATGAATCATGGCCACTGCTTTGGGGCAAATAAACAAGGTATGGCCTATTTCAGACTTGTCTTTGGAAAGCCCCACTCATGACCAGAGAATTTAGAGTCTCCAGGGCAAGGCAAGTAAAGGAAGCCAAGACAGACAAAGCCTCTGCATCCAAGCGCCTCCTTTGAAGGGTGATGCCAATTTCTGCTGTGCTCCTAAAGTGCCAATATCAGGACAGACACAGCTCTTCAGCTGTGCCAGCTCTCCCACAGGCACAGGGACCTCTGGAAAGGACTAGAAAGCCCCAAACCAGCCTGTCCTTTTAATCCAACGTATTAGTTACAGAAGCAGGCAACAATTGAAGCCATAATAAGAATCTAACTAGACACTAGCCTCTTCTGCAGAACCATAAATGTTTCTATCACACCCCTTTTAATCAAAATGACCAAAATTCATAGCCAGGACAGTGTCCAGCCACCATTGCATGTGCATGGGTTTGGGGGGCCAAGGCAAAGGCCAGCAGGGTGGCAACCTCCCAGGATCAGTGCTGGCTGCAGGGTCCAGGCAGATCCATAGCAAGGGGAGCATCCCAAGAGCTTTGGTGCATCTTTGCTGTGCCCAGGATTGGGCTTTTGGGGCGTACTGGGCTCAAGGTAAATCAGAGAACAGCAAGGGCAGTTTCTGAGGCTGTGTTTTATGCCATTGGTGTGTCTGGCATGACAGAAGAGGAAATGTGTCCAGAAAAGGAAAACAGCCACCTGAAAAGAGGGTTGGTGTGCCAAGAGTATCACAAAGAGGTTTGTGTAGAGGCACAGGATGCCCTTTGTTCTGACAGTGACAACAGGACCATCAGAAATAAGAGTAAATGGAGAGTAGTAACAGTAATTAACATGCAAGAGATGATCACCTGTTGTCTGGGGATTGTACCTCTCTCCCACCTCAGGTACTCTGGAGTTAACAGCAGATTGGTGGCATGGGAGCACGTGCACCTGCCTAAATTCCTCACTGGTCCTTCCCTTTTCCTACCGAGTCTCATGCCTTGAGGGGTGCTTGATGAGAAGATAGCCCACTGCTGTAAGATGTACCCACCCTGGAAATCATTTTGTCTCCTGCAGAGGTCAGAGCAGGCGGGAATGTAGGAAAAATAAGCAGGAGAACTTCATAGGCCCCCTGTCTAGCATGAACCTGAAATGCAGGTGCCAAAGGATCAGCTGCTGGACATCAAGTACCCACAGCACTCCATCCTGTGCCAGCTGGGAAGATGCAATGACCTCCAGTGAAAACATGCAGACTAATTCCACTGTCTTTGACCCTTTTAGAGCAAATTGTTTCTTTCCCTCAAGAGAGGAAGGTTTGAGGATTTAGAAATCTAGCAGCCAGCTCACTCTGGCCTCCAAATTGCTTTTAAAGCACTGGTCCTGTGAGAATCCTCCACTGAAGTTCACCTCCTGCCCTCCCCAGTGCAGAGCAACCTCCTCGGGCTCCTTGCAGACCAAGCTGGGAGCCTGAAGTAAGACTCCCTTCAATGGTTTATCCTTTGCCACACAAAAGAAAATCGGTGTCCCTGATCCCAGCTCAGGAAATGAGAGAGGTTCTGAACGAGCTCCACGTTTCCAAGCCCCGTCCTCGCAGGAAGCAGCAGCTCCCTTGGGAGCTGCCTCCTGTCCCCCCCAGGCAGGAGGGCTTGCACAGCACGGGGTGGGCTGGCCTGGGAGATGGGTCGGGATCTCCTCTGGCTGAGCTGGGCAGGTGGGAAGCGCTGTACTGTGTGCGGGTGTGGGTGTTGGAGCCGGCCTCTTGCTCACACCATGGCCTTGTTCCACACACACACACACNCTTTGTTTTAATACTTCTGTGCTTTTAATGTCTTTTTGGTGAAGAATTTTTTTTCTAATACCAGTGTTAACCTCCTCTGGTGCAACTTCAGGCCATTTCCTTTCATCCTGCCGCTTGTTACTGGGAGGCCGACTCCCACCTTGCCAAAACCTCCTTTCAGGGAGCTGTGGAGAGTGAGAAGGTCTCCCTTGAGCCTCCTTTTCTCCAGACTAAACACCCCCAGCTCCCTCAGCTACTCCTCATCAGACTTGTGCTCCAGACCCTTCCCCAGCTCCTTTGTCCTTCTCTGGGCGCACTGCAGAAAACCCTAGAGTACATCAGACCCTTCCTGGTCCCCAAGCCCCCACTCTGGGGCAGGAACCCCATCCCTTCTGACAGGATCGGGGTCACTTGGCTTATGACGCATCGGGCAAGAGTGACCTGGCAGACGATCTCTTGTCCTTTTCACATTCACTCCCTGCCCTCCCAGCCGTGACTTTGATAAACACTGCTCTCTGCTCTTCCTGCCTGACCCAGAAAGCAAAACACAGGGAGTTTGCCATACATGGGGAGTGCCTTCAACCCACAGGTGAGTCTAGGCAGGTTTGGGCACCCACCTGAGAGCATGGGCTCCTGACCCTTCTTCCACTTTACATTTGACTTGGACCTGCACGACCTCCTGACACAAGAGGGGAAAAATCCATGTAGCTGCCTCTCCAAAGTGAGCTGGCCCATCAGGCTAGAGAAACACAGTTTGTTTGGCTTGTCAGAGGGAAATTCAGGAGGTGATGTGACAACCCCTGCCCCCTGGGAAGAGCTGTGCCCAGTGGATCCATGGGGAAGGCACGACACAATGCCACGGCTGCGTGTGTGCACAGGCAGGGCAGCTCAGGTTGGGGATAAAGGCAGGCATTTACTCCCCTGGGGTAATTAACCACTTCAATAGCCTACCCAGGGACACGGTGCAATAGCTTGCAGCCTTTAAAATCAGGACTGACTGCCTTTCCCAGTGATTTATTTAGATCTCCAAAGAAAGTCCCGGGCTTGACGCACAAATCACGCTCCGTGTTAGATCAGGGGTCAGGCTGGCCGACTGTAATGACTCCTTCTGGCCTTGAAATTTATGGCAGGTGTCAGAGGGGCAAATAACTCCTCCAGCAGAGCCTGCTGGAGGAGAGAGAGCTCTCAGGGCATGACCATCTTCAAGGAGAGAGTGGCAGAAATGCTGCCCAGGTGGCCCCATCCATCCTGCACAGCTCCGTGGCAGCGCCACGGTGGCCACGGATGCTGTGCCAGGTAACAGCCTGGGGACAAAGCCTCCATCCCACCCCAGGCTTCCCCTCCTAGGTGACCCCAAATCCTCAATGAAACTGGTGAGTTGTCAGAAGGAAAGGGCTGATAAATGTTCTGCTTATATTTCAGGCAGATTTTAGTTAGCAAATGAGGTTTAAAAGGAAAAAAAAAAGTCTTCTGCCAGTCTTGTTTTAACGCTGTCACAGAAGAAGGATTTCTGGGTCTGAGCAGATGTTCTATGCCTTGACACGGCAGAGTGAGATTGGAAGGGGAAGTTCCCCCCTGCCTGTCCCCCCATAACCCATTCCTGATGCAGATTTCCATTTCCTAACAGAGCCGCTCTTCCTCTTGTGCAGGGACTTCCAATTTTCTCTCCACAGAATGACTGCAGCAAAGGCTCTGAAATGGGGAAGGGAAAATCTCATCTCTGTGAAATGCTAACCCAGAGGGTAAATCTTCAACAGGATCTGGTCAGTTTTAGCTGTTCAATTGTCATTGACACTAATGGGAGACATACAGCTAAATAAGTGTACTGGCAATACCATGGTCCCCAGCTGCCCAGTCTAAATAATAATCATAACATTAAAAAAAAAAAATCCAAACCAGAGAGGAAGGAACAAAAAGGCTCTGTTCTCCCACCNAAATAATAATCATAACATTAAAAAAAAAAAATCCAAACCAGAGGGGAAGGAACAAAAAGGCTCTGTTCTCCCACCACAGGAGGCCAAGAAAAGATCCACGGCAGAGGCAGAGATGTCACTCACTGCTCACCCATCACAGCACAGGGCAGCGGGGAATAAGCATCCGTGATGCTGGGGGAAGGCCAGGAGCTCTCTGGGCATATGTTACTGTAGATTGGAAATTAGAGCCACTGAGGGGATGCAAAATGACAAACCCAGCTGCTGACGGGGGTGCCGGCTGCCAGCAGAGTAAAGTGTCAATTATTTACCATTTGCTAAAGGACGCCGCTCTCTGCAGTCACGCTGGAGTGTGTGTGGAGCGCATCTTAATCTGCCTCCCCAGCGTGTGGGCTGGAGGAGGCAGCCCCAGCACTCCGCTCTGCTGGAGCAAGGCTGGGGCTGAGACACGCCAGTGTGACTCCCGGCCGGGTAGGAATGGCTGGAACCTGTGCTGGCTCCCCTGGGATCAACCCCGATGGCCTGGCCGGGGCACAAAGCGCAGGGCTGTGAAACCTGAGGTCGGGGCAGGGATGGACACACAGGTGGCATCACCTCCCAGCCCTGTTTGTAAGACTGCGGTTTCTGCTGTGAGAGGTGAGAGCAGAAGGCACTGTGAGCCCACCACAGCACGGCACAGCACTCCTGGGGTGGAATCCAGGCCAGGAGCCATGTCTGGGGCAGCTCCACTTCACTGCTCCCACTGCAGTGGGATGGGCGGCTTGAAAAAGCAACAGGGGAGAACTGGAATTTTATAAACTGAGTGTGTATGTGTGTTTGTGCAAATAAAGCAGATGGTGAGGGCGTTTGCATTAGCGCTCATGCAGAAGGTCTCTAGATTATATCTTCTTTCTTAGCCAAATTTGGCCTGTGAGCATCACTTTAAAAAATCACTGTTCTTCCTGCTGTTGGCAAATGTGGGCTCCCCTGGAAATCTTTATTCATCAAAACATTCCTCCAGTCTGACCAAAACCTTCTATATTTGGGGCCCTGACAAGTCAAGGCACTTCACAAGTGCTGGTGGCTGCTTAATCACAGGACTCTCATGAGGTTCAGTCATCCTAAATAAGTCACCGAGGCCATGAGTCATGTCACAGGTGGGCTCCACAGTGATTCAAGGATGACATGCTCCCTCCTGATTTATTTCATGATATCATTACCCCCAGGAA
Source organism: Donacobius atricapilla (assembly GCA_013397315.1). Classification (NCBI taxonomy): domain Eukaryota; kingdom Metazoa; phylum Chordata; class Aves; order Passeriformes; family Mimidae; genus Donacobius; species Donacobius atricapilla. The sequence continues at coordinate 35,918 of WBMY01013765.1, forward strand.
AACTCATTTGAAAGAAGTATTTCCAAGCCTCACGCCCCACCTCTTCCACTTGAGCTTGAAGTCGCTCCTCAGTGTCCCCTAGGACAGCTGGCCAGAGGAGACAGAGATGCTACTCTACCCCCTGGGCTTGAAGGGAAAGGTTTAGGAAAAGGTTTTACTTCTTCCTCCCAGGGCTGGGCAAGGCTTTTCCCTGCCTGGCTGTGGGACTGCATTCATCCTCTGGGAACTTCCAGCAGTCAGGCACGAAACAAGTGCTGCCTTTTTGATGATAACCCAAAAGGGAGGTATGAAACCCATGTAATACTATCTGCTGAAACACCTTGGCTGCGGCGTTAACGCCCCCTGCCCTCAAGGACAGCCACATGTGATTGATGCTTGGCTCCTGCCATTGGTGCATTGTGGCTGCAGGCAGCTGTTTCAGAGCTCTTTGCATGCTCTGTGCACGGAGCCTGAGGGTCAGGAGGGGTTTTATGGCCAAACTTCATGTACTTGTGTGTATTTAATCAAGGGAATTGCGTATCTCGTGCCCACCATGGTCACTGGCACCCTGCTCACCATGTTTTATAAGAGCTATATCCACGGTGAAGGAAGTGAAGACATGAGCTTTCTGCATGCCCCGGTGAAGGCTTTCTGAATGCCCAGCTGTTCATTTTCTACTCATGGGGGGACAGTTTCTCCCTCATTTATCAGGCTGAGAGCAAAGAAAAAGTTACTGCCTGCAGTCCGCTATCAGAACTGATCACTCCTCTATCAGCACTTCAGGTGAAAGGTAGGGAGTGCCACACCCCAGCAGAACTATATGGAACTCAGAAATCAAAGATTATTGATCTGGAGTCAGCCTTTTTTTGTTACAAAGTCAATGGGCACTAGAAGAACCCCATTTGGAGCCGTGTGTGTCCGTATCTGGATGTGTGCATATGCATATGCAAAAGGACAAGGCTCATAAGATAAACAGCAGGGAGAAATGAAACTCCTGGGTGTAATCGAGGTCTGCAGCATGATCTATGGCAATTTTATCACTGCCTTCAGCATGGCTTTCCCCTGTGTAGCAGCAGCAGCTGTGACCTGGGAACTTTGCACTGCTGAAAGGGGAAAGCTCAGGACAAGGACTGGGCACTCACTCAGGACAAGGACTGGACACTCACTCCTGGCCTTGGGAGGACCAAAGATATCAGAGGCTGCTGTAGAGGATAATTCATTTTACAGCACTTGTATGACAGCTGCTGTCTCCCAGTGAGCCCTGCACATCTGGAGCCCAGGATGACTAAGTCAACTGGCTTTGCAGGAGGTAGGATTGGAAAAATTGCTCCATTAAAAAAAAATTAAAGCAGTAAAACTTCCATGCAGTTCGTTTTCACCGCACTGCAGGTGGCCTCCAGAGAAACACAGGGAGATGCTTTTCTCAAAAGCAGGAGCAAGGAGCATTCATCCTCCTCAGCGGCAGGGCAAGGAGGAGCTGCACAATGCTCAGTGGAAATCAAAACCATGCAGAGGAGTGTGGTCAATGGGAGCATCCAGCACCAAGGGTACCCCAGGTGAAAGCAGCTGGGGAAAGCTGCTGAGGAAAGCTGCTGTTACCTTCTCTGCCAGCCCAGCCTCCCAAACAGAGTAAGGAAGCTCCTGGAGGAGCTTGATCCAGATGAGGCCAAGGTCCTTCTGGGTTTTCATGAGCGTTTTCCTTGGCTATGTCTTTGCAAGAACAGAGGTGATCACCCCAGCACGGCCAGGCACTGATTTTGGAGCTCATGGCAGCGCTGGCACAAGAGTGGAAAGGGCTACACCAAAGTTTAAGGAAGCTCCAGCCAATTTGCTGCTCCCCTCTCCACTTTAACCAGCCAAGAGCAAAAAGATGTCTGTGCTCAGGCCAGTCAGCCTCAGTTTTCTTGACTATCCCATGAATTTTGGGGGGGATTTGATTCAACTTGTTTCAGTATCAATCTCTCCCTGGCATAAGCTCCTTGTTTAGTAGATGGCAATGTTCCTTTTACACAATAAGCAGAGTGCAGAGTGCAACCCCTCTCCTGCCCACTTGCTCCCCTCCTGCCCCCTGGCCAAACCCACACCTTGGCCCTGCTTGGAGTGGGCACCAGCACCCAAACACCCCCAGGGGGGATATCAGAGGTGAAGGGTTTGGCTCTTTGACTGAGAAACACATGGGCAAACCTCTCAACATTTGACTTTCCCCTGCTCTGCACTGACTTTCTCCTTGTGGTAACAGGTAACAAATCACTGCCTGTGTTGTCACTGAGGAAACTCCTCTCTCAACAGTCTCCAATTCTCCCGGTCTCCCCCTCCCTTGCTCCTCCCAGATTAATTCTCACCAAAATGGAGAATTATCCTCAGATGATGCTGACAAGGGCGAGGCTGACAGGAAGACAAATCAGACAGTGGGCATGAACCATAAATTTGTTATTTCATCTTGTGTTGCCCGACTTCTGGGAAATTGTATTTAGCATTAAAAAATGCTTGTGTGTGTGTGCTAATGACAGCATGTCAAGAGCACAGAGTCACATTTACCACTCTCTATCAGAGTAACACATTGGCACCCTGGTGAGGTGAGACCCAGCAGGCAAGGGGTGCTCTTCATCAAAAAAAAACAGCATCAGATGGTTGGAGAATTTGTAGAGTGAAGACAGGGACCAGGAAGGGGAAAACACTGGTGAATTAAACTGATCTCAGCCACACACAGGCTCTGAGTAATTGCTTCAGGAAAAAATAATTACGAGCATGGTAGTAAGGGAGGGAGATACATGGGTTGGCTGAAAGTCATCCGAAGGATCAAGCTGAGCTCTATGTTTCACGGAATTAACTTCCCTCAAATGCTTTAAGGCCTGTCCAAAATGACAGTTTCCATTAGAGGAGGGTGAAGCAGTCAATGTGGTTGCACCAGTCACTTCCCAGGGGTCAGCAGGAACACACACAGGGCACGTTGCTGATCTTCCACTGAGCTGAGCTGGCTCTGGCTCTGGCACAGGACAGATTTTTACATCCTGGGCTGCACCAAAAGGAACGCGGGCAGCAGGTCTAAGGAGGATTCTCCACCTCTGCTCTGTTCTGGTGAGACCCCACCTGCAGTGCTGTGTCCAGGCATCCCCAACAGCAGAAGGATGTGGAATTGTTGGAACAAGTCCAGAGAAGGGACACAAAGTTGACAAGGAGGACTGGAGCACCTCCACGAAGAAGACAGGCTGGGAAAGTTGTGGCTGTTCAACCAGAGAAGAGAAGGTGGTGTGGAGAGCTCAGAGCACCTTCCAGAGTCTGGAGGGGCTACAGGGAAGCTGGGGAAGGACTCTGTCAGGAATTGTAGTGATGGGACAGAGGGAATGGGTAAAAATTGAAAGAGAAAGAAGATTTTATCTTAGATATTAGAAATATTTTTTTTATTTCATCATGGTGAGGCTGTGGCACAGGTTTCCCAGAGAAGCTGTGGCTGCCCCATCCCTGGAGGTGCTTATAGCCAGGTTGGATGGGGCCTTGGGCAACCTGGGAATAGTGGGAGGTGTCCCTGCCCGTGGCAGGGGGTTGGGATGACCCAACCCCTTAACATTCTGTGATTCTGTGGTTCTCTGGTCCTTACAGCACAAGACTGAAAGACCTGAGCATCTGATAACTTCTTCTACACCTTCACACTGAACCCAAGGGAGAAAAGGATCTTCTGAAGTGAATTACTTCGGGTAATCAGAAAAGCACATAGGCTAGAAGTTACATCTGAAGACTGAGGAGGTTTTGGAACATTTTCCAGAATGCAAGAGAAGCAGCAAGACCCTCTCCCTTCTCTTCCCCTGCCCCCAGCATTTCTGGGCTGCAGCGTGGTAAATTTATGTATGGGCTTATGGGACTGGGCTGTCTGCCACAGCAGGGGCATGAATCCAGTGACCCAGGAGTTCCCTTCACCTCTGTGCTTTGTATGTGCCTCTGACACAAAAGCGGGGATGGCCCTCAGAGCTTGTAAAAATGCTTCTGTTAATCCATTAATAAATTCTGCTTAGTGTCCACAATGCAGGGTCTTAAAAGTTTTGCAGTGCTGGGGTTTTCAGCAGGATGCTGTGTCCTGGGCTCAGACAATGGGAGGCAGCCAAACCTGCAAGAGCCAAAGGTCTTTGGTTTTTGCAGAGCCTCAGCATTCCTGTATTGACTGCCAGGGAAAAGGTTCCTTGATTCATGGAGATTTTTACAAGCTGAAATGGCACTGATGAGTGGTTATATTTTGCCTAAGAACTGGGTTTGCTCTCTCTTGAAGAAATAACCAGGAACTAGAGAGTGTCAGAATGGTGCAGAGAGGAAAGAGAAACCGGCAAAATGACATTTCATTTTAAAGAGAGTGCAGATGGGGAAGGTGAAAATCAAACACTTTGCCATGCCTTAAAATGCCTTTGAAAACCAAAAAGCACCAAGAAAACTGGACTACTACCAATCCTAGAAAGGCCTCTTAGGAAAGACATTCAGATCCACTGGTGTCATAAGCTAAGCCAGGTATTTTACATATTAATATAATGAATATTTATCACATTCATTACACACATAAAATGTATTTAAATATAAAACATACATGTGTGTGTAATTAATCATATTTTGCTAAGGAGACCGTGTTAGAGGACTTTATTTTCTCAGGAAAGCCATGAAGGAATTGAAATCCAGAAAAACCAACAATGCTTTTCAGTGTGTGTTTTCATAGGAAAGACAATAAACTCCTAACACAACTTTTTTTTTTTTCATCTTTAGTTAAAGGTAAAGCCTTTTTTTTTTTTTCAGCTTTTTTTTTGTCTTTGTAGTGGCCTTTGCATGTGTGCCCTTCCCTGCCGGACTAATCTGTCTGCTGCCTTTCTGCCGTTCTGCAAAGATAATACATATTCTTGATCCCTCTTTTTGAAAAGCCCTTAGGAAAACATGACTCAAAGGAGGAATAAAAAGCTGCAGCAAAGGACTCAATTTCTAGGTAATTTCTTCTAAATCCTGCTTTCAGTTTATTACCCTGACAAAGAGTCTCTCAGCTGCAGAGCAGAGCCCGACCTCCCGCAGGGGATATACCGAGGATTATCTACCCTGAAATGAAAGTCTGTTGACCTAGGGAAAACATTTCACTAAATAACTGCAGTTGTGAATTGAAGGGACCTGTGGGGCATTAGACACGGTGTAAAAGCAAAATGAACAGAGTAAAGGAAAAAAGTGGAAACGGTTTGGGGTAGGAAGGGTAGGGAAGGCATGTAAATGACTGCATTTGTGGGGCGGGTAAATGAAAACACGCTGGCTTTTCTACTGAAAACGGCAGCTGCAGAGGGATTCCAGCCCAGACAGAGTCCCGCAGCTTCCAAAGGCTTGCCCCAGCCAGAGGTGACCTGGCCCTACCCCACTTCCTGCTGTCCCGCAGGACTCACAGATCCTGGGATGCTCCCTGCGCCTCCACCAGCATCTCCCCACCGGCAGGGTCCTGAGGCACCACTCTGCATCTCAGGCTCTCCACGGCTGTGCCTCTGGATAGCTTTGCCTCGGCCAGGAGACTGTTTTCAAGGAAATTAGGTAGCCACCAATGCTTGAGCTACAGCAAATTAAAATTAAAAGAAGGTGGGAAAAAACCCCAAACATTAAATTTCTAAACTTGACCTTATCTTCACAGCCCAGTGGGAGCACAGACCCATAGGCAACTTTGACTAAAGTGACTTTAATGTTATCAAACCAAGGAGCTGGGATGGTGCCTGATGCTCTCTCTTTGGTTCATTAACATTAAGAGCAGGAGCGAATAATTGCTGGCATCCCACCTAGCCCTGGACCACAGGAATGAAAGCATTTTTGCTGTTCTGAGGTGAGTTATGTAGGTCCTGTTGCCCTTTTGTCCTGTGTTCCAGCGATATCCTGGCAGTTTTTATTAAACCACCCCTCCTCCCCAGCCCAGAGTAAATTGGTTGCTTTCTCCAGGGTAAAGCAGAGTTTCTGAAGGGTGGCATCACAGAGGGGAGAATGGCAGGGAATCTGCCAGGCTCAGTCTCCACGCTCATAAACTTTCTTTTTAAATCCTGCATAAAACAAAAGGTGATGTGAAATATGTTGTTGGACTGGGGAATATCTCTGGCAGGGAAATTTTTCAGTTGTTGAATAACAATCTGAGGCAGTGATGGAATTGCTGCAGCCTAAGTCATACAAAATGAGGGTGGAAAAAAAGACCTTGACTCTTTTATGGAGTTTCTACAAATCCAGGGCTCAGCTGTGCCAGGCAATGTGAGTTACAAAAGCTCTTGGAAGTGACCAGTGATGTTCACACTCCTCAGATTTTGGGGATCTTCCAAGAACCCTTTCTTTTTTTTTTTTTTTTTTTTTTTTAACCAAATTTTATTTTCCCAGATACAGCAGACCTGTAAGAAATTAACCCCTCCATGTGCCAGGTGCATACCAGAGATTCAACAACTAATTACTTGATCAGAGCTTCTGTAAAAAAACTAATTTAAAAAAAAAAAAAAAAGGCCAGTTGAGGAAAGGGTGAGGGTGTGGTGCTGTTACAACACTTTTATGCTTTTATGCCCCACTTGTCCAGATTAAGGACATATTATTGACCCCGTGCAACAGTTTGTACGTCTATTGAATGCCCTCAGTTAGAAGGAATAGATATAAATCTCATATTTTGGGGTCAGGTGATGCAGTGGGGCACCTGCCCCACGAGCCTGTGCCATGGCCAAGCCATGGAGAGTGGAGCAGTGGGAAAGGAAGGGTTTGGGAACGAATGGCAGGATCTGCCAGGGCAGGGCAGCTCCCCAGGGATGGTGCAGACCCCTGGGTGCTCCTCCTGCCCTGCATTCTCCGAGCTTGCTGCTGCCCTTGCTGCACATCCTCACATTCGGGTTTGCATGACTCAGGCAGGAGTGAGTCGGAAAAGGAATGTCATCGTTTGATCCAGTTAAAAATAATTTATCTGCTGCTTTCTCTCTACCCTGTCTCGTCATCCCTTCCTCACCCCCTCCCCTCTTTTTTTTTTTTTTTTTGTCTTTTTGGGTTGTTTTTTATTTGGTTGGTTGTTTATTTTTTTTTTCTTGAGAAGAACTATTAGCATATGTTTCGGAAGGTAATTCGTCCCCTGAGTTAAATTAGCACCTGATCAAATACGCGCAAAGTGCTAATTGAGCTTTGTAAGCAAACCCGGCTGAAAACCATCTTTTCAGACTCCGGCGAGCAGGCATGAAAACCGAGGCCGTCCCAAAGGAAGGGGAGGATTTCGGACAGCTGCCTGCAGGATTACTCAGTGACAGGAGTTGGACCATTTCACCGCGAGCAAAGGGAGCACACGGGCCGGCTCTTCTGAAGTGGGCAGCTCTTTCGGCCCCGCCGTCCTCTTCCAGAGGACAAACTTTTCCTTGCAGGGAGAAGCAGGTCCACACGCCTGGTCCCAGGCGTCAGACACCTGTATTTCTCCTGGTCTGTGTGCTTTCATCGTGGGATGACGCTGGTTGCTTCTTGCACACTCACCCTCCTGTGAAAAATGAGGTTCACTTTTTGGGTAAAATTTAAAAAGTTTAACAAAAAGGCAACAGGAGACAGAAAGAAAGCAAAGGGTTAAAGGGCCGGGCGCTTGGCATTCAACCAAGAGCACCCCTACTATCTTGGAGAAATTCCTTAAATACCTTTTCTATTACATCAACCTGTTGTATATTCATAGTTATTATGCATAATCATATTTTTTCTAAGAACCGTTTAGATTGGCCCCTCCTTGTGTCCGCCTTTTTAGAGCATGTGTGTTTCTTGGCTGTGGTTTTATTACCACCTTTAATTTGGGCTGTGGTCTATCCTTTTTTCAGAGGGCAGGTGCTGATAATTGGCACCTCAATAACAGGGGTTTTTAATCATATGGATGTTATCCCAACCAAACAGACAGTTCAATTGCAAGCGTAACTATATATCAGCTCTTCCACTACCAGGTCTAAGAAAAACTTAAAATCTGTATTCCTACAGCAGAGTTATTTTAACATTATATATATAACATGTATCTTAATATTTGTGAAAAGCCAACTTTATAATATGTATTTATAACCCTCCCATTCCTGGTGGGCTGGGCAGGAGGGACCATCCCCGGCACTGCAGCAGGAATTGTAGGGAGGACACAGGGCAAGGCAGCACAGCCACTTCCCAGGCAAAAGCCCCCTAGGGTGCCCCAAAAAATAGACTTCCAGGACCCTCCAGCTCTTGGTTTCCAGCAGAACTACATGTCTGCATTTATTCTAAAAAGATATCAGACGGTTTGAGGTAACTGCTGTGGTTTTCTGGGAAGAAAGGTATCGAAGCTTTCACTCCTTTGATGGTGCAGACACAAGGAGAAAATGGACCCGTAGATTTAGGGGCCATTGAGGACAGCAGAGATGCTCCAGGAAACAGAACAGCTGAAGGCTGTTGCTCCCAGAGGGATGGGACAGCCAATGGAACTGGCTGAGCCGTTTGTTTGGGAAGGAGGAGCAGGAGATCCTCACTGCTACAGCAAGTGGGTTTTGCTGATACGGCAGCTGCTCAAAAGTTGCTGTTTCCTTTCTCCTCCTTGGGCTTCTCCTAAAAAAACTGTGACTATATCTTAAAGAGAAAAAAAAAAAAAGAAATCTTGGGAATTTTCAATCAAATAACAATTTTAAAAATGGTGATTAGATGGCAAAGCCTCCTCATGGATACCTGCAGCCGTACAGAGGAGCTGCTTTTTGTGCCACCCTTACAGCAGCCAGTCAATATGACAGCATTGATACTTGTGCTTTTTTTTTAAGTCATCCCTCTCCTAATTTGATTTGATAATTAATAATTGCTTTGATAATTAACCAAACGACGACGACGTTACTACTTCTCCCCCCTCCAAGCAATCTCCACGTCTGTGCAGGAAGCATGCTAATTTGCCAGAGAGATACACTGGCATTTGCATGTTTTTTCCATCTAATTTGGTAGCCTCGGTGCTTAAAGCAGGTGTGATGCTAATAAGGCAACTTGAGCAATCAGCCCAGGTAGAGATTTGTGGATTGCACAAGGATTTGTCTGGAGTGTCTTTCCATGTCTGCTGCTCAGACTAAATATAGCTGGGAGGGGGAAAGGAGGGAACCTGAGCATGTAACATGGGCTAGGAGGAAGGCTGTGGCATTTGTTTTTTCTGAAAGCCTTTGAACAGAGGGTACCTGTCCCTCAACTCAGCCTGGACATCTTTGTGTTCAAGGAATGACTGGACATGGTATTCAGTGCCATGATCTGGTTGATAAGGTGGTGTTCAGTCAAAGGCCGGACTCTTATCTCAGAGGCCTTTTCCAGCCTCATTGATTCTGTGATTTTCCTCTATGGCCACGCCCAAGAGTGATGTTTCCAGAGAAATGGAGGGTCCCTGTCCCTGTCTCCTCCTGCCTTTGGTGCTGAGCAAAGCACACAGAGCACTAGGGCCAGTGGCAGAATAAGGCTGGGAGTTTTGGCACCTGCAGCCCCTGTTTCTCCTGGACCTCACAGACATTGCTGTTTACCTCCCTCAAACCCTGATCAGCACCACAGAGGTCCTGCAGGAGTTTCCAGCACGTGGAGTTCAGTCCTGCTCTGCTCTGGCAGTCAGTGTGGGGAGGTTCTACCAGGCATGTCCCTCCCTGTGTCCCCCCTTCCCTCATTCCTCCTCTCCTCTCCTCTGAGCTGTTCAGCCCCCACAGGTGAGAGATCCATGCTCAGGGATGGATGTGGAGTCTCTCCCAGGGGAGGGATGCGTGCAGCTTCCCTGGCTGAGGGCCCGGGTTCAGGACCTTCCACCCATCCCATTAGCAAGAGCATCCTTTGGGCAGGCAGGGATGTCAGGGCTGTCTGGGCAAATTAAAATCACTTCAGTCTTTGCTGTCACATCAGCTCCTGCTTTGCCTTCTCTCTTTTCCTACTTGGCTCCTGTTGGCAGTGGAGTGCTTGAAGTAGGAGAGGCATTGCAGAAGTTTTCCAGAAGCAAGACTTTAGATTGCTGTAGGTGGAAACTGCACTTCTGAGGACAAAGAATTTGATTTTCCCCATCATCTCTATTACATTTGGTTTGTTGTTGTTTATACAGTTATTTATACTGCTACTATTGCTACTGCCATTGCTTTTTCTATTACTATTATTATTTTATTCCTACTAAGCTGGGCTATGAGTTGAGAAAGCACTCGAGGATATCTCCTGTCTGCCTGTTGTCACTCCAGGAGTTACAGATGTAGGACTCTGGGTTTGGGGAGGAAAGGGTCTATCTCAAGACACAGAAATGACTCTTGAAGGTGGTCCTGTTGTGTGGTTTAGATATTCCTGACCATTGATGATGGTGGGGCACCTGACTCAGTTGCCCAAATGAGCTCTGTGATTCCAGTGCCGATGAGGTGGATCAAACCCTCGATGTGGATCCTGCCCTGCACTGCCGTGTTTGCCATCTGGATCTGCACATGGATTGCACCATATATCAGCATTAGCAGAGAAAGTTTGAGGAACCGGCTGCTTTCAGACACCCGCTGGGCAAAACCAGCTCTTTTCTAAATCAGAAAATGTTCCCACCCTGCATAAAGCTTTGGAGCAGGGGGTCACTCACTTGTCTCCCCTGTTCTCTTTCGGGCCAGAGCAACAACCCCAAATCAGCTAGGAAGGGGCCTTTTCCAGTGGAGTTCCTGGCTCTGTGGAGAGCAGGAATAACTGGGTATTTCATGGAAAACTCCTTCCCTTCCTACTGCCTTCTGGGGTGTGCTGGACCAGGGTGTCACAGCCACCACATCCCCACACTGCCAGCCCTGCAGACACTCCCACTGCTCCCAGGACTGTTCCAAGGTTAAATCCTCCTTGATTTAAATTTCCTTCCACTGCAAACATTTCCTTGAATTAATAGTTTCTCAACAATAGATAATCAAAACACTTGCCTGTGTTTTATTGTTAAATAAAGCAGGTGAGGGTCAAAAGCAGATAGAAAACAGACTGATTAATGAAAGAGGGTGCTGGGAAGGTTTTTTTGACTTTCAACAGATGGAAAAACAATTAAATTTTGGTCTGATTCTGTTGTTTTGATTTATTCTTCATGGGAATCCTTAGAAAGGCTTCCAGCAAGTTGTGGCCCCAGTCAAAAATGCAGCTGGGAAGGATAGCCCAGCACAGTGCAGGAGGGCCAGCAGGGCTCTCTGGGGACGTGGAGAGAGGATGGGATGTGTCAGACAGTTGAAGCACAGCAGGAACCTTCATTTGTTTCAGATACCTTCTGTAAACAAGTCAGAGGATTGTGGGCAGGGACACAATGAAAAGGAATCTCTCTCTCTTTTCAAATCCTAAGGACTTTTACCTCCATCTGCCCAAATGTCACCTGGAAAGTTTTGTCTCAGCCACAGGGCAGATGTCCACAGCAGAGTGTGGCCCATCCTTGGCACGATACTGGGAGCTGCCAGCCTCCACTTGAAGCCATACAGATGCTTAGAGTGGGTTGAGGTGCCCAGCATTTCACCTGGAAACCCCAAATGCACGGGTTTTACCTGCCCTGGTTTCAGTGGGGAATGAGCCACCTGAATATTTCCGAGCACAGGTGCTTTTTTTTTCAGACTGGAAGTATTTTTTGTCCAGGTTGCCCCAGCCAGGTACTGTCACCCAGCAGAGTGGGAGCAAGAGAAAACAGAGCAGGGGCCGCCTGGCTTCTCCAAAAATTGCCTGGCTCTAACTTCTGCCCTTCTTCAGAGGAAAGACAAGCCCTGATTTTACTCTGCCTAAACTCACTGACCTTCACTGAGCTGGCCTTGCCCATGACCCTGAGCCAGAGGAATCTCGGGGCTCTCCCACGTGATATTTGTGCCCATAAACACCTGGATTAAGTGACCCGTGTCAAACACAAAGCGACAGCAACGTGGTTTGCTCAGCACTGACCCGTGGCCGTGTCCTGCACCCTTCTAAAAGAAGGAGGTGGCATTCAACAGGCAAAAACACCTGTGGATGATCTGGCAGGGCTTTGCAGGGCCAAACCAGGATGGCCAGGGATGGAAACACCCTGGAATGTGCAGTTCAAGAAGCAGCATCTGCTCCCAGCTCCCAGTGGCTTGTGACAGGAGCTGGGCTTGTGACAGGAGCTGGGCTCATGCCCCCGAGGCAGGGTCAGCGCTGTTTTTCTTTCCCAAAGAGCACAGGCTGGCTGGTGAGTTGTCACAGATTTGCAGTACCAGGAATCAGCGGCATTTTTTCATGTGAACACAATGTTATCTCATTATGTGTGCTCTCAGGGCACCGCAGCGTGAGGAAAGCAATGGGAAACATCTCTGCCCTCAGGGCAAGGCGATTTTCTAACTGGGACAAGAAAAGAGTTGTCCTGGGCCCAAGCCAGGCACAAGGGATTGCTGGCCAAGTGAGAAGCTTTCGTCCTCTAAAGTCCCTCCAAAATCCCATTGGCAAAGCTGGGTTTCACCGTGGAGAAGGACACATCCTCGTTTTCAGATGAGCTGGAGCACCCAAAAGTGCACAAAGCACGGGCAATGGGCACTGGGATTTGGCAAATCCCTCACATTTCACTCTGCCTCAGTCAGAAAGCTCTGAACTTTCAGCCTGGCTGGACCCCAGGTACCTTCCTAAGAACTGGAGAGATTTCTTAAACTTGGCCTAGGCTCTTGATTCTTACCTGAGGGCTACTGAACCTTTACAATCCTTTGTAAGGCACCTCAGGGTTAGTAACTAGACCTGAAACCTGGGGCCTCCAGCAGAGCACAGCTCAGTGCAGAAACAAAACCTTCAGCCTGTCCACTGGGGGACTCCCACCAAGACCTAAGGCTGCCCTGTGGAAACTTAATAACTAAAATCCTGTCTATGCTAAAGCCACAATGCAGATAAATTACTTGTGTTGCTTTAAAAAAAATAAAATATTTTATCCTTTTAAATTAAAATGCAGGGATATATCTTTCCCCATCAGTGAAAAGCATCCTACTGTCTATTTTAGCTGGCAGACTTGCTGCCCAGAAAGGAAATGAGAATATTATCCCTAATGAGTCTTCTCATAATGGTAATTTTCCAAAAGAGGTACCAATTCTAGGTTTGTGTCAACAGTCCCACATCTGCAAGACTTGGAATAAACCTTCCAAGCCTGTTACAGTACGCAGGCTCACTCCTCCACAGTCAATGTGGTAATGTCTTGTCAGAGCAGCAATTCCTGTTTTAATGCTGATATAGATCCTTCCCTTGTGTGCACAAACACAGCTAAGTCCACGCTGGGCCTCTGCTCTCCTCTAAAGCCACTAGTCTAACCCACATTTCTCTTCCCCACTTACCTCTTCATTTTTTTGCCACATTCAGGCTGCTCCCAGGCATGGCATCCTGCCTCATTTCTGGGAGGCCCCTCATTTCAAGTCATTTGACCATTTGTCTGGCAAAGTCATTTGAGGGAATTAAAGCAACATCTCCAGAGGTCTCGCTGGCCTCTGCGGGAAGTACAAACCCACAATGTTCCCCCTCATCTGCAAGAGAGCCAAAGCATCCACCTGCCTCCTTCTGGCTCCTGGCAGAATACAGCCCTGATCAAATATCCCTCTGGCTTTCAGGCTTTGAAGAACCAGGATTGATCTCCTTTTAAGCCTGGTTCCAGGAATGGCTGGGATGTGTCAAAAGTCTTTGATCCTTGCACCATGTGGCAGGTGATGTGATGTGATGTGCTGGTGTTGGCTGGGGAAGAGTTAATTTTCATCACAGTGGCTGGTGTGGAGTTAATTTTCATCACAGTGGCTGGTGTGGGGTTCCACTGGGTTTATTTGCCAGCGGGAGCTGAACCACAAAAAGTGAAAAATCAGGAACAAAAGTCTGCAAAAAACTTCCACTGTTTTCAATTCATGTTTGGTAAGATTTTTGCAAAACCATCTGTGTGCCTGGCCTTTGCACAAAAAGGCTGTGCTTAGCTGAATGCCCCATTGGTTCAGCTGGTCTAGGTTTGATCCTTTTCTCCATTTCTAAAGAGTGTGTGTGTGTGTGTGTGTGTGTGTGTTAAAAAATTAAGAAATTCTTGGGGGATACCAAGAAATTTGGAGGTCCTCTGTAATCCCATGTGGAGAAGGATGTCTGAAATATGGCAGCACTATAATGATAAAGGTGTGCAGCCGATTTTAACAGACACTGAAGTAGAAATTCCAGCCTGGGAATACACACTGAGCACGCATTCCACTGGCTTGCTTATCCCAGTGTGCAAAGACCCTGGCAATCTAACCCATATTGCCCCCTCGCGCTGCCTTGGTTTCCCAGGAGTTTGTCTCCAGGCCTTCGCTCAGGAAAGGTTGAGCCAGCCTCAGACCAAAGAGGGAAGGCACCTTTCCTATGGGAATCTCTGCTTTTAACTTCCAAGGAGAGATAGATTCAAGAAAAAAATGTGGAAGCCAGAGTCAGGCTGTCCATCGGGACAGGAATCACAGACCAAGGGGCTGTGAATGGCCCAAGGGTTCCAGATCCACCCTTGCCAACATTGCACTGGCATACCTGGCTGTGCACACGTCTGGAAAACACTCTCAGGCTCTGGTGGGATTCTTGGGGCTGTCCCATGCGGGGCCAGGAGTTGGGCTGTGGTGATTCTTGCGGGTCCCTTCCGGCTCAGAGTAATCTGTGATCAATGCAGCAGCAAATTTCTCGTACCTCATCAGGAGCCTGTAAAGCAAGTGAGCCAAAGCTGAAGGGTTTTAGGGATTCACAGGTCTGTCAGACAAGCCAAGGCCAAGTCTCAAGCAAACCTGAGCCAAAGCCTTTCACTTGGAAAGCTCAGGGTAACCTTAGACTCTGATGGAGCTTAACACCATCCAGAAAGTACAATAATTAAGTACAAATCCACCTGGATACCTAAAGACCCTTCCAGGACCAGAGACTGTGTCTAAGCCCATTTTCAAGTCAAGACTTGTTTCTCTGCTGTAGGAAACAATGCTGCAATATGAATAAAAATGCAATAAAGTTCAATGCCAGTCCTGATAAGCAGAGAAGAGCGATTTATTTTTAAACAAAGTGAAAGTCACTCCCTTGTACTGTCACAGTCACATAACCAACCCTAAGCACTGAGGAGTTTGTACCCACCTCATCTGGCCACGATTCCTCATGCTGGCACAGAGGACCAGGAGCACTGGTCCTCACCAAGTCTCCTGAGTGACCCTGTCCAGGTTCAGAGATGGTGTTTTTCACTCAGCAGGCACTGATGAGTCTCCCGATCCTGCCACACCTCCCCGTGAGTCATCAGGATTTTGTCTCCTGAGTCCTTTGTCTCCTGATCTGGGTGTTCGGAGGAGCTGTCCCTGGTTGTGCTTCTCAAAGACCTGCCAGTCCAGGTGCCACCAACAACTGCCATCCCTCCTGTCCCACCCCCCCTCCAGTTACTCCTCTGGGAGATTTGCATTCCAATATTCCCATTTATTCTCCTTTCCTACCAATCCTCACACTTCTGTCACAACTTCCTCTGCCACCACGTAGGGTCTGCATGAGTCTGTGCTTGTGCACACCTCTCATCTGAGCTCCAGGGTGCTACCAAGAGGGAGAGCCTGGCACTCACTCAATCCACAAGGAAGGTTTCAAGGCACTCAGATGAGGAGCAAAGTCATCCAGCAAGTCTTCTGAACCCAGGTCTTCCTGAGCACCAGCTGGGTGCTTTGGATAAGATTTACCCACTCAGATGTAGATCAGCTATCTTCTCCTGAGCTCCCAGGCCCAAGGACAGGGCCCATCCTGGTAGCAATACCTCCCTTCCTGATGGAGATGGGTAGGAATGGGTTAGCTGGAGTGCGGCCATGGAGCAGCTGCTCCTTCCCTCTGCCTGCCCAGGGAGAAAAGGACAGAAAGCTCAGACTGAGATGTCTACTCTAGGCCTCCAAAGTCAGGAGAGCTGAATCCTACCCTTGCAGCCCGGAGAAGAGTAATTAATAGGAGTGGGAAACGCATGGATGGTGCGGCTTGCCATTCACAACCTGATCCCAAATCCTTTCTTACCTGCTTATTGCATGCGAGTATGAGCTCCCCCACACTTCCTACAAACTTCCTAAAAGCATGAGCAAGCCGAAAGCAGGATTATTCCTCTGCAGACTGCTCCCTGCATTTTCATCTCCAAGCATCCCTCTCCTGCTGGGATGCTGGCAAGGCCCTTGAGCTGACCTGCAGCCCCCCTCTAGAGCAGCAGAGTTTGGGTCTTTTGATCTTTCACCCTACTGATCTAAGCTGGCTCAAGGGTGGTCAGGAAGTGCTTTGCATTCTAGGGTGCACTGAGGCTTGGGAACAACATGTTCTGTGAGCTGTGCTGGGCAGGACAGGCTTTCAAGGTGCTGCTCATGACAGGAGGGGCTTGGATGGGGTGAAACAGGCAGTGCCTTCCCCACTGACATCCCCAAGTGCACCAGTAGGGCAGGTCAGCAGCTCAGCAGCCTCCCCATTGCCTGTTCCACTGCTGTGCAGCCTTCTGGCTTTTGCCTGGGGCTTTGATTCTTCAAAACATAAAGGGAAACTCATGTAACTGCTGGGGGAGTTCTGTTGCCAAGCCAGATCCAGCTGCAAGCAAAATAAATGTGCAGGCAGGGTCCAAGGGGGTCCCAGTCACCAGCCAGCGTGTTGGTGGCAGCTGGAAAATTTGTGGGCTCTGAAGTGTTGCAGGAGACCTTGGTAACTCCATACATCTCTGATGCATGTGAGTACATTGGTTAACTCAGTAGCAGGTGTCCAAATGTCCCAGCTTGCTGGGAATAGGCTTTGTCACCCTCCCTCTCCTCGTAAAATCCTATTCTCAGCACGCTGGCAATAAATAACCCCCTTGTCATGCACCGTGGGCACACCAAGGGCTCAAACAGGGCCATCCTTTGGAAGGGAGGCTTATTTTCAGCTGCAATTTTAGCTGGAAAGGGGAAGCTCTGGGTAGAGTTCTGGCATTTTGCAAGGCTCAGCTGAATTGTTGGAGCCTGCTGGTCTCCACAGTGCTCCCGGCGTGGTGGTGTCACCGTGTCCATTCAACCAAGGGTAAAGTGACAGCTTGATTAATGTCAGCAGTCTGGCTCTTGGTTGGAAATAGATGGTCTTTAGGGTGCTTTTCAACCCAAACCACTCTGTGAGTCTGTGATTCCTTTGCTTCTTTGGCATTCCCACTGCAGGGGTACAGCACAGAGATCAGTGCCTCCCTCTGCACACGCCAGATGTGTCTGCTCACTGCCTGCCCTCCCAGCCCAGAGCTGGCTCTTTTGGAAAGCACTGCTGCCAGATTCACCTGGCTGAGCAGCTTCCCCGGGGGTGCAACATCAGGAATTAATCCCACAGGAGCTGCTGGAGGCAGCTGGGAGCTGGCTGCACAAGGGAGGTGACACAGAGTGAGAGCTGGGGTCAGTTTGGGTGCAGGGCAGTGCCAGGGACTGGCGGATGGACCAAAAGGCAATGGCCTTCAGGGGCAAGACACTGGTCATTAGGGATAGATTCAAAGGGAGCCCAGTAAAAAACCCCTCGGAGTTTCTCTGGAGCAGGGAAAGTTGGTTCTTGGCTGTGGAGCACGTAACTCATAATTAGAACAAAACCCAAACAACCAATAAAAAAGGTGGCTGTTGCTCCCTGTCTTCGTGTTCTCCTTGCAGGAGCCCAGCTAATGCCTTGGAGGTGCCCCAGGCAGTGTCACTGTGCCCCCAGCCCAAAGCCAGGCCCTGGGCCCTCCCTGTGGGGTGGGTAGGGGGGTTTCCACCTATCCACAACCTCATCTTCTCCCCTGAGGCTTTTCCTCCATCACCTCATGCTGGGGATAATCTGGGGCTTTCCCAAGGAGTCTTCGGCTTTCTAGCTCTAAGGACTTTCCCCAGGAGATTTTTCTCCACAGCAGGACATGTCTGAATTTTGTCTGTCCTCTGTGAGCAGATGCTGCCAAAGAGTTCTATCAAGAGTCACAACACCCACACTCTTTCCCAGGGCACCCACCCGCCAGGCCCAAAATACCACAAAAGCCTCCTCCAGGCACAGATCCTGGCACACAGCCCTCATGCCTTGAGTATTCCCAGCTGATGTCAGTGCCAGTGTCCTGCGGTTGCTTATCACAGAATCCTAGGATGGTTTGGAAAGGAACTTAAAGAACATCTCATTCCAACCCCCTCCCATAAGCAGGGACACCTTCCACTATCCCAGGTTGCTCCAAGCCCTGTCCAGCCTGGCCTTGAACACTTCCAGAAGCCACAGCTTCTCTGGGCACCCTGTGCCAGGGCCTCACCTCACAGGGAAGAATTTCTTCTTAATATCTGATCTAAACCTACCCTCTTTCTGTTTGAAGCCACTGCCCTTTTTCCTTGCTCTTGCAATTGTTCCTTCCTCATGTATCTCCTCTTCTACCCCTCCTCTGTCTTCTTAAATTTTGTCATGCTTAAACTTTGGTCCCCACTATCAAGGGTCTCAAGAATTCCCTCTCCCTGCCCCAACCCTGCCTGTGCACGGCTCATGCAGCCACCTGAGCTCATGTAATCTCTCTGCCCAGAGCCACCCAAGCACATTCTGCAACCAGAGCATCCAGCCTTAAAGCGACCCCATTGTCTAGAAGAGTTTTCTGCCAGGTTTCTGTATTCTGTGTGTCTACAGCGCACTTTTTAACATAAAGAGTTGTACCAAATTTCCATGCTTATCTTAAAATAAGAAGTAACCACAGTTTAACTTTATCGTACCCACCTCTTTACCCCTCTGGAATGTCCAGACTTCCATCTTCTCTTTCTTTAAGGTTTATCAGAGAAGTGAACTTATCAGACAAGAGGTTAAACCAGATTTCTGCTGCTGTTGCATGGTCTCCCAACTCTGCTTCCATTCATTGGCAGACACATGAGTGCTGACAGCACCTGTGAACCCATGGAAGGGCTGCAGCACAGGCACCAAGGAGGAAAATGCTGGCAGAAAGTCTGGAAAATGTGGCTGCTGCCACTGTCCTCCCCTGCAGACCAAGCCACAGCAGTGGAAGGGGGTAAAGTCAAACCTACCATAACAACAAGGCTCACCTCTCAGAGTCCTCACTGACTTGTAGACTGGCTTCAGAGCTCAAAATCTCCTCTAATTTTTCCAGCTGTGCTAGTAGATATAATGAAAAATATTCCCTCTGTCTATGACCCTCTGACCTGGCTGTATCCTGAGATATTGCAGCTGCAGCAAAATATGCCAGAGACCTCGGTGTCTGGTTCTGTTCCAAGGTAAGGAGAGCATTTCACCTCAGAGGCCTGAGAAATATGAGTTCACATCTGATTTATTGAGGGACTTTATTCTGTGGTGCAAGCACGTGGTGAGAAACCCCTCTCTGACCCAAGTTCTGTGCTGGTCACAGGGAGAGGGGTTTTTTTGGCACAGTGACTGCTCACCTCAGTGATTCCTGTCACTCCTGCTGCAAACCCCTCCTGCAAGGGCTGGCAATAAGAAGTCTGAGCAAATGAAATCACAGGTGCTGTGGGTATGAGTTTTTCCTTCCATTTATGCTGTCTTACTCCAAAACACGCAGGTAAAACTCTGTCAGACTCTTCTGTCTTATTTTAATTAATGCATTTTCAGCTGCTTGGTTAATGACCCAAACATGGAAGTCACACGGTGAGGCAACCTTCTTCAATTTGCCATGCACAAACATGAATGAGAAGCTCAAAAGCCAGTTCAGCCCCCCTCAGTGGCTGACTGAGCATCAGTTGGTGGGAGGGAGAGCAGGACAGTCCAGCTGCCCCACAGCTGAATCTTCTACACTCCACTGGAGAGTATTTACAAGCTTTTCAGGTGCTACGGTGGCTCCTGCATTTCATCTTATCAGAGGAGAAAAATACATATATTGCCTCTAATCTGTGTTTTGTTTTGGCTTTTTAAAAATTTGTGTTACTGAACCATAAAGGAGTTAATCTGTACTTTATCTGGAGACTTTATCTCTAAGTTATCTGCCAGCCCCCCAGGAGAGGTGGAGTGTGGCTGGGCTGCTTTGTCCCAAGGGAGATGGAAATATTGTTAGAGACAACTTCTCCAGCTCACCCATTGATACTATTTCTTGTTTGAGCCTTCTATGCACCCCAGTCTACACCTCTCTTACTCTGTGCTGCCTTTTTTATTAGGCTGAAATGATAGGGAGATAAAATAATAGGGCATTAGTGGTGCCTGGAGGAGAAAAGCCAGCCTGGCAGGCTTGCAAGTCAGCTCTGGTGTGTGCTGCTAGAGAAACTACAGCCCAGCAAAAAATTGTGAACAATTGCTTCCCTCCACAAATCCTTTCCCAGACTCTGCTGAAGCACCCTGCCACTGCTAATTAAGTTCACTGTATTCCATTTTCCCTGCACTGATGTGACAGGGTATTTGTTTTTCATTAAACTCAGGTGAGACTTTGAGCCGACAGGTTGAAAATCAGTGAGAAGCAGAAATCATCTCGGGGGAAGCCAAATTGCTACGAGGGCTGAATGAGCCTGTTGGGCTTCCTGGTTTCAGTCCCGTGGACAGGGTCATAGATCCTGGTGTCGTGAACCTCACAGGGGAAATAATGACATATCCAGAGACTGAAACCCAGCTATGTATAGCTTTTCTTACCCCTATGGCCTGCTGAAGCACATAAATAAGCCAGGCTTTTTGCATTACTGTTTTGTGGAGGGTTTGGAAGTAGTTCATAAATTATCGGAGAAGAAAGGTCAGGCTCTTAAAGAATGCTTTGGAAAATCAGCATCCTTGGGAGGGATTTGACACGCTTTGTTTACAGTGTGAGAGTTCAACGTGCAAATCCTCCAAAGAGCCCAAGGAGCCTTCCAGCAAAACCAGCGGAGACAGGGCTAGACATTCCAAACAGTTCCCTTTAAGTAAAAACAAACAACAATAACAACAAAAACATAGCAGGAAATTAAACCCCAGACCTCCCTTAGTCAGCACTGGGAACTACGAAGCAGGCTTTCAAAGGCCTTTACAGCTCAGCTCTGAACTCTGAGTTGTCTCAATATCGACATCATCAGAGACAAATCTTGCTCCTGCGAGGCTCAGCTGAGTGTCCTGGGCTCAAGCAAGGGACAAGGTGGGGATAAAAGGGACCTCTTTGACCCTCAGTGGCCTGCAAAACACTTTGGGGGGGTCTATTCCCCTGGGCCCCCCCTTGTTTCCACTTTGGTGACTCGGTGGCAGGGTGATCCTGCGTGTCCCATCCTCCAGCATCGCTCAGCGGGGAGGAAAAGGGCATCAGAGGGGGGAGCCAGGCTTTGGCTCCGAGATTTCCCCAGCAGACGGAAACAGAGGGAAGCAAAAAAGTTGTCGAAATACGCGGTGTGGAAGGCAGACAGCAATGCATTAAATCCTGCAGTGAGGGGCTGACATCAGCCTGAGCGGGTGGAAAACGGAGACAGCGCAGACAGTGCTGCTGCTCTGCTCCCTCTGAGCACCTTGTCAAAGGAAAGAGAGGAAAGAAAACTGAAATAATTATTGTTGGGGGACGGGGGAAAGAAAGGAAGAAAGGAAACGCCAGCATTCCCTGGAGGAACGTACAGGAGGCGCTGGGCGAGTACCGAGTGACCCTTCCAAGCCGGGAGGATGCTCGGTGCCACCGGCGAGGGGCTGCTGCCACCTCCCGGGAGCGCAGCGATCCCGGATCCTGCCGGGCTGGCGGGGCAGCAAAGCATCGCCAAAAGGACCAGGTTTCTCTGGGATAACGCAGGAATACTTGGGTGAGTGTGTAAAAAGTCCTCGGGGCCGGCATCTCTGGGCACAGCGCTTAAGGCGCCGAGGAAATCAAACTGTTCGTGTGCAAATGCTGCGCTGGGCACGGCGGGTTTGGTGTACGCTGAAACACACGGAGTGTGCAGACCTGCACTGATGGCCTGGAGGCAGGGCAGACTCTGATTTAAGCAATGCTCCTTTCCCCCTCATCGGAGGGTAATGACATGATCGACCAGCTATGAAATGTTGACAGAGGAAGCGCCACGCCACGAGCGAATCATGGAAATTCCCCTTCTCCTGCCTGCCAGCTGAGCTGCTGCTTCCCCTGGGACACACCAGGCAATGCCACTCTGTCCATGAGCCCCCTGCGTGCTGAACCCACGCCGTGCATGGCCTCCACACCTCTGGACCCTTACACACCCTCAGCCATCCCAAAACAGCTCCGGAGGGACATCACAGCCCACTCTGGAAGCAATGGGAGCTTCAAGGATGCTCCAGGGCTTTGCGGATCAGCCTCTGCCTGTACCCCAGGGCAGCTGAGTCTCACCCTCCCCAAGCAGACAGACAATTTTCTCTCTCAGAGGAGTTCAGGGCACTCATGCAGTGTGGTGGATCTCTGCAAGTCAGCTGGAGGATGAACTTTGAGGCAGAGACAAGTCTCCTGAGCTTTGGTCGACTTGCGTCACTCCATCATTCTTGCCTCAGCCTCTCTGACTGAGATTTCATTTTTGTTCCATTTGTGCTGCTCTCTCAGAAATGCCACGGACATCTGGGCCTGTCCCAAGCTCAGATTTTTCATGAAAAGGGGCAGTTAATTGCAAGCGAAGCACCAGCCATGTAACCAGGCTCCAGCCCTGCTCTGTGGGTTCTGGATGGACCCTGACTGCATTTCCCTTGGGAAAAGCCCCACAGCCAGACCAGGAGCTGGGAAATGAGGGACACAGCAGCCACCTGCTCTCCTCTTGTGAGCTGGTGGCTTTCCAAGCCAGTCCTGACACGATGTCACACCAGAGGGACAAAGTCCAAGTTGGTGGCGGGGAGGCAGAGCCCAGGTCATTAAAGTCTCCTCTGGCTGCATCTCCCAAATTTATGTGCCCAACACTGCAGCAATAAACTGCAGAGACATGTCCAGTGTTCTTTTGAGAGAA
>WBMY01013765.1:60659-86378 GCA_013397315.1 Donacobius atricapilla
TTTTTTAACTCCTGGAAGGAGAGAGATGTCAGCACATGGCAGGGAGGCACCGAGGCTCTGGCAAAAAGATGCATTTGAAGGGAAAGCAGCAGAGGCTGGGGACCTGTTAATACCAGGCAAAGAAAGGAGGCAGCTTCAGTTAAAATGCACTTTCCATGCCTGCAGCTACAGCTCCCTCCTGGAATGAAACTGCCCTTTCCCAAAGTGCACTCGTTCACGCCTTTTCCCCGGAGATGCAAACACCACGGGCTGCACAATTTGTGGTAGAAAGCTCCGAGATTGCCCAGTAATTAATCTCAGGAAAAAATTGGTTTAAAAGAGTGTCAGACGCAGAGGGGATTTATTGCTTTCTAATTACCCGACAGTAATCTCCCTCCTTTGCCTGCTCTCTCCTGCATCTGCAGCACTTCCCCCCTCCTGTAGCCTTGTCCCACTCCCAGCCTCTGCCACAGGAGCTGTGATGCTGGTCCCAGTAATGATCCCTCAAGGGATGCAGGCAGGGGACTGGGATGAGCCCTGGGACTCACTTTTCTCTGGATAAGAGGCAATGCCTCTGCTCCTTAACTTCCAGCCCTCCCTGAGTTTTGGCCTAGATATGGCAAGAAGCAAGTGGCTTTTAAATTTAAATAGTCTCAGAGCTTCTGTGTTTATGGCTCATATTAATATTTAAGCCCACGCCGTGAGAAGAAAAAACACAACCAACAAAAAACTGCGTTTATTCCCTCTGGTTTTCCCAGTTGATCAGCATCAAAGAGGAGGAGGTTGGTGGGCTCAGCTTTTTGGCAGAGCAAAACCTGTCTGAGATGATGATACCTATGTGGTAAATTCTGGAGATGTGGGGGGCCTTTCCTGAGCACCCTGGACATCCATCTGCGTGGGAAGCTATTTGAGTAGAGCGTGAGTGCTGAAACCTTTAGTCTTGGGTATTCACATATGCACAGACACTGGAGCTGTGGATTTCACGCGTGGCAAATGCAGGGAGAGCTCGTACCTCCACCCCACCCACCCTGCCATCAAACGACTTTAATCATTAATTTCGGATTAAATCCGTCACGTGGTTCCATGGACTTGAGGTTGGAACTGCTGTTTGTACTGACCCAGTGATCTGAAGGAATGGTGCGGTGGTCAGGGCGCTGAATTTTGGTTTTTTCTCTGATCCTTTTGGTTTTGCTTGCAGGAGGGACAACGGGAACACAAAAGAAAGGGCAAGTCATCCCCACAAAAGGCACCTCCAGCGGTGGAAAGCACATCCTCCGGGTGGTGTTGGGCACCACACTGACCTTCAGAAGCCTTACAGAGGAAGAAATGAAACCCTCAAGGCTGGTTGCGTGTTTCCTATATCACTTTATTGACCGCCACTGACCACGTTCTCAGGCTGAGCGCCAGATACCAGTGGGAGAGGTGGGGCTACCCTAGAGTTTCTGGGAGAGGGCGAGGGAGACGGTGTGTCACGCACAGGCTGGGGAGAGCTGGCTGGGGATGAGAAGCCTCTGCACAGCGGTGAGCCCCCCCTCTCCCCTCCCCAAGGGCCGACAAAGACAGTGGACAGACGTGCTTGTCCTCCTGTCAGCTGTCCCGAAGGGAAATGACAGGGCAGAGGCGTGGACAGAGACACTTACACACTTTGCTGAAAAAANTTGCTGAAAAAAAAAAAAAAAAAAATACACGTTGCAACCACCCGAAGGTGAGATGTTATTATTAATTATTATTATTATTATAATTATTTCTCCTGCACTTGCGAGGAACTCATGGCAGGTTCATCACACAGATGCGGGGTCTTGAGTGTGGGGCTTGGCTCTGTTGCTGTTTGAGAGTAACCAGTTTAACTCTGAGTAGGGTCCAGCAACTCTGCAGGGCTTTTCCCCTGTTCCAAGCCTCACCTCAAGGCTTGGAGCACCAGGAGCCAGCGTTACTCGTGCACTCCTCCCTGCCTGATGGTGGATATGGGCTACAGCACCGAACAAAGACCCTTTCAGCAAGCACAGCAGCATGGCAGCATTGCCATCCATGCCATCCCCACGAGGTTTAAACTTCCAAGTCCACCAGCCGCTCACCCAGCCCCTCGTTCCATCCGAGGGAAAAGAGGGAAATCAAAAAAAAAACCAAAAAAAAAAAAAAAAAAAAAAAAAAAAACAAAAAAAAAAAAGAAAAAAAAAAAAAACAAAAAAAAAAAAAAAAAAAAAAAGAAGAAAACATAAAAAAAGAGGAAACAAAGTGGGGGGAGAGGAACCAACGGAAGAAACCCCTCTAGATATTCACTGATATCTACGCAAAGGCTCTGGGAGTGAGGCCTGCAGGTGGTGGCAGCCTGCCCGGCGCGGTGGCCGGCGGGCTTAGGAGGAGGGCGCGGAGGTGGGCTTCTCCTCCCGGGACACGGGGATGGGCCTCTCGCTGTGGCCGGCGTCCATGTTGGAGGGCACCTTGGGGCCCGAGAAGGTCAGCATGCCATCGTTGGAGAGGGAGCAGGTGATGGCAGCCTGGTCCACGTTGGCGGGCAGGCGGTACCGGCGGTGGAACTCCCGCGAGATGTAGCCGTGGTCGTCCTGAGAGGCAGTGGGGAGAGCAGGGGAAGGAGTGTCAGAAGCCCCCTGGTGCCGTGCCTCCCTTTGTCTGGCTCCCTGAGAGCAGGGGAGCCACAATCACCCTGGCTTATCATGGCGCTGCACTGCCAGGACCGCTGGGCACACCCCTGCTGGGTTTAATTTTACAGGTTTGCAGGGGCAGGTGTCCCCCGTGGCACCTCTGAAGCTGCAAGAGCTGAGCAGAGCAGCAGGGAGTGATTTTGGCCATAGGTCTGATCCCAGGCTGAGATCCGCTTTGGACCTCTGATTTCAAAGGATGCTTGGAGACAAAGTCTGGAGGCCTGGGAAGGGAAAAGCAAGGTGGACGTGTGCACCCATGTATTTATTTACTAGGCTGCAATGCTGTGTCAGCCAAAGTACACAATCTTGGTCCCCCTTCTTTTTTTGGCCAGAAAAGAGAAATGTAATTATTTTTTTAAAGTTGGCCACGAGAATAATAACTATATTAAAAAATACATACTGTTTCCAGGCTAGAGCTTTGTCTAGCCAAAAATGTGTATGAGAAGAATTAAACCCCTGCGGGTACAACTCACTTTTCAACCCCCACAGATATTTCCATTACATCCGTGTTAAAAGTTTCCAAGCCCGAGGCACTTGGTTGGTTTTCTTTTGTTTTGTTTGCTCTTGCTTTTCTCTCTCTGATTGGCATATGAAAACTCTGTTTTCTCTAAGGATTCTGGCTTATGAAAACTCAGCCATGCTTCAGCAGAGCCAGATGATGTTCTGTGTCTCGCCCAGTGTTATTAGTGAACAATGGACATCGTCATCTGACGGTTATGGAAGATGATGATCGAAAATAAACAAAAGAGGGGTGGATTATCTTGTTATTGTCAGATTTCAGGTGGGGGCTCTATGGGAACAGGCCATGCCAAAAATGACAATTCATAATTAACTCCTTCTTCTGTTATGGTTTGTTTTGTTTTTTTTTTTCCTTCAGCTGAGAACTGTTGGAAAGAAGGGAAACAGGAGCTGGACTCCCCAGTTGCTCCACCATCAGCATCACTTACCTGCCTTTCACTGTGCTTGCCATGGATTTCCACAAAGTCATCAATAATCTTCACACTCAAGTCTTCAGGGGAGAAGTGTTTTACATCCAGCATGATTGTGAACTTGTCCCGATCAGACCTCACCTGAAACGAGCATTGTCACACAATGAGGCCCAAGCTCTGGGGGTGGAGGCAGCGCCACCATCACCACGGATTAAAGGCCAAAAAAGGGGGGGAATGGCACTTTGTCCTTCTGTGACTATGGGCCTCAGCAGGGGTCTTCCCCCCATTGTGGGGACCCAGGGACGCTGAGAGGCTGTGGGAAGTGTCAGGGTCACTGGGAGGTGTCAGAGTCACCAGGAGGCCACGGTAGGTGTCTGCACCTTGGCTACTGCTTTGGGGAGAGGTGTTACTCCTTGCTGCTATTCTTGTGCCAGGCACCCTTTAGCACTCAGGGACCTGCCAGATGGACCAGGCACAGAGAGGGGATGAAAACCAGTGTAAGACTCTCTGGTAGCACGTGTTTTGTCCTTTCAGTGGTTTATGGTTTCGTTGTGGCCGTAGCTCTGGGAGGAAAGCGGTAAGAAAGGGCTGCAGAAAGCACCTCTACCTGAATTTCAGATCATGGTCCCCACAGCTACACATTCCCCTACAGTTTCCCTTAGAAAATTGCTCCTCAGTCCTTCAGTGAGGGATTATTAAAACCACTGAGCTTCCAAGGTGGAGGAGAAGGTGGAGAAAGCTCCCACTTGCCAGGGTCCTCTCCCATGGGAGCTGCCCTCACAGGCACTTACTCTGGGAGCAGCTTTGTTCTTCTTTGCTACACACATGGCAGGCACAGAGCAGCAAAACCAGCCTTCTCGTGTTGGAAACAACCCTCCAAAGGAGCC
The DNA here is from genome assembly GCA_013397315.1 of Donacobius atricapilla. Classification (NCBI taxonomy): domain Eukaryota; kingdom Metazoa; phylum Chordata; class Aves; order Passeriformes; family Mimidae; genus Donacobius; species Donacobius atricapilla. Next base: position 65,118 of record WBMY01013765.1, read on the forward strand.
CAAATGGTTCCTGTTTCTCCAAGGGAAGCTTTGTCCCCAGCGAGGGTTTCCCTTTGTGCCCAAGAAGGGGTGGGTGGGCTGTGCCTGGCATTTTTGGGGTCTTCCTCATCCCCTCGCATGGGGCAACAGCAGTGTGAGATGTGGGTGGAGAGGGGCGGCTGGAGGCATAAGGAGGGGGAGGAAGGAAAAGGAGAGGAAATCAAAGGGCCCTTACCTCTGAAATGCCCGACTCCAGCACGCTGCGGAAGAGGGACTGCCTGTAGTAGGGGCTGATAGTGGACGAGAACAAAGGCAGGAGGTCATACTCAAGGAGACCCTCTCCAAAAAACTGGTCGAACAAACGGCTCGGAATGAGGGGTCCCAGAGCACGCTTGAACCAGGGGTGCTGGATGGTAATGTCCATGCTGCTGCTGCTGCTGCTGCTGCTGCTGCTGCTGCTGCTGCTGAGACCTGTGGCTGCAAGGGGAGAGCAGAAGGGGCAGAGCCGCTGCTGGGGAGACGGCGGTGCCTTGGCTGGACTGCGCGGTGCAGCCCCAGGGAAGCTCCCCCTATATATAGCGGCCTCGCAGAATGAAGGCATTAGCAGGATTCCTCTGGAAAGACATGATCTCATGATGGAGGCAACGTGGTCAGCAGAAATGCGGAGACTGACCTGGAAATGACAGTCTGGTTGGAATCGGTGCCAGATGTCCTGGAGGGATGATGCCAGGCAAGCGGGCTGCGAGGCATGGGGTGCCCAGGGGTGCTGGCATGTCCCCTGTGGAATCAAGCAGGCTGAACAGGACACCCCAATGGGCATCTCAAAGATGCTTGTGAAAGAGATCTGCTCCGTGGGTCTCCCTAACTTGACCTTAGGTTTCATTAATTTGCTTCTTTTCTGCCCCTCCTTGAAGCAGAAGCTCAATATTTCTTCCAAATAAATGAAACACCTTTCTGCCAAGCAAGGAAAAAGGTGGTTTTTCTGATTCAGGCTGAAGAAGGGGAAACTTTTTTGCAACACGCTACAAAGTGCCTCTGCCACTCGAGAGAGGCCTGACATCCCTGGCACAGGGATCATGGCAGGACTGGCAGGGAAGCAGGACTAACAAATGATGCAGCACATCGTTTTTTGTCTGACAAAATAAAATTTTTTAGCAAAAAATACGTCGGTAAAAGAAAGAAAGAGAAATAAGTTTGGTCTCTGACCGTAACATCAGTCCCACAGCTGCTCTTGAGAGTGTCCTTGTTTTGATTTAGGAGTGATGTGGGAGATCCATTTATCTCATGGTGTCACAGCACAGATCCTGCTTAACACGCATTTCTGGCTACAGCAGTTTTTCATTTCAGTTTCACTTAAAGCCTCCTTTAAGGGGTCATCTGGCACCCTGGGCTGCCGGGCCATGGGCACCGTGCCCGCCGCCGGAACCGCAGGCTCTGCCAGAGAGCTCAGCTGGGCTGGGCAGTGACAGGGCGAGCCAGGCTGCCCAGCTCCACAGCAAGGCTCACAGGCTGTGGCCACGGCTGAAGCTCCATTTCCATCACATCCAGAGATGCAGGGATTGCATTCCAAGAGCCTCCGAGCAGCTGAAGCCCCCGTGTTGGGAGCCTCGTGCATCTCAGCACCTTTTGCAGTCAGCAGAGAACAAAAGAAAAAGAGGAGAGGGCACTTCCAGAAGGCATTTCAGATATGAGGGGCTGAATCATCCTCTTACATTGTCAGGGACTAAAGAAACCAAGGTTGGCTGAGATCCTGCCCCTTCTTTGGAAGAAACCAGATCATTCCAGGCCAGAGGAGCTAAACTGAGAAAAGCACTGAGGCTTTTTCATCACTCAGTGATATTCAGCTGAGAATCACCTGGCATCCAGGCACCACGTGGTCTTGGAAAATCCTTGGCCTTGGAGGAATTGTAGGAACCAGAAGATCCTGTTTCAGAGGCTTTCCTTCATGAAAAGCAAAAACTTGAGCAGAAAAACACCCAAAACCACAGTAAAGACTGCGAAGAAGACGGACAAGAGCTTAGGTTCCACCTTACATAGCTCCAGCAAGAAAAGGCCCCATGGTTCAGCCTTGGCTCTCAAGCAGGAAGGATTTTCTAAAATCAAGTGTCAAAAAGAGATCAATCCCTGCTCAAGCCATGGAGGGAAAAGTCACAAGAGACCTAACCCCTCATTTATTCCCATTTTACCAAATCTGTCATTTTGTTTGAGAAATTAAGGGAAAGCAAATGAGTCATAAAGCACTACCAAGATTTTTCTTCAAGAACTCTGTGATATTTGTCCTAGCAGAGAAAAAAAAAAATCTCTCCTCAGCCAGCAAGTTCCAGAGACCTGCTAACCTGTATTTAGCCAACTGGCAGCAGTGACCTGGTGCAGAATGCATCACCTGATGTGCAGGATAAGAGGAAAAATGGGAGGAGAGATACAGGAACGAGTTTAAATCCCAAAGCACTCACTGGAACACACAAAGAAAGTTATTTATTTGGCTGATAGAGGAGCTGTGGGAACTGTGCTAACATAGAAAATGAGAGAAATTTGGGGGTCTGACAGACCATTTGGGCCCCAGGTGAGAGAGTGAGGGGTGAACGCCATCCCTAAAGTGTGTTGGGAACATCCTCTTTGTGTTTCCCAAATCAGGGGTTATGGCAGGAGCACAGGGAGCAATGCACACAAAGGCAGGATCCTCTCTGGGCATCTTTCAGTCCTTACAAACTTCCAAATCCTTGAGCTCTGACCTCCAGCGTGTTCCCCAGATTATTCCCTGGATTATTGAGGCCAGGAGGGAGGAGGGAACGCAGGTTGCTCTAAGCCAAATCCAACCAGGCCTTGAACACTTCCAGGGATGGGGCAGCCACAGCTTCTCTGGGCAACCTGTGCCAGTGGGTGACATAAAGGTAACCAGAGCAGTCTGTATGTTCAGTGAGATGAAAGGAATTGGCTCTCTAGAGAAAAATGAGAAGTATGTTTTCAACTGAATTTTATCTGACATTATCATAATTTCATACTTCTCATTTTTCTCTAAAGAGCCATTCTTCCTTATGTATATTACCACACATTCAAATAATTGAAAAGCAGCAGCCAACTTTGTGGTTTTATGTCTTTCCTTTCTTCTGGACCCACATTTTCATGGCTTTCCCTAGAATGAGTTTTGGACAGACATTTTTGTCTTTTGTAGGCAAAAATATTTCATTGAAATGTAAATTTCATTTACAGGGTTTTTTTCTGATGCAGACATCACACTGCCTGCATGCCTCTGGGGAAAAACAAACAAACAAAACAGTCTCCTGAGGTGCATCATATGTGACTTCCAATGGTCTAAAACTTCTGTGTCCTGTTCTAATGAGTGGTCCATGCTGCCTGTCCAGTGGGTGGGTAGGAAAGGTGAAATGAGACCCCTTTCAGCAGTGTCTGTATCTCAGGAGGGAGCTGAGGAGGCAGTTCTAATTCTAATCTCCTTCTGGACAAGCAAAACTGGTGAGATGAATCCCATCCAGTGAGAATTTGGTATGAGAAGAGAAAGTGATCATTTTGCACCAGTTCAGCAGACCAGACCTCACAAGACACGCAACATTTGAGCATCATTATCACCTGCTGAGCAGAAGCAGTGAGATTTGTTGGCGGAAATTGAATGGAAGAAAATTAATGCATATGGTCATGAGCACACCCAAGAGCAATGCATCAAAGGCAGTTTTTTCCCAAAGCTTCATTGCAAGCTTAGAATGTGATTCAAACTGAGAAAATCCTCCAGAATGTTCTGCTGTCCAGCTTATCTTAGAAATAATCCCTTCCTAAACCATGATGTGTAATTGCCAGCATGTGAGAGAGACATTTAGTAAAGGATATTGCCCAGGACAAACTGAAGAAATCCCAGACCACGTTCCTGAGTAAAGCTGCCATCAGCAATCAAGCACAGCCCTTGCTTGTGTTTAGCTGCTCTCAGTTTGTCTGCATGACTGACTCCCACCTCCCCATTTCCAGGAGAGCCCAGGGCTGTCTCCAACCCCCTTGCCAAGCTCTGTGCAAGCCCAGGGGTGAGGAAAACAGCAAATACTGAAGTGGAGCGGTCACTGGTCAGGTGTAGTGACTGGTCAGCAGTGACTGTGGAGGGTTTGTAGGAGATTCTGAAGTGCTGATAGAACGGGGGGTTCTGTTCCCAACTGGTTTGTTGGAGCCTCAGGAGAGCCAAGAAAGGCAGACTCTGCTCCGATCTGCATTTCCCCTCAAGTCAAGTGTACCCTGTCACCCTGCAGAGGATGCAACTCTTCACACAGTCCTCACGGAAAACAGGAATGCATCCCAGTGCTTTTTCTTTCAAATACACGGATCAATCCCCAAAATACAACTATACTCATTTAAAAGCTCCTCTGTGTTTAGATGTCAGCTGTTTAGTGATGATATAGGGGATTGAGAAATCTCTGGCAATATTTAATGATAAAATTATTGCAGCATGCCAGTCAGACTCTTTCCACTTCATAGAAATCCATGAGTTACAAAAACAAGATCATGAGAGGGCCACAAAACTAGAGTAAATAATAAAGTGGTTTTCTTCCTGCCACACTTGCTGCAATGGAAAATACTACATAACATGTTTAAGAAAGCTGGTGATTGGGGAAAAGAAACAAAAGACCATGCTTTTCTCAGTCTTGCATAGACCAAGCTTTGGAAGGGATGCAAGAAGTCAGTATGAAGTCATAGAAGTCAGAATGCAAGCAGTCAAGCAGAAAGGGCAGGCTCACTCCTGGTTATCACTTTTGGCTGCTAAGCACTTACTAAAAGCTTTCCCTAGGAATGATCACAGAGCATTTGTTTCTTTCTTTTTTTCTTTTTAAGGGAAGAGCCATCTCTTTAGAAGATTCATTTCCTGTTCCTCATGGCCAGGAGCTTCAAACCTTTCCACCACAGCAGACCTGGGATACTGATGGAGGAAGGAGCAGCTGATGATAACAGCAGTGAGACTCATTTTCCTCCCCACCAGACACCACGGAAAGCAGGAAAGCAGTGATTCTGATGAGTTCTGAATGCTGTTGATATTTTGCTAAAGTTTATAAGGGATAGGAGGAAGGGAGGCCACGTTATCAGTGCAGTCTGCACGATTCTTATCTAGGGTTGGGGCTGCAGGGCAATGCAATGGGAGGTCTGGCATGAGAAATGGCAGCTGCAATTTTTCAAAAATTAGATAATTAGTGATTCTTATTAAAAGCAGAGAACGCTTGAAAACAGCTCTTGGGGGATAGTTCACAACAGCAACAAAAAAAAAAACAAAAAAAAAAACAAAAACAAAAACAAAAAAAAAGCCAGTTAGCAGGAGGGTCACTACATGCTGAGCACCTTTGAAAAAATGCAAACCAAAAAAACACCGCCAGTCCGGGTTTGCTTTCCTTTTAAAGAGAGACCAGGATATCCCTGGAAAACCCTGCAAATTCCCATGCCTCTCAAACAGCCTGAGCTGCCCAGCTGGGAGCAGGTGAGCAGCCCCTGCCCTCCAGACTCTTGGCCAAGTTTGTCCTGGTGCAAACCACCACAGCTCTCCCTTCCCTCACCTCTGCAGCTCCTGCCTAATGAATGGGCAACCCTGTACCCCAAGGTTTGTCCCAGGTGGTCCCCACTCTGTGCTGACAGTGCTTTTGTCCCACAAGGGACTGTGGCTGCAAAGTTGCTGAACACCAGAGCCAGGGAGGGAACAATCATAGTGGGGGCAAGTCGGGGAGGGGACGTTTTTAGTTCTCTACTGACAAAGAAATCTTCACCTCACCATTTTTAAGGCATTTTCCTCTGCTTTATTGCTGACCTTTGTGATTTTTCTCTACTCCAACATCTTCTTTTTGTCCATTTTAGAGGGATGGGGCAATTTTCATTTTACAGTTTACAGGAATCCCCAGTCAGCTTTACAATTCAGCTGTACACGGGAAAAGTTAAACATCCATCTCTACTTATCCTAAGACTGATATTTATTTTATCTAAAGAATTTATATAATATCAACAGTCTGCCTTGGTGCAGCCAAAGAGGCTTAAAAAATTACTAGCAATCCCTTTTTTCCACATCAGAGCCCACATCCTAAACACTGAACAAATCCCATCAGTGTTTAGGGCACATAATATCATTGTTGTCAAATCAATGGTGAATTTACGTGCTGCTAATCCTTGGCACTTAGTCAAACAAGCTCAGCAAGTTTTAGCAGCACAATGCATTTTATGTTTTCATCAATGGATTTGCATAGGGAATGAGGGATGCTCTTTGCTTCCCAGCGTGCAGCAGCTCCCAGAGAGTGGGAGATGTGGAGAGAGCATCTCACACACACCCAGAGAGCAGGAGAACGGGGACAGGAGCAGGTTTGGAGGTTTACAGCTGCTAAGCAGGGATGTTTCTCCCCATCTGCATATCTCAGGTGAGTATCATCCTGTAAAACGACTTGGCAGAGTTACCATTTCAGCCCTTTTCACTCCCCTGGTCCTTTTTTTAAATCAAACCATCTTGCTTGCAACTCCACAGAGCTTGCTGCTGAGAGTTCCCCTGCTTTGCAACCAGATCTCATCTCCCTGAGCTTTCCATGGCCCCTCATCCTGCTGTATAAAATATTCCCTTGGCTCTGGAAATCAGACTCACTTTTATTTTCAGACCAGAGAGTTTGAGAGCATAGGGTTGTTTTGTGACATGATGTTTACTCATCTAAAGCAAATAATTATGGCAAATGATGCAACACCTTGAGGAATTAAAACCTTGGCTATTTTTCAGAAGAAAGGAGAAATTATGTCCATTCTTTGTTTGTTGTGAACCTCAAAAAAAAAAAATCTTTCTTCAGATAGAGATCTCTCCAAAAATAAACCACAACTTGCTGTAACTTGGAATTCAGAGAGTAATTTTCTTTTTCTTCCAGTGTTCTTGACTGTTTACCTGTGGTTTATTTCTTCACGTCCACATGAGCATTCCTGCACTGAGCAGTTCATCCTACAGAGCCCACTGCAGGGTGATTCTACAGAATTTTCTTCTCCAAAGGATGGATACCCAGCCTTTGCACTAGGAAAGTATGGAATACAGGGAGGAGTGGGTAGCCAGGGAGAAGAGTGAGTAGCCAGAAGGAAAAGTGGCTTTATCTGCTGGTGCAGGGGAAGTGGTGCTGATGTAGTGGGGAAGGAGAGGCAGGAGGAGGAGGAGGAGGTCTGGAGGAAAGGAGTCTGGAAGAGAAGATATCATGGAAAGAGAGTGGTCTGATCAGGAAGAGCAGCTCTGTAAAAGGCATTCTGCAAACCCTGCAGCCACCTGGTGATTGTGCAGTTAACAACCCGGCCCTGGTTTGAGTCTGCTCCTCTCTGTCTGAGCAGGGCTTGGTGGGGAAGCACTAAACAATGAATGCAGACATCATTGCGTGAACCCTTAAGCCACCCAGGAAAACTCCAAAAATTGCCTGATTGCAGGTGAGGCTGCAGTAGTTGTTCAGTGCTCAGATGCAGTGGGGGGGTGGGAATTGAGCTGCTTGTCAGTGCAGACTGGCTTGCAGAGATGGTAGACAGGGCAAGAAGGCAGTACCAGGTTTAACAGGGACATTGCTGAAGGGGGTTCAGGCAGGCAAGGCTTGTTACTGATTCAGGCTAGAGGTATTGAGAGACCTGCTGGTACCACAGACACTGAAACCAACTTGATTCTCCACCAGCTTCTGTGCGTACACAGTCTACCTGTACAATGAGGTTCCATAAAGTTAGACTAGAAAACCTACAGTGATTGAACAACTCACATCCAGAGACTGCTCCAGGGAGCAGGTCCCTTCACAGGAGTGAATCTCTCTGCACCTCCACCAGGTCCAGAAATACCTGCGCAGCAGCACAGGATCTGCAAATCTCCCCGTTCCGAGAAGAAACACAAACCAATCACTGCTTTTATCTGGCTTGCAGGGATCCACTCTGTTCATCCAGAAGCCTAACTGAGAGCAAAAAAACCCCCACCATCTCCTGATGGGATAATGATCCCTGTCCCTCACGCCTGGATGCCAGAGTCTGTTAGGGTGGCAGCTGTCTGGTGACTTGGGGAATTTATTTTTACAGTAGCTCAGTGATGGGAACCTCAGGGAAAAAAAAAACAAACAACCAACAAACCCCAACAAACCACCCCTTGGCAGAGAAAAGACCCTAATGAACCATTTGTCTAAGCTGCTGCCAAATCCTCTTGCTGGATTTGCGCGCACTCATGTGAGGATGAGCATTAGCAGGAGGGTGGTGGAGGTTAGAGGAGGGAGGATTAGCGGCGAGCAGGATGAGGATGCTGAGCCCGGCTCTGTGCGTCACTGCGCCCAGGCCTGACCTCCCCAGGGCTCCTCAGCTGCTGCACGCCACGGGTCCGTGGCTGCTTCGCCATCCCCAGAGCACGGGGAAGGGTCACCGTGAGCCAAAATCCCCCCCTGACGGCTCTTCAAGGGCCGGTGAGGCAAACAGAGCGCACGGGCCAGGCTGCAGCATGTTCCGGGGGCAACAGGGCAAACCAAGGGATGGTCAAACTGGAGAGCATCACACTTCCCAGACTTTGACCCACAGCAAAGTGCTCGGGCACAGCAGATGGGATCATTGGTGTTGCTGACGCTACACCAACGGCCATGGCTCTGCTGTGTACAATTAAGGTTAAATGATAAAGATTGTCACAGCATCTGCAGCCTGAAACAAACCTCTTTTCACTTTCCTTTTTTTTTTTTTTGGTTTTTTTTTTCCTTCCCAGATGTTTTATGCATTTTGTCAAGAGGTCATAGCCGAGGGACCAAATGCAGTGAGGGAAAACAAGCAAACGGAAAAATCCCTGCTGCAGCTGCTGAGTAAAATTAAAGAATTTGTATGTTAGTTCTGGGAGAAGTGGTGCAGTGGAGGGGAATTCCAGCTGTAGGTGCAACAACAAGAGGGAAATTCAGAACAATCATTTTTAAATGCAAGATCCCAATCTAAACTTGCAGCACGCAAACATAAAAGTATTTGGATTACACTTCTCACTCCCTAGACTGACACAGTGACCTGTAGATCACAGAGGGGCTTTTCAGTGACCCAAAGAGGGTGTTCTCAGTTATAAAGATTTAAATAATGCACTTTATGATCAGCTGTGGATGGAGGAGAATGGTTCTGGCGCCTTCTCATAGCTTTCAGGCAGATGAGCAAATAAAACTGCAGCCTGTTGCCCAAGGCTTGGTGTTCTTTCTCCACCTAGAGCATAACAGGAGGAATGTTCTGCAGCCACACAGAGAGGTAACTCTCCTTCTCCTTCAGTGATATCCACTGTTTTACCACTGACCAAGTGTGTTCAACCTTCCTTTCTACCTCCAAAGGTCACAAAGTCTTGTCCTGCTCTTGCTCTGACTCTCTAGTTTTATTCGCCAGGATATCTGTGTATTTCTGTGCTGTGGAGTGATTAAAACCTGTCAGTGCTGTTCAGTCTTCCTCTGGGTCTGTGCTGCTTTACAGACCTGTTCTAGGGTTCCTAAAAGAAGTGGTGCTTTTAAAGAGCTGCCTGCTCTTCCCAATCGAGTTAAAAGCAGGCCACCATTCTCTGAAGGGCATGAAGATTTCACTGCTTTTATGTCCCTGTTGTGCCCATCCTCTTCCTGTCCCAGCCTGTGCTGGAAGCTGGCTCCTGCCCCGGGGATGACCCAAGCATAAGAGGGATAAGAGAAGGAGGGCAGACATTAAACCATCCCTGTGGTAACAAAATGTGGTCCTGGGGGCTCCATCAGCTCTGCTCCTCTCGAGGGTGGGCACGACTTCCCAGGTGGAAGGAGACGTTCCTTACCTGCAAGGAGACTTTGGTGCTGATTACCCTGGAAAGGGGAAAAACGGATCCAGGCGTGATCACATTGGCTGTAGTACTGGGCCTACTCAAAAGGCGTGTAAAGAAAGCATCCACAGAGGGCAAAGGGACGCTTCCCTATGGGAAAAGTATTCCTGAGAGTCTCACAACTGACTCGGACACACAGCACCCATCCTCCTGCTCTTCCTACCCACACCACTCAACTTAGCCCGTCCCTGTGCACTCTGTTTCTCCTCTCATCCACCATCTTCTGGAATTTGGGGGGGTTCTTTTTTTATTTTTCTGAAGACAAGAGTTTCAAGAGGCTGCAGCTGTGAAAGAGCCAGTCCTTCAGCCACTGTGCACTGCTGCAGCTGCGACACTACTTGCAAGCCTCTGCCCTGCTCCAGAGGGATGGGTTATCTTGACCTTCAAAGATCCACTTTGGTTGAGGAAATAAGGAATCAGCCAACCTGCTGTGATCAATAAAACATTGAAAAAAGATTGGCATGTATCTTTAGGAAAATGAGGACAGCCTTCCCAAAACCTGCATCTGTCCCTGTGGGATTCCCAGAACCTGAGAATTCCAGGCCATGTAAGTAGAAGTGCAGCCCTTGTAAGGACATGTGATAAATGTCTTCCCACCAAGCAGAAGGGACGTTGCCCTTCTCCAGTGAATGTTATTCCAAGGCTTTGGACATGACTGCTCCATGGCTTACAGCATTTGGCAAGGGCTTTTTATCCCCATAAACTGTAGCACAGGCAATTTTTCCAGTGTGTTCACAGCGTATGAGACGCAAAGTGCAGCCTTCAGCTGAGATCACAGTATGCTCTACATCCATTTAACATCTATTCCCAGAGGTTGCCACACTGCAGAGTTGGCTTTTCCTTTACAAAGCACTCAGGCAAAACATGCTCCGGGGTCTGAAAATATGCACGGCTCTGGAAAGGGGTCAGCGGGGTCATTGTTACCATTCCCAAGACCTGTAAAAGGCTTTTCCAAACCTCTGAAAAGCACCAACACCCAAACTGCCGAGAAGATGACCTGAATTAGTCAGGAATCTCATCCATCCCACTGACTTGCTCTGTTACCTGTTATTCCCCACATAAGGGACAAACATAGGTGCCTCATTCTCGCCCTTAAATCACACCTGATTTTCAAAGTGTTCATCTCCCAGCTCGTTTCGGCCCACAGACAATTAGAATTTCGCAAGCAGCCCCCAAGAAATGGGCCACATTCTTCTAATACCTGGCGCAAATAGGGAAGAGGCAGGGGAAATCGCCTTCTCAACCAAACAAAATAAGGTGCAAAGGAAAGAGCTGAGGTTTCACGGCTGCTGCTGCCTTGCTTCACACCTCTTTACCTTATCTCCCAGATCAGTACCCTTTGGAGGTAAGCACTGGTTTTAACGCGACCCCGCAGGATGACTTCTCCACCTGAGCTCATTCCCTAAACTCTTCCAGCTGCAACGGGAAGTTCAGCTCCAGAACAAAGCCTTGTTATGAGACCCTCGGTCAAAACGCCCCGCATGGTACAGACCTGGAGGTATAGCCTGAGCCCTCCTCAGCCTGCTGCACCCACGGCCAGGGAGCCTCCTGTGCTCCCATCCCACCTGTGGCACGTTCTGACCTTTGCACCAAACGCTGCACTAGCCCAAAAGTGGCACACACACCGCTCCCCCAGCTGGATCTGCGATCTGTGCTGCAGATGGCACTCTGTGCTCCACGGGCCACAGGGATAGACCAGGGATGGGGAATCACCAGGAAAAATGAACAGAGCAGCAAATGTTTCTTTCCCGACCTTTAGCTGGATGTAGGAGTGGTCAGGACCGGACACACATCTACCACATCCAGAGTGAGGAACGACAGCTTGTAGGATTTGACCTTGGTTCATCCAGCTATTTAGTAGAATGTGTAATTAGACGGCAGCTGTAGGTGAGCCTGCATTGGTATACCTGCTCAATACTCAGGTTGGAAAGGACCTTAAAGGTCATCCAGTTCCACAAACATTGGTACACCTGCTCAATGCCCAAAAATGTCCTGCTAACAGGACATTTTTTGCAGCCGTGATTTTAGGACCACTTCTGGTCTAGAAACACAGCAAAATTCCCATGACATTCCAGTGAAGGCAACTGCTTAGGAAAGCAGTTTATATGGGGGGAAAAAAACAAACAGGCTCTTTTGTAGGCATTGGCATACTGATTAAAGTGCCTTGGATTTTGCCTTAGGGTGCTCACTGCAGCTGCCCGTTTGTTGAGAGAGACAAAGGGCACAGAGAGCCTGTGTGGAAAAGGGTTGGGATGGGCATGTGCTGCTGCCCTGCCACTGCAGAGATGGAAGTGCTTGCATTTAATGACTGCCACAGAGGTAGACCAGCAATCCCTCTTCACCTCGTGGAGGTGACTCCCCCATTCACAGAAACACAGAATGGTTTGGGTTGGAAAGGACCTTAAAGGTCATCCAGTTCCACCTCTCTGCCATGGGCAGAGTCACCTTCCACTAGACCAGTTTGCTCAAAGTCCCATCCAGCCTGAACACTTGACCTTGAACACTTGCAAGGATGGGGCAGCCACAACTTCTCTGGGCAACCTGTGCCAGGCCCTCACCACCCTCACATAAAGAATTTCATCCCAATAATCTAATCTAAATCTCTCCTCTTTTAGTTTAAAACCAATCCTCCTTGTCCTGTTACTGTCTGCTCATATACAAAATCAGACTCCCTCCTTTTTATGAACTCACTTTAAATACTGAAAGGCTACAATAAGGTCTCCCCAGAACCTTCTCCAGGTGCAAGAACCCCAGCTCTCTCAGCCTGTCTCTACAGCAAAAGTGCTCCTGTCCCTGCATCATCTTTGTGGCCTCCTCTGGACCTGCTCCAACGCATCCCTGACTTTCTTTTACCAAGGATCCCAAATCTGGATCCAGCACTGCAGGGGGGGCTTGTGAGGGCAGAGTAGATTGGGAGAATCACCTCCCTTGCCCTGCTGGACACCCCCCTCTTTTTGCAGCCCAGGACACGGGGGGTTTCTGGGCTGCCAGTGCACACGGCCAGCTCATGTCCAGCAGCATCCCCAAGTCTTTCTCTGCTGCTCTCAGTAAATTCTTCTTCCAGTCTGTGCTCATGTCTGGAATTGCCCTGGCCCAGGTGCAGCACCTTGCACTTGGCCTTGCTGAACCTCATGAGGTTCTTGTGGTTTCACTTCCCAAGCCTGCTCAGGTCCCTCCGCATGGCCCTGTCCTTCCATAGTGTCACCTGCCCTGCTCAGCTTCCCGTCCCCTGCAAACGTGCTGAGGGTGAGCTGGATCCGCTGTCTGTGTTGCTGGGGAAGCCATGGCAAAGCCCAGGAGCCAAGGCAGAGCCCTCAGGGACACCCCTCATCCCCGGCCTGCAGCTGGGCACGGAGGCAGTGCCCACCTCCCCGGCTGTGTGCAGTCAGGATCCTTTCCAAGGTGGTGAACAACCTGGTTGCACACCACAGATGCAGCTTCCTTCAAAAGAACCTCTACACTGGGCTTTCAAATACTCTGGTCAATGCATGCACTTCTTGGGCCAACAACTGACCAATTTTTTCAGTAACATCTAATGTTCTGTGGCAGGTGAGGGTACAGCCAGCCACTTTCAGCCTCTGGTTAACAACCTCTTCCCTAGACGTGTGTCAGGCCCATGGAGAGATCCCAAGCAGAGGCAAGGAGTCAGGTGCTGCAGGCTCCCTCCAGTCTAACTGCATCTCCAGCACTTTTATCTCTTGTTTTGTGACGGACAGTAAAGAAATAAAATTCAGGCCCTTCTTGGGGTAGATGAGACCTGGAAAAATCACTGAGATCTGTGAGACCAACTCACTGAGACTGCAGCCACCAGGGTTCTAAAGTCTCCTGACCTCTGCTGGGTGATCCTGGCCTTCCTTTGGAATCTCTCTGGGATCAGGCTAGAGGGTTCTGCAGTCTGGGAGCTGGAGGGGAGTGAGGTGTGGGCGGCTGAGGTGGGGGATCCCCAGGTCCCTTGGCAGCTGCCAGCCCGGAGCCAGCAGCTGCCCGGGCTCCTCCACAGGGTCCGTGGGGAGGACTTCGGCCCTTCAGTACAACAAGAGGCAAAACAGGCCAGAGAACTGAAATCAGCAGTGCACATCTGAGCCCAGCGAGTGCCAGGGGCTGCAGGAAAGCTGTTCCAGGTGCAGTGGTAAAAAAAAAACTTTCATCAGCATTAATGAATGCACAGGGAGACTGTTTAATTTGGGCTAAATGGTTGAGTAGCCTCATGCCAGCTGTGCCTTCAGCTGCCCTGCCCTAGTACAGTTCAGGTTCCTTCTTCATGACAGGGTCACCTTCCAGCTCTCTCATACCAACAAACTTAGCAGGAATTAGTGCTCTTCTTGCTTGTGGTGGTTTCAAAGAGATTTTAATCTTGTGGGGAAACTGCTGTCTAGTATTACTCCAGCATTCAGTATGGCTCTGCTCTGAAACCTAACTCCACAACTGTGCTCCTGGGAAACTCCCTTTGTCTTTTGCTAATCCAGAGTACAGCAGCTCCTCCCCAGGACCCAGGCTGTGCAACATCCAAAGGACATTTCAACAGCCACCCAGTGTTGCACAGGTTTCCTGTAACAGATTTACACCCCAAGAGTTGCTCCCCGAGCTGGTGTTACTTCAGCTAGAGCTGCTTCACAGTGCTAAAACCAGCGCTGTAAATACAATCGACCTTGGGCCCTGCTCTGCAAAAACACAGTTCTGCTGGGTGTTGTGAACATCTATTTCTTGCTAAGCTCCAGGGAAATGCTTTTAAGAGCATATAGCTTAGTGACAACACTGACCCCCTTTTTTTTTTTTTTTTTTTTCTCAGCCCTCANCAGGTCACCAGCAGCTCACCTGGCTCTGAAGGGCAATGCTGGCAGAGGAGAAATGAGAGCTTGGGCTCAGGCTTTGTTAGGCTGCCCCTCTGAACCTGTCTGCTGGCAGGTTTCCACTGCCATTGCTTTTGCAGGTGTAACTCCTCCTCTGCCTCTCCACGGGTGGTAACTGGGGCCACAAACACAGCCCCATGTGCAGGTTTGTCTGCCGTGCCTGTTGTGCATCTGTGAGTTCACATCAGACAGTCGGAGCAGGACTGGCCCCCACCTCCTGCTCACGCTGGGATTGATTTGTGGGAAGGCAGGATGAGCTCCCCACAGCACGGATACCTGGCCAGTGCAGCTGGGAGCCAAACAAAACCCCACGGCAGAACTGCAGACTCCTTGCCCAGCTCTGGCTCCCTGGGGAAGCAGGAGGGGTTCCAAGCAGTCTCCATGGAGCTCCCTGCCTTCCAGAGGGGCTGCTGGCTGTCACAGGATGCTGCTGGGAGCCAGGAGAGCAGAGCACACACACCACAGCCACTCCACACGGAGCAAGGAGCTCCTGTTTTCACCCTGTGAGCTCCTGAGGGGATTCCCATACCCTCTCAGGGCCTTTCTGTAACCATCCTGCTTCTCTCTGCACCAGGAGATGTCACCTCACAGCTCAGGCTGGTCTGGTAATGCTTTCCTAAGGGCTGCCATGCCAGCAGCTTTTCCTAGATTATCCCTCCCTCCTCCCCCGAAGTGAATCCCACACCTGGGTCCCTCACAAGCATCTTCGGTTCCCCCAGGATCCCCACAGCTCCAAGATAACACAGCAGCCCCCCTGGCACGACCCAACATCTCTGTGCTGAGGTGAATGCAGGCAGCACAACCCTTGGCACCTTGTTTCACATGCCAGCAGGAGAGATGGAGGCACAAAATCCAAAATGTACGAATGTAAACGGAAGCTGGGATGCATGAGGGGTGTTGCTGTTTTATGCAGATGGAAATCCAAGTGTTCCATTAATGAGGTTAGTACAATCTGGGGGTCCCTGCTGCTCAGAGGGCTCCTGGTGGGGACAGAGCAGCAGCAGCTGCACTGGGGACAGTCCACACTGCAGAAACCATCCCGTTGAAGCAAATCTCCTGCTTCTGGACCGCCGGGGACACTCACAACCCTGCTCTGGGCTCTGCTGTCCCCTCGATGCCCATCCCGAGCGCCTCATGCCGTCAGCAGGGTCCTGGTGGGGAACGCTGCCCTGGAGAGCATCCAGCTCAGCTCCTGCCAAGACCTGCAGCGCTGCAGGCTCTGAGCCCTTCCAGCCGAATGCCACCGGAGGGAGCCCCAGCAAAGCGAATGGAAAAGTTCCTGCATCCATCTGAAACTGCGCCTTCCACCCGGGCATCCCCAGCCAGCATCCCCAGCGCCTCCGGAGGCCGGCGAGTATTTCGTGTGGGGCTCATGGAAAGCAGCACCTCTGCTGTCAGGAGGGGTCCATCACACACCTCAGGCTGCTTCTTTACTGAACCACAGGGCGGAGCGATGCAGAAAAGCTTCAGAGCCCCCACGGGGTACCTGAGTACCTGAGCCATAGCCTCTTCACCTGCACTTCCTACCCTCACCTGGCCCAGGACACCTCCCCGTGGATTTGGGGGAGGCTTGTCTGACCCGGGGAAGCAGCAATGAGCCTGCTGTGGGTGTATTGTGCCTTGCATTTCTGCAGGCTGTTATGACTGGGCTTCTTCCTTAAACAAAGAATTTTCTGTAAATAATATTTCAGGATGTCTGGCACGATCCCTTTTTATGCGAATGTGCAGCTATGAGTAGAGTTCAACTGCAGACAGCAAACAGAATGTGCAGGAGGTTTCCTCCCCTCCTACAACAACTTCCTCTGATACCCCTGCTCTGGTTCCCTGTCAGAAACACCTGCTATTTTTAGATCTAATATTTGCTGATAAAAAAAGCTCCACTGTGAGGGTACAGTCCCATGACAGGCTTGAGCTGAACAACTTGGCTGCTACAGAAAAGGAGAAGCCTTCTTTCTTTTCTTTCTTTCTTTCTTTCTTTCTTTCTTTCTTTCTTTCCTTCTTTCTTTCTTTCTTTCTTTCTTTTCTTTTCTTTCTCTCTTTCTTTCTCTCTCTCTTTCTCTCTCTTTCTTTCTTTCTCTCCTTCCTTCCTTCCTTCTTTTTCTTTCTTTCTCCTTCTACCCTATCCTTCATGATTTCCCTCCCTCCTCCTGCTGTGTGCTCCCATCTGTGCAGTGCAGCTTCATTTCCCTGTGCTGATTGCAAGATAAAATGATTCAGCTTATTAACTTGGCCATTTGAGCCAGTTCAAGGCGCTCACGATGCAGCCAGGCAAGCGTGGGAGATGGAACAAAATAAGCTCCGGGAGGGGTGGAGGGAAACCTGCCCCTTGCACCCGGGCTGAGCTCAGGAGCCCAGGCCCTGCTGTACCAGGAAACCACAACCAAATGGAGACAGGATGACAACAAACAAAATTATGGGATGGGCATAGCAGGTTTGCAAGCTGCTTTCATATGTGTAGTGGGTTGACTGCTGGCCAAATGCCAGTGCACTCACAAAAATCGTCTCCTCTGACCCTTTTTCCTCCTCACCAAAAAACCAAGCTATTTCAAACTACCACACTATGCGAAGAGCTTGTATGGGCTCAGGGCCACTGGACAAGTCATTGGAGGAGAGATGTAATAAGAGATTTCCACCAAACTCTCTCCTTTCACTGCCTTGGTGTCCTCTTGCCCTCTGCCTGAGGGCAGCAAGCAAGCAATACCTGTAGAATTTTTCAAAGAGTACTGAGAGAGGTCAAAAGACATCAGCTGCTGCCACAAAATTCTTCCTCCAAACTGCCCAGGACAGCCCAGAGAGGAATTTCCCTCAAAGGAGCAGCTGGGTTTGCTTATGAGAAGGACTTTAATTATGTTCCAGTAAATCCTTTTGGCCCTTGGAGTGTGGAGGTGAATCAGGTACAGCCTTGGGCCGCACTTCAGAAGGCTGGGAGAGGAGGTGTGAGACAGCAGGGCCAGGATTACGCTCATGGGGTAGACACTGAAAGCAGAAGAAAAGAGGTTTTTCTTCTTTTCATGGTGAATAGGGATGCCATCCCCCCATGGCCACAGCACAGTGAGCTGCCCAATTGCCCACATTTGGGGAAGGCACAGGGATCAGCACAGAGAGAGGCCAAGGGATGGGGTTCACCTGGAAAAAACACCTGCATGATTTTAGAGCTCTCCTGCCAGGCTGGGGATCGCTACAGTCTCTACTGACATCTTCTCTTCGGGGCCAGACTAGCACATATCCTGAACAAAACTTGGAATTCCTGCCTAGCAAGGTGGGCTGGAGGGCTAATGAGAGGCAGAACAGGGAGAAAACAAGTGATTTGCACCCAGATAAGGAGAGTGTTAGCAATGGGGTATAAATAAAAATAAAAAAAGGAAGTCAAGAAGTTGTTCTGGAGGAGCCAGAAGTGAAGCTGCAGCTGTGGGCCCCAGATGTTACTTGTGCACTGAGGCATGAAGGAGAGGAGGCCACAAACACACCAGTGCTCACCACTGAGTGCAGAATATTCCTCTTTCTGTCCCCTGCCAGCTAAGAGGTCCTGCTGCCTTGTGTGTGAGCAAGGAGATGGAGCAAGTGGAGCTTGCTTCATCTGAACCAACGAGGCTATGCCTAAATCCCTACCCTGATTCTGCTCATCCCCTGTCCACCTTGATGTCTGGAAATTCTCTATGTCTCCTGTGTAAAGGGGGGAGGATGGCATTTTTGTCTAGCTTGTAAGCTCCTCTGGGCAAGGAGAGAGGGCTTTTTACAAAGAGCAACTGCCATAATCGTGGCCTTGACCCCAGACTGCACAGCAGCCAGCTGGATGAAAAGTTCTGATCACGTCAAATATTGTGTTGAGCTTAAAAGCCCTGCAACTTTATTAATTTTCCTGGTTTACAATTGCAAAGCTCCCTCCAACAGCAACAGACAATAAATCAGCAGTGTTCCTAATCAGGGGCTGGATCTCAAAGCCTCTCCCAGGCAAAGCTTCCCTAAGACACACGGATCCCTCAGCCACGCTCTGCAGTGTCTGCACTGCTGCTTCTCCAGGGCTCTGACTCAGCATTTCCTCTCCTCTTCCCTGCCACTCATCCAACCCCACGGCCTGCCCCTGGTGCCAGGCTGGTCCGGTGCGCCCTCAGCCTGCCCTCACAGCTCTGACAGGGTCAGGGCTCAGCTGAGGGTGCCTGGGGGCCACAGAGAGGGTCTGTCCCCATGTGCTCGGTGGCAGAGTCCTTCACACCAGCGCATGTTGCCCCAGGAGATGAAACAAAGGCACAGCCAGTCCTCCCCCAGACCCATATGGAAGATATGGCTCCAAAGACCTCCCCATTCTCTCTGCTGTGCCGTGCAGCCTTTCCTGGGGTTGCTGTAATTAAGGATCTTATCAGACCTGCTTATATAACCATGGTGATTAGGGAAGTATAGGCACGCAAGTAGATTAGATGAGGTTACCAGCTACAGCTCTGTCCTAATGTACATGGGCTGCCTTCTCAGATTAATTTTTTGACATTACATCTTAAATTGGTTCTCTTTCCTCACAGCTGTGCCTTGTTCCAAGAGGTGTCAAGCGGAGAGCTGGTAAAATTGTTCAAGGCTTGCTGGCTGTGGGTCAGTAATTATCCCTGCATATACACTGTTAGCAGAATCCCTTTAACCTGAGCAACCACGTCCTGTGCACTGGCCTGGAACTCCAGGCACCTCTTTAGCACATAGTTCTAGGCACCGGCAGAAAGAAAGTGCCATTTTCCAGTGAATGCTTTAAGTACTTCATGTACTGACCCCCTGGATGTGTTTCTGTGTTTGTTTTAATCTTTTTTTTTTTTTCTGTATCCAAGCACTGCTTTCGTTTGCTTCACAATTATTTTTTTTCTGCCTTTCCTGCTAGCTCTGCCTGTCTTAAAAGCAGCTGCTTCCCTCCTCATTTTTCCTCTCAGCCCTTTTATCTACAAACCAGATCTGGGTGTTACCATTTTGTCCTGTGTTGACAGTTGTCTCAGTGATAACAGTGAGCCTTAAGGAGGCAGGGCAAAACAGAGGAAGGGTTGTGGCAGCATTTAACGCAATAGGTGTGAGCAATTTGGGGCAGGGAGTAACCTGCAGTAAATCACTAACCTAAAATTTATAGATAGGTATATAATAAAAGAAACATGGAAAAAGACTGGCTGCTGTTACCATGCCAGGCAGAGATCCCTTCCCCTGACTCACACCACCACACAACCCAGCGTGTTTCAAATATTGAAAACGTGTTTTGATTCCCCAGGAAAAAAAAATGTATTTGGATATATTTCAGCTGAAGGCTTTAACAAAAACATTGGAGCAAAAATCAGTGCTAGTTTGTTGGAAGGAGCGGGGAGCAGCAGGGAGCAGGTAAACTTCACATCCCTAAAGAGCACGGAAAGAACATGGCAGCACATGGAGCAGTGTCAAGAGGACTGCTCTTGTCCTGATACAGGCCACAGCTCAAACCAAATCAGGAATTGCAGGAGGTGTCAGGTTGGATGAGGCTTGGAGTGGAACCTGGTCTAGCAGAAGGTGTCCTTGCCCATGGCAGGGGCTTGGAACGGGATGGTCTTTATGGTCCCTTCCACCCCAAACCATTCCACAATTCTGTGAACGGTCCAGCTAGAGTTGTGAGCTTTGTGGATTGTATTTGTTACTGCTTCAGGGAACTGNCTCGCCGCTGTGCTTTTAACTCAAAAGCATGTTTGACCTTTTTTTAAATTTTTTTTTTTTTTAAATTTAAACCCCTTCAGAACGTGCCCCGCCCTTCCCCTGAGCGAATCCCTTTATTCCAACACTTCGAAGCCGCCGCGGCCCTCAGCCGCTGGCCGGGGCGGGACTCGAACCCGCGGCNCGGTCCAGCTAGAGTTGTGAGCTTTGTGGATTGTATTTGTTACTGCTTCAGGGAACTGCAAAATATCAGAGATGGTTTTTTTTCTTGTGTCACACTGAGTGCTCAGTCTTGTTTTCTGGATCAGCAGAACGAGTAAATTTATTTCCTGATGTGCTTTTCAGCGATGTACAGTATCGGACTCTTCCACATGCATTGCTACTCCATTGCAAAAATTCCAGTTCACTGGGTTCAGATGTGGGGTGGATCTAACCATGAACAGTATTTCTCAGGTTATCCATGACTGTGAGACATGTGCTGCCATCAAGCAGGCCAAGAGGGTGAAGCCCCTGTGGTATGGTGGGAGGTGGTCCAAATATAAGTATGGGGAAGCCTGGCAGATTGATTACATTACACTGCCCCAGACACGCCAAGGTAAGCGCTACGTGCTCACAATGGTAGAAACCACCACTGGATGGTTAGAGACCTACCCTGTGCCTCATGCTACGGCCCGTAACACCATCCTGGGCCTTGAAAAGCAAGTCCTTTGGCCCACAATTCCAAGAAACCTCCCAAAGCAACGCTCAGAAAGAATTTGAATCTACTCTCCGCTCTTTTAACTCAAAAGCATGTTTGACCTTTTTTTAAATTTTTTTTTTTAATTTAAACCCCTTCAGAACGTGCCCCGCCCTTCCCCTGAGCGAATCCCTTTATTCCAACACTTCGAAGCCGCCGCGGCCCTCAGCCGCTGGCCGGGGCGGGACTCGAACCCGCGGCCTCCAGGCTCCACCCCCTGGCCCCGCCCCTCCGCCCCTGCGCGCGCGCCGCGG
>WBMY01013765.1:86662-108112 GCA_013397315.1 Donacobius atricapilla
TCCCCCCGCGGCTGCGCCTTCCTGTCGGGGCCGCTGGGTGCCGGAGCTTCCCGCCGCCTCCTGCCAGAAAGCGCCTCCTCCTCCTCCTCCTGTTCCCCTTTTGTTCGTGTCCCTGAGCCTCGCAGCAGCCTGAGAGCTCCCGCTCTGCTGCAAGGACAGCGACTGGTTATTTCTCCCCCCTCCCCAGGGTGCGGAGGATTTCCCCGACTGCTGCATCCTGATCCTACAGGCTTCTGCCTGCAGCCTTCCACGCGTCCGGGAACGCCTCTAGTTTCTCTGGTTGTTGGAAGCACACACACAAAACCCTCCTAACGAAAATTTGGTCACCATCGGCCTGACCAAACCGGCGTGTTTTTCCACTCGTAAAAATGAAAAGGGGGCATCGATGTGCTGCTGGACTAAATTACTCTTGTCAGCCCCTGGCCGTGGGGCTTCTGCTCTGCTCTGTAGCGCTGCCATTCCAGGAAAGCAGTGTCGGCAGCCTCTCTTTTGAGCTCTGTTACTGTAGCATCCTTTCACACAAAGGAGATACATAGGAATTTAATGCATTACCGTTTCAGAGTTTTAATCAGGCATGAAATTCCTGTGCAGCTCTCGTTTTCTGTTAAAAAAAGCAAACGGAACCTTCCAGAAGGTGCTGAAGTTGGAGGCACTATTGGAAATTTTGTAGTTAGGTATTTCTTTTTGTTTCAGGTTAGAGTTCAGAAAAGACAGTAAGTATTTCATAATGCTAAGTGTTTGTTTTCAAAAACATAATAAAGAGTGAGCATGTTGCAATTTTACAGTAGAATGCTTTGCTAGAGATCAGATGTGCTTTAGTACTTGAATAATTCTCCCCTCCATGAGTTGATGTTGATTACACAGGATTGTGGAAAAGAATTGGTGTTAATTATGGGAATAATAATTTTTCTTCTAGGAGAATTCTCATATTTCACTTACCCATATATAGCCCATAATAGTTTTCTTGCCCTTCAGAATTTTGCATTTCCCTGTCAAGGTAACTAAATTCCTTGTGGTTTTCTTTCATCATTCTGTGTGAATTACACCTTTTTGTGGGAGTTTCAGCATTTCTAAACCCGAATCATCATCAAGGTGTCATGAGATGGATCGTACAAGAAAAGCTGGTGGTTTGAAACAAAAAGCAGCTTACTCTTAAAATCATTAATTAAATTCATGGAAATGGCTTAGCTCAATGAATTTATTTTGCTTATGTGTATTCTTTCTGTAACATGATTTTCTCTTCCCTGAGTTATTTCGGATACTGTGTTGGTAGCAGGCTGAGTTACCCTTAGAGCATAACTTAAACAGGTGGTTTATAAAACACCAGAGAGGTGCAACTGTGTTACTTTCAAAGCAGATTTTATAGCCTGGGCCCAGGGCTGCATCAACTCAGCCGCAGAGCTCCCAGTGTAAATTTCCAGATGGTTTTTCCCCTTACTTTCCATCCCATCACCCACTGAAACTGATGTAAAGACAAGGCTGGAGAAGCGAAAGAGTAAACCAGAGATCACTTCTGTATGGTGGATCTGGACACCACTCTGGGGGAAATTGATCAGATACTGGCTGTAAATTAGGGCTAAAAGGAATGACTATGGACAGGTTTGTTGGAATGCTTTCCTGTACACTTTTGATGTGGGGCTTTTTTCTGTGTTACTGCTCCACATCGAGATAAAGACATTTAGGGCATATGCTTTTTTTTTTTTTTTTTTTGCAGATTCATATTTTCCGTGCCAGTGTGTAACTACCTTATTCATTTTTTTCTTGCAGAGTCAACTGCTCATTTTATTTCAAAATCGGAGCTTGTCGCCATGGAGACAGATGTTCTCGGTTGCACAACAAACCAACATTTAGCCAGGTTTGTTTCCCCTTTTTTCTCTTTCTTGTGGAAGTATATTCTGGCTTCTTTAAAACATAGATTCTCAGATATAAGTGAATAATTACCAAACTCCAGATTAATTAGTTCAGTTTTAGCCCCAGTTTATCTGGGTCTTTACTTTTTTGGGGGTATTCCATTTACTTCTCCCAGCATTTCTAATTATCTCCTGTCACCCTTAATGGCTGCAGGAAGCGATGCTGTTGTAAGCTTGCCTGTAGTAGAGACCACCCAGTGCTAACTCTCAGGTGAGTGTGCCTTCTCAGTGGTGTTCAGGCACTTAAACCATCCCAGAGTTATTAAATCACAGACAATGGCAGCACATCCCACCTGTCCCAAAGGTGGGAACTTCCATCTCTCGTGCATATGATAGAAGAAAACTAATTCATGAATAAAAATGATTCATCTGTCATTACATTTGCTCTCTGACCCAGGCTTTTAAGTTTCAAGAGTGACTTGCATACTTCCTTTGAAAAGAAATGCTTTATTGAAAACAGCTTGCCTGGTTGCTGAGGGTGAATTGTCAATTGGCATGACAGATTATTTAGTCTTTGGCTCAGTGAATAGTGTTAAGAGACATGATGCATATCTGCCAGAAATAAAAATAAATTTGAAAAGGTGCAGGGAGTGGCAGGGTTTTCATTGTTATTGTTATTATGAGCTGTACAGTATTCACAAATTACACTCCTGAAGAAATGTGTGTTTTCCCTCTTTCTATCAATGCTGATTGTCAAGGTACACAGATGAACTTCTTTGGGAATTTTGCACATGAGCAGTAGTGCCTTTGAAAGTTACTGCACTTTAAACTAACTGCAGTGGTTTTAAATACAGAGAAAAAAAGTTCACGTAACAGCAGAGTCTTCTGCAAGTTCATTTAATCTGCTTAACAACAGAGTTGATGAGAAATGTGGGGTAGAAATGAGGGAGGGGAGTGCTGTCCGTGTGACGGGTTCAGAGCTATGATCATCAAGTTAAACTGTGAGTGGGCAGGGGCACTTCCAGGGGAGAACATCAAGGTTACTGGTGGATAGGGATTTCTGGTACTTAAGCAACAAAAACACCTCTTTGCTTCTGGGGTTTCAAAAATTTTTAACGCAGGTACTGTATGTCAAAAGAGTATTGTCCATTTTTGAAACTGTCCCATGTTCCTGACCTACATGGAGCACAAGTTGATGTGCAGTTGGTTATTTAAAGACCTAAATTGAGGACATTGGCTACGAAAAAATATTTCTAAAGCAGACAGCTCCCACAGTAGTTGTCCTTTTAAGTTTAAAAACCCCCAAAAACCTAACAAAAAAACCCCACAACCTTTACCTCTTTATTTTATCAATAAAAATTTGTGCAGCTACAGCTTTCGGTCAGAGCAGCCTTTAGCTTTGCTTTAGACTCTGGTTTGCAGTGCCAGTTGAAGTGGGTCAGCAGAGCATGTCCCATTCATCCAGGGATGTCAGGGGCTGCACGGCTGTGCTGTGACGTCTCCCAGGTGCCTGGCAGTGTGTGGGGGCTGCAGGAATCTTCCATTTGTGTGCAGGTTGACAATCAGCTGTGATAGAAAATGGACCGGAGTTCTTGCAGATGGGAGGGTACCAGCCCGGTGTGGTAACCTTGCCCGGTGTGGTAACCTTGCCCGGCTCTTGCTGGTGCAGCCGCCTCACAGGAGAGCTGTGGTAGGAAAGGTCACGGGATCCAGGGTGATCAAATTACCCCCAGTCAGCAGAAACACCCTGACCAGATGCCTGTTTCTGGCACTCTCCAGTTGTAGGCTGAAGCACAGGTAGTTTAGACCCGGGCCATGGAAGCACAAAGCTTTGGTTGGTACGGCTGGACCCGCAATAAAACAAGTGTGTGATTTTAAATGCCATGTTACAGTTGTATTTTTTTTTTTTTTACACATTAAACGGGTAGTGTGCGTAGGTGTGACAGTGCTGGTCCTGTGACTTCTTTAAGCTCTGAATTCTTACTGTGACTAATAATAATAATAATGTCTAAGCTAAAGTTACTTGGGGATTGCCATTCATACTGACTAACATTGAGCTTGTATTTTAAGTAATCAAATCTCAATTTTTGAGCTGCTTACAGTGATATGGACATTTGGAATTTTTTTGTAATATTAGTTTACTAACTTAAACATGGTTTGTTTTTTCAGACAACTTGATTTTAAGAAGAACGGTACAAATGTAAGGTTTCAAGTCTGCCTGGGCTAATTCTTCAAGTAAAAAGCAGAAGGGCTAAAAGGATATTGTCCTTATTTGAAGGATCGGAAACATGCGAACCTATGATGCTATTATATTATTTAAACAGAAATTCCACCAAGAAAATCCTGATGCACAAAACAAGACGTAGCAGTTGCCTAAAGGCCTTATGGTCTGGTGTAGCACTTTGGACACTGGTGGCATTATCTATTACATGCTGTGCACATAACACTTATTTTTTTCCCCCCTAGACTTGCAGTAGTGAATCTGGTCTGGAAAGTTTAGGGATCTCCAGAACACCTCGTGACATTTTAGGTTACTGGGCCTCACACCTCCCATTTTGAGGATAGCTGTTGAGACAAACGCAGCTCTTTCTTGGTGGTTAATTAAAACTGTTTTCATAATATGATGGTCTGTATGCAATTTTGGAAGATACTCTGCAAATACAAAAGGAAGTCTTAAGGATAAAATATTACTTTTAGCTGTTTGCAAACAAGTTGTCTCTTTGCAATTGTCTATTATATGCACAGCAGCCAGTAGAATTCCCCTTTTTATTTTTTTTCCCCGCAGACCATCTTGATTCAAAACATCTATCGTAACCCCCAAAACAGTGCACAGACGGCTGACGGCTCACACTGTAAGTCCCACAGTTGGAGAAATTTTTTTAAAGAATGGTGTTAAAGAGCCCACTCCTAATTATGAGAAAACAATGTTGGCTTCTGAGCTGCTGACATAAAGCTGTTGCAAACAGGACAAGTGACGGAACTCTTCTTGCGCACAGGTCGAGAATTTGTGGAGCGTGTGCGTTTCCGAATGCAGAGAGGACTGCACAAATTGGACTTGGTGCAGATTCCCTTTTGTGTTGCAAAGTGAAATTTGGTTACTTACTAACAGTGCAATTCTTTTGAAAGGGTTAAACTGCACACATTCCTCAAATTCTTGATTTAACACCCCCCAAAAAAAATAAAAAAGATAGGTATATATGTGATGTACGGTAAGTCCCAAAACTGGGTTTTCTTTCATCTTAACTTTTTTAGGAAAATGGAGATTTCATGTTACGCTCTTAATTATTGTATTACTTCCTTTCCTGGGATTTTGCTGCTAAGGAGCCATTCAGTAATACCAAATTCAAATTATTATGCTTGTATTGTGACTGCTGTGTTTGGATACCACCTATTTTCAGAGCTGTCAGAAATCATGCAAAGCCCCTCTATAGTAATACAGATGAATGGAGTGAAATTAAGAATACAATAATGGAGTATCATGAGATCTCTATTACTTTACAGTGTCAGGTTGATATAGAAAGGTCACCAGCTAAGTGCAAGTTCTCCTGCTTGGGAGAGAATAACCACCTCTCTTTCAGCACAGACTCGGCTAAAGCGACCCTAAAGGAAACCAGTTTCTTGTTAAAATTATTTTCCATAATATAAAGTTGTTGCGTTTTGTATTTCAGACCATTGCCCTCTTGAACATTTACCGTAACCCTCAAAACTCTTCCCAGTCTGCTGACGGTTTGCGCTGTAAGTTCATACAAGTTCCTTCACTGGTTCCCTGGGCTTGATTGTCAGAGCTCAGTGTCGACTTAAGCTGGTCTGCCATTTTAGTTTAACAGATCAAACTGACCACGTTTCGTTACATGTGTTCTAAACAAACACAAACAAAAAACCAAAAATCTTTTTTTGTCCCACTACCTTCCTCCCTACTCCCAAAACTATGAGGGGAATCTGAATACCAACTGTTAAATCAAAAAGGGTTGAAATTGCACTTCCCCTGTGAAGCAGTGTTGGTTGCACTGCTTTCTTCCTGTCACCTCTCTCCCTGCCAGTTGCCTGCATCCTAGGAATGGTTTTCTCTGTTTTGTGCTATTCATTAGGTTCCACTGTCGAAAAGAGCAGGACAGTGACACATTGACTTCATCCAGAGCAAATGTCCTGCTCTGTAAATGTTAAGAGAACTTGAACTGAAACTTTTCAGACTGCATGCGTAAATTTGTCCTAGGTTAATGCAGCTTCCATTTAGGGAGTGCACTTTGGAAGAACACACCATGACTGACTAACCCCTTCTAGCAGCTGTCCTTTTTGGATGGGTGCATGCTTAAAATTCTTTCCGTGCTTTGAAAATTCAAATTCCAATGCCATTTGGCATATTACCTAAGACAAGTATTTTTTTAAAGTACTTTTGAGGAGGGGAAGGCATTTGGGTATGGTCATGAAGTAATTTAATGACTCCTCCTGAGATACAAATGGGCATAAGCAAACACACCTCCTGTGAGACTGGCAGCAGTTAATGCCCAGGATTGTTGATCGGCGATTAACTGATTTATCATTGTAATTGAATCATCAGTATTAAAATAAGATTTAAAAAAAAAAAGTTTTAGAACCAAAAAAGGGTCGGTGTTCTTTTCTAACTAATATTTCTTGTTGAAGTGAGTATTGACTGTGTGGTAATAAAGCTTTGTTTGGCTATCCTTTTTTTTTTTTTTTGACTGTTGTTTTATAGACTAGTTCAGATTAGTTACCAGCATTTGATTAGAAGTGCTTTGTGAATCAGCCACTAACTTGAAAGTCAACACTGTCTCTCTTGCTCCTAAAAGGAATAATGGCTCGATTACGTAATTTGTGTTTTTGTCGCACAATCAAGCTGGACATGTAAATGAGCTGTGTCATTTTGTCTAGATCCTTGACCAGTTCCATTGGTTTGTAGGCTCTCTCCTTGCAGATACTTAGTAGCTAACGCTGTTTCAGTAGACCCAAACATTTCCAGCTGGGTGTTTCCACTCTCTCCCTGAACTCTCAATGCGCTGGTAACTAATTTGCACAGAGTTACAGCAGTTTGGTCTGTGGAGCTGTTTAGATTTACAGCTGCAAGAGTCCTGCACAGATCCTCCAGTGCTGTAAATGCTGGTTTCCAACTCTAGTTTGTCGTGACAAGCGAGTAGCTGTGTGCCAGAGCCTGACTGTACCTCCTGGGGTAGAGCTGGAGCTCTGCAAGCAGTAGGTTTGCTGAAACTCCTGCCTCCTTGGGTTTTGATATTTCTCCCTACTTAAGTATTGCATGTATTTTAAATGATAACTTGGGTAGCTATTTAATGCCTTGTCGTTGTTGCTTAACTGTCTTCCTTTCTATTGCCGTCGTAGAGGATTAACCTTAGTTTGGAACAGCAATAGTTTCCTGAGTATTTGAATTAGTAATTGGGCTTCTCACGGTTCAGATACCAGTAGCCCTGGAATATGGATGTTTGTAAAGCCTGTGCACATGTATGCTTCCCACTTTAGAAGGTCATTGAACTAGTCATTAACTAACTGTTGCCTGTGATCTCCTGATTTGACAAAAAAAAAAGTTTTTAGTACTTGTCCAGCTGGTAAAAAGTAGCTATTCCCACTGAGGCTCACAGAGCCCCTGTCTGATACCTTTAAAAACAAAACAAAACAAAAAAATCCTCAGGTGTTAGTAAGCTGTTATCAGTGGTGTTGGCAGAACCTTGGGAATATAGTTAAGTATTAGACGGCCTAGAATTACTGGTTTAATGTTTGATATTCCTTAATTTGCTATAACCATGGGGGAGAAGAAATTTCTTCAAAGCAAACATGTCTCGAATGCAGAAACATTGTTAGCCTAAACTATAAACCAAATGCCCCTTAGCCTCTTACTGAGGTGAGCTGGGTAGAAGAACAGGAACTGCAGTTCCAGAGAGTGTGGCTGATTAATATTAGAGCCTTTGAAGAAAAATATAAAGTTTGTCCAAGTGGTAATACTAGCCAAAATTTTTTTCATAGCAGCCAGAAAATGAATAAACTCAGCTTTATTGGCCCAGTTTCTTGTCTTTCACATTCTGTGAACTAAACCAGTCTGGTTTGTAATTTTAAACACTAGCATATTTTTCTTGCATAAAATGCAGGATTTGTTGTAAAACTGCTCCGCTTGATCCTAATAAACCACTTAACTGCTGAAGAGCTAATCTAACAGCTTTAATGTATACAGCTTGTTTAAAGTGCTGTAGACTGAAAGAAATAAATGAAACTCATTTTTGTACTTTTAATACTTTGAAAAATAAGCCACACTTGCATTGGGTTTTGTAGCGGCAGGCAAGCAGCACTCATTTTTGAAGTCCAGCTTGGAGCATGAAAATAATCTTAACTTGAATATAAGGCTGGCTTGTCTTGCACTGAAAGGTGTTCTGCAGGACTACAGAAAAAATGAAGTGATACTCAAACTAGAAAATGGCTCTCTGTTGCAAAGCATGGAGGGCACTGAGAAAACTGTCATTTCAATGACTGTTTTCAGCAAATTAAAAAAAAAATTCTGGGCTATTTTACGTTGTGAGCTCTCAAATTCTAGTGGATATGCTGGAGAAGTGGACATAAATTTCTGCCGTTAGGAAGAGTAATAATAAATTGTAATAATATTTTTAAAATAAGGAATGGTAACAAAGCACTTGCCTTCTGTTTAGGTAAAATTGTTGGTAGTCAGAGAGTGGGACTGTACATTAAATTTTAAGCGATATTTCAAAGTAATTCTTTTCCCCTTTAAACTTGTGGCATACAAGTTTGGCTCTGATTAAAACGTGCTTTGATTTGATCATATCAATGTAATGTTTTGACAGATACTTTTGGGGACTCAAAGCTCTTCACACATCCTTATTTTGCAATATTCCTGTTAGTTAGCTCCATGCTGTATGGTGTCTCTTATGCTCCAGACGGCCTCTCTAGATTGTTTTGTAGTTTGATCAAAATGCTTGTGCTCATTGGCAGGCTCTAATCGCTCTGACTCTTTGACTTTTGCAGGTGCTGTGAGCGATGTTGAGATGCAGGAACATTATGATGAGTTCTTTGAGGTATGTAAAGGTGCACTGCAGTGTCACTGGGTTTGTCACCTCACAGAAGTTCAATGGATGTAGTGGATAGCACAATTAGATGGATTTGGGAAAAAAACCACTTATGTCCTCAGGTGTTAATGTAAAGCAAACAACTTAGTATTAAATATTTCCTAGTGTGACCGTTGGTTAGTTTGGCCTTAATTTGACTGCTTGAAATAGGCTTGCTTTAACATCAGCAGCTTAAGTGATGTAGCATTTTGATTGTATAATCTTCCTTTTTTATAAATTTAAAGCATTCTTGATGATTTGTTTAGAAACAGAGCACCTGAAGCTACCTTCGAGGTTTCTGTGTTGTGTTTTCAGTGCATCCTGTGTATTCTGTAAATGCTGTGCGTGTTTTCCATAGGTTTTTATTGTGTCTTGGTAGTGCTGTGCTTACATATGGCCAAGCAAATACTAATTTTAAACCCAAAATTGTAAAAAACAAAAAATCAAGTGGTCTTGCTTTTTTCCCTGAAAGGTCTTTTTTTATACTTACTTAGAGCTAGACGCAATATTTCTGTACTTACAAATAATGTGCTGCAAACTTCTGCTGGGTTGCTTTGTGCTTAGGAGGTCTTCACAGAAATGGAGGAGAAATACGGCGAAGTTGAAGAGATGAACGTTTGTGACAACCTTGGAGATCATCTAGTTGGAAATGTATATGTAAAGGTAGGATGAAGAGATGCTCATGTAATCAGGAGGGCTGGTATTTATTGATTTTAGAATTTTAAAGGCTGCTGTGGGATTGTAGATTTTATTTTGCAAAGGAAGTTCTTCAGCACCTAAGCTACTCTCCAACATCACAATTCAAAGTAGAGTAAAAATTAAAGGAATCTGAAAGCAGTTGTAATGATTTTTGAGAGGCTTAGTTAAAGTCTGTGTAATTTTCAGAAACATTAACACTTTTTTTTCTTTTATATAAAGAGTCACTGCTGGACTGTTCAGTTTGGCAGGATTAATTTGGTATCTGTCTTAGCATCATGCTGCCCTTTAAGCACATCAGTATGAGAGGTTTATATGCCACAGGTGCATTCATTTCCTAACTTCCCAGTTAAACACAGTATCTGTGACCAGGTTAGATTTGGCAGTAGCTGGGTGGTTCAAGGTGCAAACTGGAGCACTTAGGTTTAACTTTTAAAAGCCATTGGTATCTCTTGAGTAACAAGTACAGAGTTGTCACCTGCAGAAGTTTTCCTGTGTGTGGGGGAGGTGTGAGAGAGTTCCTTTGAATATTTTGGCTGTACATTCCCTCAGCTGGAGAGTGTTTTCACACCTGAAATTCTTGACTGTGTAGGTCATAATCCGAAAAAAAGTTGGTTTAAAAAAATTAGCTGTGAAAAGGCATTTCAAATTTAAGTTTTACATTCATCGTAAAACAGGATCTGAATTTTGTCAATGCTCATTTAAATGAACACAAGCTCCAGTTTTTATATAAGTTTCTCTTAAATGTTTGAAAAAATGCATTACATCAGGACTGTTGGTGCTCCACAGAGTATTTATTAGCATTCTCTTGGTTTAAAGCTGTACTAAGGAAACACAGTATCTTCTATTGACTATCTTGCCCACTTAAAAGACAGAAGAGAGCATAATGAAGAGGAAAATCAATGTGTTGATTGCCCTTGAGTCCCAGCTAATGAAAAGCTGGCGTATTTACCCTTGATTTGATGGACTGTCCACGAAATCAGAAACAGCTTCTGATTTCATTCCTAACCCTGAGCCTCAGATACCACACCACTGATTTGACAGGAATCTTGTACCTACTCCTGTTTCTTGTCTGTGCTGTGAGGAAAACGTTGATTTTCCTTTTAGTTCCGCCGTGAAGAGGATGCCGAGAAGGCCGTGATCGACCTGAACAACCGCTGGTTCAACGGGCAGCCCATCCATGCCGAGCTCTCGCCCGTGACTGACTTCAGAGAGGCCTGCTGCCGTCAGTACGAGATGGGGTAAGGCAGGGCCTTCCTTTGGCACAGCAGGGAGGGTGCTTGCCCGTGGATTTCATTATTTTAAGCGCAGGGAGAAAACCACTGCAGGTGCCACTAGTGCCGAGGACCTGCAGTGAACCTCTTGACTTTTGCCATCTTCTGGGGCTTTTCTCCTAGAAGCGAGGCAATGTCAGTAAATGATGCTTGTAATTTACTTTGTTTAATAATAGAGGTGTCAGAAGTCTTAGTGTAGAGCTGGGATTTCTAACTGTGCCTCTGGAATTCTGTTTCAGAGAGTGTACACGAGGAGGTTTCTGCAACTTTATGCATTTGAAGCCCATTTCTCGAGAGTTAAGGCGCGAGTTGTATGGGCGGCGGCGTAAAAAGTAAGTTTGTTTTTAAACACTACTAAAACAAATCATCTAAAGGACCAGTTGCTGAAAAATCTGAAGGCAAATCTTTAAACTTGTGCCGAGTCCTCTTGTTTTTTCTGATGCATTTCTGGCACACGCAAAAGGGCATCAAGCTGGCAAGTGGCCAGTTCAGAACAAAGGAGTAGGACTCTAAAAATACAGTGCTGCTCGCTCTGCAGCACAGAGGGTTCTGAAGGCTGGTGTGGAAGGCAGGGTTCAAGCAGAAGACGACTCACTGAGTCCATAGGCCCTACCTGTCCAGATCTCCGAACTGTAAAGTGTTCAGATGGACATTATTGGGGAGAAGTTGCTTTATGCTTCTTCTCTTTTATTCTCTTCTAAATGTGTTTGCTGATGGTCTTTGTTAGATGCAGGCTACCTGGCCAATGGGGCATTTTGGCAGCTTTCAGCATTATGTGCAGTCAGGCATATCTATAGACTATACTCAGGACCCAACCTTATTTGCTTTTAGCTGTTAATGGTGAAATGTTGCACCCTGTATTCATTTCTTAAGGTTAATGCCAGCCCGTCACTGTATGGAGCTCACTTTTAGCTTCACAGTGTGTCCCTTCTTGATAGGAATTCCCAGTAGGAGAAAGGAGAAGTAATTTTGCTTAATGGTAAAAAAAAACTTGATGAATACGTTTTATTGTATATTAAATTATTATATATTAAATTATTAATTTAGTGAGGTACCTTGCAGAAAGGCTTTTACCACTGCTGTTACTGTGATGGTTCACTTGGAACTGGATTCAGTCTGCTTGCATTTAAGACCTTGCTATTTGGGATAGGCATATAAAATTTTTGATCTTGCTTTTATATAGAGTATGTTTTTTGTAGATTTGTCAGTCACAGAAGGAGCCTGGGATTGTGAATGTGTTTTTTCCTATAAACATCTCTAATTGGCAGTGTTTCAGAATCTGTGAGGATGAATTTAACTTTGAAAAACAGATTGTGTTGCTTAGCCACATGTATTTGTGGCTAAGTCAATTTTTTAGATACTTGAATGCTTTATGAAACAGACCAAGTGTGCTTTTTATATTAACCTTTTGATCACTGTTACAAATCTGGAACTCTCAGATTCAGTAATGCTGGTTGGTGGTAGCTGTGATAGTGGTATGTTTTGGGTGGTTTTAGTCCCTTCCTGAATTTATCAGCCTAAGAGGAAGGAAAGATGATTTGCCAGTGCTGGTGTCCTGGGGGTGTAGAAATCATGGAGAGGGAACAACAACAGAGAACTGGGCTGTATTGGCTAATTAATGTAATTGATTTAATATAAGTGGACTTAAAAGCAGCTGTAGGCTTTTGGTGTGTGTTGCTAAGAGCTGTTCCTGTCTGCCTTCTCCTGCTTTAAATAACAGCCGTGTAGCCATGCCTTTGCTTAGGGTTTGTACATCCATTGGAACAGGTGACTGCAGGGAACAGCCAGCTCTTCTAGCTGTTCCTGCTGACTCCCCAGCATGAAATTTGGGCAGTTTGTAATACACTGGGGTTTGCAGCACGAGTGCCAATTAACCAGTCCTTCTAACGACGCGCTGCCTTCCTTCTCCCTCATTGCTCCCATTCTTCATTCCCTGTTCCGCTGTCTGGCACTGCAAGTAAATTGCAGCCTGGGGTGAAAGAATAAAATGTCCAAACCTTTCTTTGAAGGCATAGATCCAGGTCGAGGTCCCGTGAACGCCGGTCTAGATCCAGAGATCGCGGTCGTGGCGGCGGAGGAGGAGGAGGAGGCCGCGAGCGCGACAGGAGGCGGTCAAGAGATCGTGAGCGATCCGGTCGATTCTGAGCCATGCCATTTTTACCGTATGTCTGCTAGAAAGTGTTGTAGTTTGACCAAACAAGTTCATAATGACATTTTTTTTAAAGATGGGCTTCTGAATAAAAAATTTGTAGTGATACAGTATTCTTTGTGTAACTTGTTTCTTGTGGGGGGAGTCTTTTTAACTGTCATTCCTCTATCTTGACAAATACCTGGATTAAATCTGCCTGAGGGAAAGGTGGTAAATGTGTTGGAGGAGCGCCAGTTTTGGTTTGGGTTTTTTTTTTTTATTTTATTCGGGTATAATTTGAACTGTTGATGAAAATGTGTGTGTATATAATATAAAATATTATATACATAGTAAAAATAATATACTGCTTAAGAAACAGTTACTCACATAATTTTCCCTTTTCTGCTATGCTGTCTGCTTATTTAGGTTAGTTTAGGCACATTTAAGAGGAAGGCTGTGCGAAATGAATTTATTTACTGAGTAGAAACGCTTAGTTACAAAAATGTATGTTTGTTTGTTACCAGAAGTCTGTGCTCTGTCTATCAATGTGACTGTGGCATTTACAATAAATCCAATTTCTTGGTGTAAGATCTAAAGCCTATTTTCTAAGCACTCCCGAGTAGTTGAGTTGCTACTCCTGGCTGCCTATTTTCTAAGCATTCTGGCATAGCTGAGTGGCTGCTCCTGGCTGTGCCAGAGTTCGTAGTTCAGGTTTTTATAATTCTTGACTAAATTCCTTTCTTTAGCAGGAAAGAAAGTTGCCTAGTGCAGTGGGGAAAAAAAAAATATTTTTATTGCAATGATTCATAATAGGCAGGTGAGGGTTCTGTGAAAAAAAACCCCACCAAAATTATGCTCCATGCAATGTGATAGAGAAGTGCTGTTGAAGGAAATGCAAGGTCCTGAATGCAAGGATCAAGTTCCTTAACAGATTTTTTTTTTTTCTGATCTGTGCTCTCTCACCTGTCATTTAATCAAAAGCGTTTTGTTAGCATTCAAGGTCATAGAAAACTAATTGGATGCTAGTGGAAAGTATATCTTTATTTCCACCTTTTTAGTGGGCTGGAGTGTGATGAAAGCTAATGGACAGATGGCAGTTCCTTCACAAATACTTTTTTTTTTTTTTTTGAGCTTGAATTGCGCAATTGCTGAACATCGTAGGTAGGTTGTGTCCCAAAGTGTTAAAGCTGCAGTGGAAATGTTGGAATTCCGAGAGACAGTTTGTACAATGGCTGACTTGCAGTCTCACTTCATTCATGTCTGCTTTTATTCAAAGTTTAACATAGCAAGAAGTTTTGGTCATTGATCATATTTCCGCAAAATAGAACTTTATGTACACAAACCTACGCAATAAAACACAGCTTTCCAGTTGGGGAGAGAATTTGCTAGAGCTTCCTTAGTTCAGAGCCAGATAACTTGCTAAATGATAAATCTGCTCCTTGGTGGTTCTTCCAAAAAAAAAAAAAAAAAGGAAATGGGATATGGATGCATCACATAGTCAGATGATTATGAAACCACCTTCTTTCTGCCTCTTAAGTATAAAACCATTTTTTCCACTGGAACTTGTAAAACAAAACAATATTGAAAAATTAGCTTTTTAAAATTAATCCGCTTTGCTTCTTAAACTAAATTCTTGCACCAGTTTGGTTTGAATTTTTTTTGTTCCCGCTGGATGGTTTGGCCAACCAGACTTTGGAACTTGGTGTGTCAGGAGCCTTTTTGAAGAGATACCACTCAAGCAGTGAAGCCCATCTCCACATGATGTTTTGTTGTAAGTAAAAAAAATAAAATTATGCTTTACTGGAAGGAATTGAGCAGTGCCTGGCATTAAATGACTGAGATGAAATGTATTTCTTCTGGGCATTAGGAATTTCACATTGATAAGTTACTTCTTAGAGTTTACGGGATAATTATCTAGTTCCAGATTTCTCTTAAATGAGATTCAGGATTATTGGTGAGCTAATTTAAATCTCAAGCTACAAAAGATGAGGATAGTTTTTGTTTTTTAAACAGTATCTAATGCAATGTGGATACTATTTAAAAGGTTTAAGATTTAGTCTGTAAAGCTAGTTTACAAGTTAGTTGTTCTATAAAGTTAGTTTAAAACAAGTACAGATGTGTCCCTGTAATGGCTTTAATCTGTTTATCTAAATCCTGTTTCACTGCAGGTATATTTTTGCATGAACAGGTAGCGGAAGGTTGATTTTTCTCTGTCCCCCAATACAATTTTACGTGAGAAAGGATTCTAGAATTCTACCAAATGTATAATTTTATGATTATATCATTTTATGATTGCACAGGTGCCCAAAAACTCCCCACGTAACTGGAATATGTTGGAATGGGCACTGAAAGCAGCAGATTTTACTGGATACTCCAATGGGTGCCTAGTGACAGCATTCAGCATATAAACTAAAAGCACATGACATATCTCATTAGGGTCACCTCCTGAGACTGTCCTGCCAGTAAAATTCATCAAATTTGAAATTTAAACTCCACCAGTTTGGTTAAACATTTACACTTGATAGACCCAAGTGTTGGTTCACCCGTACAAACCAAGTGGAAATCCTACCTCCCCCTTCTCTTGTTGCCCACGATGTCTTTAAGATTTGTTTTTTCCCCGCCTCCTCCCCAAGGTTCCTACTCCTCAAATATTTCGTTGTTGACTCTTCTGTTGAACAGTGGATCCTAATTTAAGGAATTCCTTTACCTCAAATAAGTGACAGCATACAGGATTTTCTGAAGTCTGAGTCAATTAGGTTGAAACTGTTAATCCCAAGTGGCTTTCTCTTCTTTGTATTTGGCTCTTATTCTGTGAAAATGCTGCTTGTCCATGAATATGATGTATGTTGAGACTAAAATGGAGAAAACCAATGTAAAATGTAAAACCAAATGGAGAAAACTTGTTCAAAATAAAGCCTTTTTTTAATAAGAATCTGACAAAAATTATCCCTTTCCTTTAGATTGGATGCTGCTCTCTAAATATCTAATGAGGACATAAAGTTTCAAATTCTTCAATCTTAAGCTAATTTTATAGCAATTCTTTGCCTTCTGTTTTCCAGAGCTGGTGAAGCATTTCTTCAGCTAAAATAACCCCAGCCTCTCCATATTTGCATGATCAAGTTGAACTGTAAGAGTGCAACTTGGGGTTAGGAGTTGGGGGGTGGTTTGGGTTCTTGTAACTGGTAAGGGTTTTGTTTAGGTTGTTAAGGTTAGGAAGAACCTGCAAATTTCTGTTGTGGTGGTCTGCAGAGGACAAGAAAGCACATTTTTACAGAAGGAATGTGTTTTATTGAAAAAATAGGTAATCAGAGGGGGTCAAGGCTTTTTAGAGATGATTCCTCCTGGTGTTGCACCATCCAGGCTGCAAAATTTTGGGTGTTAATGATTGTACATCAGCACCTTAAACTGCATCTCTTTAATACATTCGAAGTGAAACTGTTTTCATAGGGGCTGGGGAGGGTGTGGGTAAATCATTTCATTTTCCAGACACTGCTGCACCGAAGATTCCAGTCCTGGTCAGGAAAAGTTCCAACTGAAAAGCAGAACTGAGCCAGTGTTTCTGTTTAGCTGGTAAGAAGTAATGGCTGAGTGGCAAGGCTGTCACAGGAGAGAATATTTGTAGCTGCATTTACCACTTACTGCAAGGCTGAAGCTGAGCTGTGTTACTGTACAGTCTTACCCTGGAGCAAATGGATTTCAATTTAAAAAAAAAAATACCAAAATTACATCCAGATGTCTGTAGAGTTAAGTTGATGTATCTTCACGTTGAATCAATACATGGTGCTTTCTAAAGCCGTCCACAGGTATTTCTGAACTCATCCAGTTAGCTGCTTTTTTACAAATCATAGAATAATTTGAATTGGAAGGCACCTTAATGACCATCATGTCCCCCCTGCAGGGACACTTTCCAGTAGACCAGGTTGCTCAGAGCCCCTTCCAGCCTGGCCTTGAACATTTCCAGGGGTGGGGTGTGCACAGCTTTTCTGAGCAACATGTGTTGCACTGTCAGTGGTGAGAGGCTCCAAACTGTTTTCATTTTTTAGTGGTTTTCACTGTGTTAATGCGCTTGTGTGAAAAATTTCAGCATATCTCCTCAGCTGTGTATGGTCCCTCCTTGTCAGCAATGTGCTCATCAGTCAAAAACCTCTGATCCCCTGTTAACCTTTCATGTTTTATTTTTTACAAAATAATAACCTTGGCAAGAAGAGCCACGAGCGAGAGGACAGCACAGGCCCACTCTGCAGTCCTGTGGTTCTTCAGCAGCAGAACTGCTTTCAAAGGTCCCCGTTTCCCTGCTGGTGATTCCTGCCAGGAGTGGAGTTTATTCAACCGATCTCAAGTTTCGACTGTACGTTAGATGTGTGGGATCGGGTGAACGGGGGTAGCCGAGGGCTCAGGGCAGCTGCCAGCGGCCTGGCTGCCGTAGCCAGGGCTCCTTTGAGGCCTGGCAGGCGGCAGGGGCAGGGTGTGCTTATCTCTGACTGCTCAGATGCAAGTGCCCACTTCTGGGTGCTCTGATTAGCATCGCTCCGGTACTTTTGCATCATTAGTGTTGTTTGGGTGTGTGCTTTCCACGAGACTGTCTTTACAGGACAACTGATGAGGTTGTGGGTTGTGAGTGAGGAGTGGGCAGCAGCTTGTGTGTGTGGCTGCCCCTTCGATCCAAGTGCCTTATCAGCATTCCTCCAGCTGTTCCCACTGGGAAGAGACAGTTACTGTGATCCGGGTGTTCCTTTGGGACAAACCCGTGTGTTAGTGACAAAGGTCAGCAGAACACTCTTTTCCCAAGCCTCTTCCAGCTCTGCACTTCCATGACTGCACGTGTAGTTAAGTCTGGAGGGAAAAAAAAGTAGTTTCTGCTCTGATTGAGCAGCGAGACAAAGCGGGGAGAAAGGCAGCAGGGAGCAATGGAGTCTCCCTGCCTCCTTGTTTTTCAGGGAAAAGCCTTTAGTCTGCCAGGCTGAGGCCTGCTGTGCTTCTGCCAGCACCTGGCTTCATTTCAAGTCTTGCTACCTATTCAGCTGAATATTGGATGTGTTTCAGATCTTTCTCACCGTCTTCCTGGAGCTGTCTGGGATTCTGGCCAGGCGGAGGGAGGGAGGGAGGGAGGGAGCTGCTCCCACTGCAGGCTCTGCACCAGCCT
This sequence comes from Donacobius atricapilla, assembly GCA_013397315.1. Classification (NCBI taxonomy): domain Eukaryota; kingdom Metazoa; phylum Chordata; class Aves; order Passeriformes; family Mimidae; genus Donacobius; species Donacobius atricapilla. The sequence goes on from WBMY01013765.1 coordinate 104,833, forward strand.
GCTCCTGGGAGCTGTGGGAAGAGCCAAGGAGAGCGACTGCCCCTCCATTCTCTACCACCCATTCCCTTGAGAGCTAATACTGCTCCTGTCCCAGGGAGAAATGAGAGAGAACATCATGGATCAAAACAGTCCCGCATCTTCCATCATCCTTTTTCCTTTCTCTTCAGTGAACATGCAAAATGTTTGCTCTTGTGTTGTAGGAAAAAAAGTCCTGGAGAGAGGAGTTGATTAAAGGGCCTCTAGGCAGGACATGAAGAACTGATTTCTGGACAAAGCACCAGTGGAGAGCAAGCAGCCAGCCCTTAGTGCCTTGGGGATTGCATGCAACATTAATTATTGCAGAGCTGGCCTGGAGATGGGCAAGGGAAATTCCAAAGTCTGACAGACCAAAATCTGACCGAGTAACAAACAGTCTCCTTAATGTCTGGGCCGTTTTTTTCATTCTGCAAGGGTTTGACTCGTTATATTTTACGCTTTTGTGAGACCACAACAAAGACACATTTAATTGCCTTCCTTGCTCAGTCTCCAAGGAGGCCAGCCTTCGGTCTTTTGGGCAACCCTGGGATTCTCAAGCACACGTGTGGTGGCAGCTGTTACACCTCACCAAAAAAGCTTCTTCAGCAAAGGGAATAGACCTGCAGTGCAGAGCAAGCAGCAAATGATATTATTTCTCTTTGTAGCACTGTAGGTGATTTGAGCAAAGTTTCTGACAGTGTTTTCTCTGACAACTTCACTTCTTTCAGTCTTTACTCCCGGCCCCTCTTTTTCTTTACACCTTCTTGTGTTTGCCAGGCCACGTCGCAGATGGGCCACGTCATTCCAGGAGGGACAAGGCACCTCCCCACGGCACATGGGTGCTGGGAGGGCCATGTGCCCTGCAGGCTGGAGCCCTGTTTGCTTAACCCTGTACGATGTTTGCTTTTTACACAACACCAGGACCTTGTTGACTCACACTGAGCCTGCCTGGCACTGTAGTCATCCCTTCCACACCAATTACTGTCCAGGTAATGGCCACTCAAGCAGATTATTCCTCCTGCCTGGTTGCAAAGTTTAGCGCTTGCCCTTATCAGACACTTTCCTATTTTACTTTTGATTTCTCCAGTCTGCTAAAGATCATTTTGAAAAATGATTCTGTCCAAACTGCAGCTTATCCCATGCAGTTAAAATAAGGAGTGATTCTTTTTGGGCTGTGTTTTCCTCCCTCTGCATAAAAACGTGTGCAATAGGCTTATGCTGTCCCTTCCCAAAAGGGCTCTGGGTACCACCAAAGCTCCATTGGTTCTTTTGGTCACTTCAGTTGCTGCTCACAAAAAGCCTCGTCCACTTGATCTCCTCCTTCAGTGATCTTACCACAGCATTTAGCTTTTTCTTCTCCTCTGTTTGATCACTGACTCTGCTTCTCCAACGCGTTCCTCTCCTTGACCATTCAGTCTTCAGCATGTCTACTCACCATGACACAAGGAGCATCATTCTCTGCTTGCCATTCCTAAAAAAGCTGTTTATTTCCATGTTAATATTCCAGCTGGTGTCACTTCACTGCTACGCTGATCACATCATAATTCTGCTTTTACACCAACTCTCACTGCAACTCCTCTTGTCCCTTGTGAGACAAAGAAACCAAATCATTGCCAGATCTCTGGAAATGGATTAAGTGGCTCTCCTTAAATTGGCGCTGATGGATGGGAATTATTCTCAAGGCTGGGATGAGGAGTAATCTGTGTCCCACTGGTTGGTCTAAGCCCTTACGGAGCTAATTAGTGGTGTGTATTCATCCCCAGCCACCATGACTGATTTTAATGGCTTTAATGCCAATGGTACAGTGTGGGTTGGTGTTGCTGTGGAGATCTTTTAAATCAGTTTATTATGTACACCAAAACTCCCTTGTAGTGGAGAGGGACTTTCCAGAAGAGCATGTAGTGACAGGACAATGGGGAATGGCCTTAAGCTGGAAGAGAGCAGGGTTAGATTGGATATTTGGAAGAAATTGTTCCCTGTGAAGGTGGTGAGGCCCCAGCACAGGTTGCCCAGGGAAGCAGAAGCTGTGGCTGCCCCATCCCTGGAAGTGTTCAAGGTCAGGCTGTTTGGGGCTCTGAGCAACCTGGGAGAGTGGAAGGGAGGTTGGAACTAAGACATTCTTTCTTTAAGCTCCCTTCCAACCCAAAGCATTCTTCACCTGGCTGCTGCCTTGGTGAAGGAAATTAAATCTTGAGTGCAGAGCTGTGCTGCGATTACAAATCCCTCTAATTTGCCTCACACATTACGTTCAGACAGTTTCCAACACACTTGGTGCTGTCACTTGGTCTTACAAGTTTCCTCTGAGGTGTCAGTCTCACATCTCTCAGGATCTGGCACATCCATCTGTGCTGACGATGCCATACCTCAACACCCATCTGCCTGAAGTTCCAGTGGTTGCTGCAAGGCTGGCACTTCTTCAGACAGAACAGCTGACTCAGGGCCTCTTCCCCAGTCCCTCCTGAAAGGCATGAAAGGTATGGACATCCCTCCTTGGCTACGACTGCAGTTTGTCAGTGCACTCCTGTTCCAAATACTCGTGGATTTTTGCACAGCTTCACCTCACTTGGCATCTCGTGGTTCTCTGAGACCAAAATCAAGGGTTAGGCCTTCTTCACATCACCATTTTCACACTCTGCATTGCTTTTGTGCCATCCCATAATTTAGATGCACCAGATGCAAGCCACAATCTTATTCCACATGTTTTTCCAACTGTTTTTACCAGTGAGGCTAATGGTTACTTGTGCAAATGTCACTTTATAGCACATTTCAGATGTAATTAACTAAGCAAACTATGATTTAGAGTAAACAGTTGTTCTGTTTAAAAACACTAGTTTCTAGTAAACTCTTCTGTAGTAAAATTAGAATATGGAGGGTAGGGAACAAACAGTGTTCTTTCAATCAGAAATTGTATTTTGATGATCCTTGTGGGGTCCCTTCCAACTCAGAATTTTTCTGTGACTCTGTGATTCTGTAATTTGTCATTGATGTGGATATTTTTCTCTGCAAGNTGGAGACATACAGCTGTTGTCTCAACTCCTTCAATGGCCTGGAACACATGGAACACTCCAGGGTGAATCTCATGTCCTAAAATAAACTACCTTGAACTGCTTTTCTCTGTATTGGTACTTTTTATAGATACAGAAGAAATTGCTGCTTGGATTTCCAAAGCCACAGGCTGTGTTCTTGAGGAGCTTTGCTATGGTGAGGCCTTTCAGTATCTTCTGCAGTCATGCAAAGATTTCTGTAGCTTTGTTTGGTTTGGTTT
>WBMY01013765.1:108540-169381 GCA_013397315.1 Donacobius atricapilla
TCTGTGATTCTGTAATTTGTCATTGATGTGGATATTTTTCTCTGCAAGTTGTGAATTTTTAAGCTGCTTCAGTGTCTCTGTGTCTGGAAAATATAAAATATCTGGCTCTTCTCTTGATTTGTTTTTAGTTGCTCAGTATTTTTCCTGCATTTTTCCATAAATTTCATCCTACATTCTAGTCGTGGTCCATTTTCTTACCAGAGAGACAGACCTTTGACTTTTCAATGCTGAAACTGGTCCCTCAGCTTTAGAGCAGTCACATCCAGTTGGAAAGTCTTTTCTGTCACTTTTACCACTTGATTAAAACATCCTATTTCTTATTTCTACAGCATGCAATACTCTCTANAATCTAAAGCAACTTTTTAAGAATTACTGTGAGATAATTTGCATAGAGTGTATTAAATTCACCTGCACCTTGTGTTCTACATCATCAAGCCATGTTCACAAGAGTGAGGATGCAGCTGTTGTGACACTGAGCTGTTTCCCAGGTGAATAAACTCATTGTCACATTCTCAGACACCATCAGAACGGCCTTAGGCTGAATGAGGGTAAGGTTTGAATACCTGTTAGGAAGAAATTCTTTCCTGTGATGGTGGTGAGGATCTGGCACAGGCTCCCTGAAGGTGTGGCTGCCCCATCCCTGGAAGTGCCTGAGACCAGGTTGGATGTGGTTCTGAGCAACCTGGTCTAGTGGAAGGTGTCCCTGCCCAAGACAGGGGATTGGAGCATGATGGTCACCAAGACCCCTTCCACCCCAAACCATTCCATGATTGCCAGGCTCCCTGCCCTGAGTTGGGCATTTCTCAGGCTACCTGCACCTCTCTCCCCTGTTGCTGGCCTGGGCAAGCTGGGATGGACAACCCCAAGGCCTTTTTAGGGGCAGCACCTGAGTGCAGCCCCAGCACGAAGGCCCTCACAGATCCCTCAGATGCAGTGGGTATTTTAACCCCCAAACCAGACAAGCAGCCACTACCACAGGTTGTGCTCGGGAGCCACTGGCAGCCACATGTGTGTCCCTACTATGGCCACTGTCCTTGGGGACAGGAGTAAAACATCTTCAAGGGTCCCTGGCAGAGCCCTCAGGGTCACAGGATCAATAGGTTGGAAGACACCTCTGAAATCATCGAGTCCCACCTTTGACTGATCAGCACCATGGCACTGAGTGACACATCCAGTCTCTTCAGGGACAGTGACTCCACCATGCCCCTCGGCAGCCCATTCCAATGTCTGACCACCTGTTCTGTGAAGAACTTCCTCATAATGTCCAACCTAAATCTCCTCTGCTGCAGCTTGACGCCATTTTCTCTTGTCCTGTTGCTGTTAGCCTGGGAGAAGGGGCTGACTCCCACTTGGCTACAACCTGCCAGGGAGATGTAGAGAGCGATAAGGTCATCCCCGAGCCTCCTTTTCTCCAGGCTAAACACCCCCATCTCCCTCAGTCTCTCCTTAGAGGACTCGTGCTCCAGACTCTGCACCAGCTCCTTCTCTAGAGCCACTCCATCACCTGAATGTCCTCCCTGAACTGAGGCCACCAGAACTGGACAGAGTCTCTGGAGGCCCTGTAGGGGTAAAACCCTGGGTGTTTTCCCCCGGCTTTCCCTCAGCAATCAGGCCGGACATGTCCGGAGATCCCCGGACAGTGACGGACATTGCCGGACAGTGACGGACATTGCCGACATCCCCGGGCGCTCCGGCCCCGCGGCCGCGCACCGCCCTCCCATTGGCTGGCTCGAAGTCGCCGACGCCCCAACGCTGACCAATCAGCGTTCGCCGCGCCGCTCCCGCCCCCTCCGGGGGTGGCTGGNCGCTCCGCTCCGCGTTTGATCTCCATGTCCCTTGTCCCCCCTCGGCCGCCGTCGGCGCCGCGGCGCGCGCGGGGGGGCGGGGCCGACGGCTCGCGGGCTGCCCTTAAACCGCGCGCATCCTCCGCACCTTCGTCCTCCTCTTCTTCACCCTCGTCGTCCTCGCCATCCTCCTCCTCCTCCTCACCGTCAGCATCCCCGCAGCGGCACCCGCATCCCTGGGCAGTCCGGACCTCGCGGGTGAGGTGCTGGCCGTAGCGCGGGGTCGGGCGGGGGCCGCCGCATCCCGACGGCCGCGCGTTGCATCATCCGCGGGAGCNGAGCTGCGGCCGGCCGTGCCCCGCATCCCAGAGGGGATGGAGGGCGGAGGGCCGCGGAGGCTGTGGAGTCTCGCGGGGTGAAGATATTCCCGAGCCGCCTGGATGTGGTCTCGTGCCATGTGCTCCGGCATGGCTCTGCTTGCGCAGGGAGTTGGGACCAGGTGCCGCACTGTGGTCCCCTCCAGCCTGACCCGTTCTGCCATTCCGTGCCGCACAGCTGGGCTTCTGCTTTGGTTTGGGACGGGAAGAGGCAGCTGCGGGTAAGGGGAGCCCCGGAGCCGCCGCCGGGCGCTGCTGCCTCTGCTGCGGGTGCCCAGGACGGGCGGAGGATGCCTGGGAGCGCCTCCTCTGAGCCCGGAGCAGAGATGGGCGCTCTGCTTTTCCTACGGGTTCGCAAGACGACTTCGTGCCGTTTGGGTTTCCCCCGGGGTTTGGCACCACCTCTCCAGCTGGTCTTGGCTCGTTGCTCATTGTTCTCCTGGGTGCCATGAGGTCCTGCAAGGGTTTTTTTGGCAAATCTGGCTAAAGCACTGGACCATGGAGCTTGTTTTTTAGATTTGATTTCATAGCTTACCCTTCCCCAGTTGGGAGGGATCTGGACTTGACTAGGACCTCAGGGAGCTGTTCAGTAGCAGTGTTAATAATGCTCCCGGTGTCTTGAACCAACCAACTTGACAGACGGGTGATTCTTCTGTGCCTGGTTGAGTATCTCATCTGCCGTGTATCTCTGTAATCCCAAAGCCGTTGACCGTGGAGGTTTTGGAGTGCTGGGCCCCGTTCCAGCAGAGTTGCTCACCCTGTTTACCCTTGCCAGGAGTCTGTTTGCTGATTCGAGGCGCGGGAGCAACGCGTTCTGCAACGCTTGCGCCGTGGAAAGGCGGAAAAACACAGAGCGTGGGGGCAGGTGACACGTGGGGATCTTACATGAGAGATAAAAGAGGTTTCCCAGTTTTCCTGGGAAACTGGGACCTGCTCAGAACCTGGGGTTTCTCTTCTGCAGCTAGATCACCACTGATGAAGCGCAGTTTAGGCGCCAGTGCAGGCCCAGCATCCTTCTCCATACTAGCTGGTGGCTCTTGGTACGCTGCCCTGCCCTCTGTGTGCGAGTTTCCCAGCTTTCCTGAAGCCAGAGCGTGCCTCTAACGGGGGTGGTGGCAGCCAGGGCCGTGCGTGCCCCGTGTCCCGGAGCGTACGGGCTCAGGGACGGCGCTGAGCTGGCGCTGGCAGCACGGCAGCCTGGCATGTGAGCACAGGAGCTCCTGGCTGCTCTGGGCATCCTGCTGAAAGCTCCAGGGGTGCAGCCAGAGTGCTGGCAGCTGCTCTGCCCCACAAAACATGCCTCAGCCAAAACGCTGCCTTCCCGCCCAGCCCTCTGCCAGCCTTTGTCAGAGGTCCCTGGGCTCACAAAAGCTGTGGAGCCTTGCGGGAGGCACCATAATGCTGGGGAAGGGGTGCTGTGCTTCTGCCTGTCTCGCAGATCTAGTCAAAAACTGAGAGCAGGTCCCTCTTTCTGTCATGCTGGGCAGCTTGTTTAATGTCTGAGCCTCTGTCACCTTTCGTGGAATCCTGCCCTCCCTGCGCTTGGTGAGCATAAGAGCACTGTTGGTCCATCTCTGTGGGCTATGGAGGGGGAACTAGAAGCAGGGAAAGAAGTACTGAAAGCTTCTGACTGCAACAGGTAAAAACGAAGATAAAGCATTCTCCAGTCTTTTCTCTGATGCTGCTTCTTCACTGGGAAGACTTGTCACATGAGTCCAGGCAGGGTTGGAGTGAACTCAGGACATGCAGCTGTCAGACACCTGTGTGAGGGCTGCGGGCTCAGCTTCCCTTCTGTGGGGGCACAGCAAACTGAGCACTCCCCTGTTCTCCCTGGCTGATTTCTAGAATAACAATTGCCACAGCAGTGGAAGCTGATTTGCTGCCAGACTTTAATCTTGGCAATGTTACAGAGGTGAGGGCATTAAAGAACTGCCCCTTTCCTTTCAGAAAGTTGTGAGTGTGCCAGTCTGGCTTTTAAAGAGTGATCATCGAGAGGACGTGCTTGTGCTCACCTGCTCCGTAGGAGAAAGTGGAAATAAGACTTCGGATTCTTGAAGGATCTTCTCTTCCTAGAGCCAGGTGTTAATTCATTCCCCTGTTACTTCAAGTCACTTGATATCTCCTGACACAGGAGAGGTGGCTGCTCCTGAGGAAATAGAAATAGCAAGGACACACACACAGACACTCACAGAAAAACCACAGCAGCAAAACAACCCAAATGTTTGACTGTCTCCTTAATCTGTGGTGTTTCCAAAGGCTGGATGGGTACAGCTGCATCTGCTTATCTACAAAGATCCCACAGCCCTGTAAGACCCTGTGGTGCTCAGGCTGAGCAGAACAACTGTTCTGCACTCGTTTATTTGTACCTGCTTAACATCATCAAGTTTCCCTTTCCGAGGCTGCAGGATAATGAAATTCTGCATCTCCTCCCTCCCTGAGCAGTCACCCCTGGGGCCATCTCTGATTCAACTCTTACACCTGCCTTTTAGACAGCTTCGTCTGTGCTCCAGGCCAGACTCCAGTTAATTTGGTTGTTGCACACGACTGAATGTTTGGGATATTTAAATAGTACAGTACATTAGTGCTGATCTCACACACTGTGCATAGAAACTGTAGCTCCTGACTCATCTGTGCAGTGAGTTCAGCTCAGGCTGCTGAGGGATTAATTTCACTCGCTGGCCTTCAGTCCTGTTCTCTAGGAGCTGAGAAATCCTTTAGGTCGTCTGCAGATGGATCCAGGGGTGTGAGACTTTCCGGATCTCCTACCTCTGAGTCCCACTCCCCTTCATGACTTAGGTTTAAGTGGCTTTGTAAATGATCTGATTTTTTTTTTTTTTTNGAATAAAAGTACAATGGTTTTTTTTTTTTTTTTTTTTTTTTTTTTTTGCCTCGTGTGATCTGCAGATATAATGGCAGGAGCTAGTCAGGCTTTTCTAGTTAGACTCTACCCACACCTCCAACTAGTTTTGGGAGTGCTCCCCTTTACAGGAAAATTAAATTCAGGCTGACAAAATTTTTTTTCTTCCTAAAGATGGGCAGCTTTTCCTGCAGCTTATCTCCCTTGGTCTCTGCTGAGCAGTGTTCAGCTGCAGCTACAGAACCAGAGTTGCCATCCTCCTGTCCTGCCTCCCCAGAAAAAAAGGCTATTTGGGGCCTGCAGGGAGGATCAGGGTGGGGATTTGGATGTCCTAGACCGCCTCTGCCCCTTGTTTTGCTGAGGCTGTCACCTAAAGGCTGTAAGCAATTAATTAAGTTGCTTAAGGTCAGTATTTGGTGACAGGATTTTTGTTGGCACTGCTTGCGTTTAGCTTTTTGTCCCTCTCCTCATTTTTGTTCAGAGTTGAAGCCCCATTATTGAAGCTTTGCTTGAACATCAAGTATTGCCATTATAAAAATATGAGAGAATCTCCCAGTTTATTTGAGGGCAATAAACACATCTTTTTCTCAGTTTCTGCTGTTCAGGAAGTAATGGGACTTGCTGTTAGTAAATTATTAAGTTTTTTGGCCTCACAATAAAGGAACTGAGAGGCTATTGCCTTGCCCACTCCAGAGGGAATCCTCCAAAAGGCAGCTTTTTGAGAACCACCTTAATTTCTTTCCTGCTGTCAATACAAAGAACAAATACTGGGTTTTTTGGTTTTTTTTTGTTTTTTTTGGTTTTTTACTGCAATGAATTTCTTCCTCTTTCATTTCAGTTTTTGAACACTCTTGAAAGACACCGAGAGCTGGTGTTTTAAAGCTTTTAAAGGTTTTGTGTCCCTATTTTATGACAACTTGGAAGCGGAACAAAATTTCCGGTTTCCTGTCTCCAAATCCTTGCTGCTTTTCTCCTGCATTTTGAAATGGTTTGCTCCTTTGGCAGCAAGGTCCCCTTTTTAGCTGGACTTTGTCAATATTGTCAGTGTTACCTGTGGCAGAGGCAGTTGCTGTCTGTGCCCGGTGTTTCATGCCAGCTGTCTGAGGGAGCATGTGCCTCATAGGAAACCTTGAAACTCCTCCAGTATTTTTCCTTTACCAAAAAAAAAAAAAATTTACTGATACTCTGGACTGTGAACCAGAGTATCCTAGAAAGAAAAACGAGGGCTGGGTTTTGCTCTGGAACTGGAAGTAAGCTGATTTCTGGTAGCAAAGACAGGTTGGTGTTAGATTATGTGTATTTATGGGATCTTTGCTTTTTTGGACTGGTGTCTCATTCTAACCCTGGTCAGTAGTCTCTGACAGGTTATAGTCCGTCCTGGCTCTCGGCCATGTATTAACCCGATTAAATAGATTTGTATCATTTTGGCGGCATAGAAATCTTTTTATCTGGAAGGAAAATGATTTCAAGGCTTAGTCTGGAAAGTTGGTCTTTTGAGAGCTTGTTTTTGTTTGTTTGTTTGTTTTCCTGGAGGAGAGCAGTTAAAATGCTTCAGGCATTTTCTTCAAACCAGCTTGCAGGAAGGGCATTGGTGTGCCCGAGGCAGCAGTGGTTAGTGGCCTGTGTTAACTTGCAGGATCAAATACTAAACGTCACTGATGCTGTGATCCAGATTTTTTTTCCCAGTTTTCTCACCAGACCATCAACTCTGTGAGATCTTAAATATGTGTTTTGTGTGCATCTGTCAGAAGGAGGATGAGGCCAGGGACCCTTTCCAGCACAATTCAGTAATGGAAAGAGCTGAACCTTGCTGCAAAACAGTGATGAAGAAAACAAATATTAGGGGAAAAAAAAAAACCCTCATGCTTTCCAAGATTTCAGCCAGATTTTTGTCTTTAATTGATAGGAAACAGCCAAGCTCTGTGAGCAACTGGTAGGAGAAATGGACTCACTGTTTTGTATTTACTAATTTCTGGAGGAAAAAGCTGCTAGAAGCATGAACTGTTTGCTGTGTGTGTTTTATGTAGCATCACTGTAGCTGTGTATGCAACCCTAATTAATTTTGGGTAGGAACTTGAGAGATTTTGCTCTCTTCGAGGGTGGAGAGGCCTCTGTTCCTGGATAAAGCCTTTTCCAGAGTTGTGTACAGGGTCTTTTGGGGACAGCACCAGGAAGCCGTTTCACCCTTTGTGTCTCAAAGACTGTATTTCCTGTGAACTGAAGTATTTCCTATTGCTTTTTGTGGCTCTCAAGCTCCTGGAGTTGCAGCAGGTCTGATGAAAGATGTTTTGTGGTTACTTTCTGGCTCTGAGCTGTGGAGGATGGGGCAGAGGGAAGATGAGGTAATGCAGGAGGGACAGGGTCAGGGGACCCTCCATCAATATTGCACAATACCTCTGCTGCATGATTTATTTTTAATCCTGTTTATAGAAGTCATCATCACTTTCTTTTGCAGCTTCATTTTTTTTCCCTATGAAAAAGATGCATGTGTTTTGCCCCTGTGAGAGTTCCATAATTTTTTTTTTTTTCCGTCCAACTTGTATGATCTGCAGCTTTGAAGAGGATTCCAGTCTTGTGACCCACAGCAGTCGTTCTCCTGAAGAAAATCCAGTTTCCTGTGCCACCACCCTCACCAAAAACCATGGAGAAGTTTGTATCAGAAAGGCCTGCTCCTTTGTCTAAGGTACTCAGAGGTCTTTGGGGAATACTCTTTGCCCATCTTTCCATCACCAGGATTTGGGAGAGCCCTGTCTGTTGCCAGGGAGATTCCTTGGTTGTTTTGCTGAAATTCTCTGGAGGCAAGGGATTAATAAATAAAAATAAATAAAATAAACTGAAGGGGCTAATGCTGGGAGTACTGGAGTGAAAGTGCAGGCTGAACAAGGGGAAAAAACTTCCAGTTTTATCAGAAGCTCTTTGGCTGGAGAACTTTTCAGGGAAGGGCCAAGACCAAGAGGTTTCAAGGCCGGGTTGGATGGGGCTCTGAGCTGCTGTGGAGGAAGGTGCTGTTGCAATCTTTCTGGAAGAGTTCTCTGTGACCACCAGTAGCAGTGCAGAGTCTTCTGGCATAGTTTTTACTCAGCCACCAAGCAGTCTTACTGTATTCCAGTCTGCTTGGAATGGGGAGGTTTTATTTCAGAGAGCTTTTGGTGTGGGAAAGGTGTCTACCATGAGAATATTCCTGGGGGTTTTTTTTGTGTCTGTGGAGGCTTGTTACAGTGGGCACACGTGTGTTTAAATTATCTTTGTGTAGAGCACTGTGGTGAGCTTTTGCTCCCAAACTTGCAGTGCAAGATTCTCGTGTTGGTGATAAGGATTTGGCAAACCAAGATGATCCTGAAACACTTCCCCATCCTCACAGGACTATGGAAACATCAACTCCTTTTTTTTTTTTTTTAATTTTTATTTTTCTTTTCTCTTCCTTCTCCCTCCCCCAAGAATGAAACCCCTACTCCTGCTTCCCAGAAGAAGCCAGATACAAACTCATGCCCTCATGCGCCTGCCAAATACTCTGTCTCTGGTGGGGTGGACAATGAGAACTGCAAGGCTGCTGAGAAGGAAAGGCAGTGGATCCGCCCTGATACACCCAGCAAGTGCACCTGGAAGCTTGGGAAACCCCTCTCTGCCTCCCCCCACCATCATGCCACCCTGTAAGTGTCATCTTATTTGCTGGTTTTCAGCACAAGTCCAGGTCTGATTAATCCACGTTTTGGATCGAGGACTTGATGTTGTGAGTTTGTATCCAATGGATATTGCTTTGAAGTAGAGTAGCTAAAATAACTGGCCTGGTAAAGGAGAAGGAGAAAGCTGGTTGAAGTAAAAAGCAATAAATGCTGTGTGGTTGTTGTGTGTGACCCTCCTGTGAATACACTGATTTTGTTGGTGTTTGTTCCAGGCCAGAGCCTCCGAAGATCCTGCCAAGCATCCTGAATAAAGTTGGCAATACACCTTTGGTGCGGATCAACAAGATTGGGAAGCACTTTGGGCTCAAGTGTGAACTCCGTGAGTTGCTGCAGGCAGAGAACAAACTAACAAACACTGTTTCAGAAACTTGGGTAATTCGGGTTAGTAGTGTCCTATAACCTGGCCACAGGAGTGCAGGTAATTGGCAGGAACTGCTGAGGAAAAATTGCTGGCTTTCCTTGGCAGATTTTCTGGTTTTTAGGATTTGGTCATCTAAAACATCTTTCAGTTTCCACCTCATGAGAACAATTCCTGCAGCTTTTCCATTTCTGTAGAAAACGCAAAATGTTTCTCGTAGAAAATAATTATTTTAAATTTAAAGAAGTTGTGTGGAGGTTTTGACTGCTTCTCCTATTCAGAGTATTCATCAGTGTGTGCAAAATGCAGCTCTGCAGTTATCACTAAAGATCACTGAAAATGATTGGGGGGGTGAAACCGTCAGTGAATGTTTTTTTTTGTTTGGCTGGTTTAAAAACCCTGCCGTACTGTAGATATTAGGAGGCTCTGATCACGAGTCCTGAAAGGTGGTGAGGGGATCAATGCTGGGAGTACTGGAGTGAAAGTGCAGGCTGAGCAGGGGGAGAAACTTCAGTTTGAGCAGAACTCTTTTTTTAGCCGGAGAACTTACCAGGTGAGGGGCAAGACCAGTTTTTAAGGCCGGGTTGGATGGGGCTTGGAGCAGCCTGTTCTGCTGGAAGGTGTCCCTGCCCAGGACAAGGGGGTGGAGTTGGATGAGCTTTGGAATCCCTTCCAGCCCTGCTGGTTGTGTGTTTGCAGTGGCCAAGTGCGAGTTCTTCAACGCCGGGGGCAGCGTGAAGGACCGCATCAGCCTCAGGATGGTGGAGGATGCTGAGAAGGCTGGGATCCTCAAGCCTGGGGACACCATCATTGAGCCAACCTCTGGGAACACAGGTAGGGGATGGAGAGACTGAGGGAAGCCGGGGGGAAGTGCTGTGGTGGTTTTCCTGGAAAAGGCAGGTTTGAGATGGGCGGCAAGGAAGGAAGGGAATCTCTTCCTGCCTCTTCCATCTCACACCAGGAACAGTTCTGCAGTGTCCTGTGCTGACCAGAGCAGATGGGAAGGAGTTCTGCTAAATTTCAGAGCCTCTTTGCTTTAAAAGAAAAGAAATGCTAGGCGAGACTCACAAGAGTCTTTAGGAATTCAAGTCTGAGTGGAATTATTGTGGAAAAAAGCACCCCTAAGACTGGTGTGAATCTGGATCTTCCCCTTCCTTCTGTTGGGGAAGTCCCATGGTCCCTCTTGAGGGTCAGCTTTGAGGAACAGCCCTTTCCATGCTGATGCAGTTGAGATGGGAGATGAGCTGCATCCTTACGGCACTGCCTGGTAGAGCCTCTGCATGCCTGGATTGCCAGCAGAGTCAGCCTGGGTCCGCATTTCCTCCTTGGAGGGCTGGAGGAAGGAACAGTTCCTTTAAGTCAGGGGCCAGGGCAGAGCATCTGATGATCTGAGCAGTCTGGAGTTAACTCCGGGCTCCTGTATCAAAGTTGTAATTGTGTTAAGCTGCTCAACTCACGGAGAGTCAAACACACCTGGAATATTCCCCCTTGAGTCAAATATAAAATAGATGATATAGTTAAATAGAAATAGTTAAATATCAAATACACTGCTGCCAGTGAGGAGGTTCATGGGGTGAGCTGCAAGCTGCCCTCCTGCCTGGTGTGTTCAGGAGAGGTGTCTGGTCCTGTTCCTGAAACTCTTCTCAGGATTTCCTCCCAATGCTGCTTTCTGAGTGACGCAGAGCAGGCAGATCTTTATTCTGGTGTTACTGGAGGGGCTGGGGGGCTGAGCTGGTCTGTGACCAGCTCCCCAGCCTGCAGCAGACAACTGGGAAGTCACAGCTCTTGCTGTTGGCTCAGCAGCTGCTCTGGGGGGGATCCGGGCATTCTGGGGGCATTCAGGGCAACTAAAGCCTCTGTGAGTGTGGCTGTACCTCCTGCCTGAACAGCGGCATGCAGTGGAAAATATCCTTTTGTGTTGCATTCCTCCAGTATCCAAGGTCTTACCATGACATCCTCTCTCTGGGTCAGTACCTGATAAATCATTCTCCTTGCCACAGAATCCAAAAAGGCAGAACTGAAGGAGATACAGGACAATTACTTCAGAAATCTGATTTTTTTTTTTTTTTCGTCACATAAGAGCAAAGACCAGGGCACACAGTAACCTGAGAGAATTGGTTTTTTGCTCTCTACTGCTCAGAGCTACTGAGTATGTTGAATGTGAGAGCTAATGTGTTATGTTTTTATTCTCTCTGAATCCCACCTCTCCCTCAGCCAAAGTCCTGTTTTGATGTTTGCTGCATTTCCAGCTCAGTAGCAGAAAGTACAAAGTGTTAGAGTTCAGGTCTCAAAATCCTCTCTTCATCATAGGCCATAAGGAAGATCTGGATGACTTCCCTTCAGCCTTTGGCTTTCAGGAAGCTGCTGCTGTCTTATTTATTTGGGCATCCATATTTATCTATAATACACTGAGAAAACTTTCCCTTCCCAATGTATTAAACACTGCTTGAGTTGTTTGAGGTGTGAGTTACGCTTCTCTTACAGGAACAGTTAAAGATTATTAGGGTGGCGTTTTTTTTCTCCCCTATGCAATCCACACAATAGCAGAGCCAGCTTTGAGGCAGCAAGTCTCTGTGTAGGGTGGGCTGCACGTGTGGGTCCTGTGCTGGTGCCCAGAGGAGCAGGGGAGCTGCAGCCTGACCTCTCACACCTCTCAGCCAACCTGATCAGCTCAGCCTGTGCAGCAGAGAGGTGTTCTGATAGCAGGTGTCAGCTTCTCTTCCACTTCTGTCAGCACTTCTGAGCTCAGCCCTTCAGGTGCAGGCGGTGACCAGGCAGGAACCAGGCTGGAGGCAGAGATTTTCATTGTAGAAATGAGATGTCTGTCTCCAACAGCCAGGGTGCTTCACTGTGGCAGCAAGCTGACACAGTGTTCTAGAACCTCAATCGCCAACAGCATCCAAATAATTTATTTTTAGGCAGGACTTAGTTTCAGCACATTGCAGATTGGGGTTTATGCAGAAGTGAGTCAATAGAGGCTCTACGGACCTTTTGGCAGAATCAAAGTGATTCTTCTAGTCTCCTCCTGCTCATAGCACATTCCTTTCCCAAATTACTTCTGGAAAAATGAAGTGGGTGAGACAGGAGGGAAGTGATGTGCATGTGGTAAAGCTAGCAGCTTGCACACGTCAACTTGGCTAAACTTTCTCTGGGCTGTGAACCTCAAACAAGTCCCAGCATCCGTAAACCCAACGGGCAGAAACATTCCCTTTGCCACCCCTCTGGAGACACCCCCTTCGAGCCTCTGGTGAAGACCTGATGAAAGCCAGGGCGTGCCAAAGCTGGCACTGTGGGTTTTGTGCTTTGCGCTGCTCACTGCATGCCCTGCGTGCCTTTGCTTGCTTGCAGGGATCGGGCTGGCCTTGGCGGCAGCAGTGAAGGGTTACCGCTGCATCATCGTCATGCCAGAGAAAATGAGCATGGAGAAGGTCAGAGCCGCCTCTGTTTTTAAGAATTTAAAGATAAACGTGTTTGCACTCGCCGAGTTCCTGGTGCAGATGAGTGCTGGGGCTTCAGCAACAAAGGTGCAGGTTCTTGGCCAGGGGAAACCCTGCTGAGGCGCTGTTGCCAGCGCCCAGAGAAATCCAGGCTGGCTGTCCATGGATAGAAAACGTCTTTAAGACCCATCCCCACAGCACTGCCACTTTGAAAACTCCCATCATTGTTTTAAATACAGATGTCAGGACAACCTGAGGTTTGCCTGTGCCCCAGGTTGGCTGTCCCTCGCTGAGCAGAGGGTGAAGGAAGACAGTGCTAAAGCTTTGAATATTCAATAAATATTCTGGCCTTGGAGTGGAGTGTGAAGGAAGTCTGCTGAGGGTGTTTTGGGGCTTTGTGATCACCTTTATTTGCTGCAGGTGGATGTCCTGAGAGCTCTGGGTGCTGAGATTGTGAGGACCCCAACTACAGCCAGATTTGATTCTCCTGAATCTCACGTGGGAGTGGCCTGGAGATTGAAGAATGAAATCCCCAATGCACACATCCTGGACCAGGTAAGAGCCAAGGTGTCAGAGGTGCAGGTGTAGCATGGAGCAGCCTCTGTGGTGTTCTGGGTTGTCTATTTAACACTCTCCATGTGCCTCTGGAGGAGAAGATGCCCCAAATCTGGAGCTGGAGCTGAGCAGTCACCACATTGTGGGAAAGGAAGTTTTTACAGTCACTAGAGAGCAGCAATGAGCTGATGTCTGCTAGAACTACAACGCTTATGGTGTCTATTTCCACTCAGTAGGCAATCCTGTGAGGGAAGGGTCATGTCGCTAAGAGTGCTGTCCCACAGGCAGGACTGATTTTGGCAGGGGAGGGTGCTGGCACCTTAGGACTGCCCTTAGATTAGGTCACTTAGGAGGCCTAGCTCCAGATAATACTCAATGGAACATCCTGCAGAGAGCACGTGTAGGTGTCGTGGGGCTTGGGGATTGTTTGAAATGTTTTTCAACTTGCTCAAAATGTGACTTTTGTGAATCTGATCTATTTTGTGGCTGATCTGTCTTTCGATTTAGTACCGCAATGCCAGCAACCCCCTGACACACTATGACACCACAGCGGAGGAGATCCTGCAGCAGTGTGATGGTAGGTCTGCTCTGCTGCTGAACCCCTTCAGAGAGCCCCTGCTAGTGCCCTGCTGTTGTGTCCTTGGAGAATGAGACCTCAGATGAGAAAAGTGTGAATTTTGATAAAGCAAACCCCATACACATGCTGTGTGTCATTAGTTACCTTATTTCAGTAGTCACAGCGATGATTTTTTTTTCCATTGAAGAAGAATTCTTTGTTTTTTAGACTTCTCTGCCTCTGAGCAGGTGGAGAAAGCAGTGTTTAGGTTACCTTAAAAAAAACCAAAAACTTAGGTAGACCGGTATGGAATAGGGTCATTCTTTGATGACAAATACAGAAATATGTGCTTTAACATTCCCAGAGCAAATACTGCAGTGCACTGGAAGCACCTTCACTTGGGAGTCCTCAGGAGCACAGAGTGCTCTGTGTCACAGCTGTCCCCAGCAGGACCCCT
Organism: Donacobius atricapilla; assembly: GCA_013397315.1. Classification (NCBI taxonomy): domain Eukaryota; kingdom Metazoa; phylum Chordata; class Aves; order Passeriformes; family Mimidae; genus Donacobius; species Donacobius atricapilla. The sequence continues at coordinate 122,605 of WBMY01013765.1, forward strand.
GGCTCTGCAGGGCTCTCTCCAGTGTTGGCTCTGGGCAGCTGAGCACCAGGAGGGGCTGAGCTGTAGAGCTGAAGCTCTGCTGCGCTCATCTCTCAGCTCAGGGGTTGGTTTGAGAGCTGTTGGATGCTGCAGCCACGTGGGCATTTCCATAGGGGACAGAAGGGCTCCACATCTGCCTTATTAAACAGTGCAGCTTCTAATTGGACTCCTAGATATGAAAATCAGCAATTAAATCCATTCACATTAAGGTGAAGAGCATGTGAAAGGTTGTCCTCCTTCCTAAAACTCTAGCTGTTCAGAGGATTTGGCTTGTCTTTCTCTGACAAACTTTGAGTTAAAGTGAGTACACTTTCACAAGCTGCCATCCCACAAACTGAGAGTCCAGGTGAGTTCCAGATTTAGGATTCTTGTTTCTATTTACTTCCCCTTACAGCCCAGGCACTGTTCAGTTACCCCTGCCTGGTGGGGTGTTATTCTTTTGGCTGGTAAGCAATTGATTTTGTGTGTGAATTGGTGACATTCTAAAACTCTTCTGTTTTTTAATTAACAAAGCTGTCCTGTGGATGCACCAGAGAAGCTGTAGGTGGTGACACAGGGATGAACTATCATATCCACACTCACTCGGAGTGCTAGTGACCAAAACAGTCTTTTTCACATGAAAATGAGGGAGTAGTTGTGTTAACATTTCTCTCCAGGGATGCCTATCCCATGCTCTTGGCACTCACTCAGTTAATTAACAAACATAATGGGCTGCTCAGTTTAACTTAGAGAATAAATTGTCTGTATCAGCAAATACAGCAAGAGGAAAACTGCAGCTGTCAGCTCTGTGGGCCACCTCCAGCTGTGTCCAAAGTGCCACGGATTGGTGCCTTGCCAGGCCTCTGGGTGGACATTTCAAAACCCTTACTGGAGAAAATGATGATTGAGCAATGCAGTTTCAAGGCAGGCCTCAAAACAGCTCCTGGGAAGCAAAGAGCCCTACCCTGCCCTTTTCAGCCACTTGGTGCATTTTTTGTTGAAGAAAATCCATCCTTATGTGTAAGTGAGCTTTCAATCCATCATTCTGTTGGGGATTTGACACTTTTCTCCCACACCCTTAAACAGGAAAGGTGGACATGGTGGTGGCCACGGCTGGCACAGGAGGTACCATCACTGGCATCTCCAGGAAGCTGAAGGAGAAGTGTCCAGGGTGCAAAGTAAGTGACAAGCCCACTGCTTTTCTCTTTAGTGTCTCCTCAAACTGCTCCCCTTGGCACATCCCACTCCTTGTCAGCCTGCCCTGGGTCTCAGTGGGAAGCTCTTGGGTGTTCTCAGTTAAAAGGTACTTCTGGCTGCAGAGAGGGTTTCAGAGTGTCTGAAATCATCGTGCTCTGGTCCCACTGATGACCAGAGTTCAGGTTTGGCTCAGCAGATGAGCACTGACCCTCAGATCCCTCCATGGAGTGCCTGGGAAACTTCCTTCTCTGGTGTGTTCTCTGCAACCTTGAGTTTCCTCCCTGGCTCTGCCTTCCCCATCTGCTCTGGGGCTGCTGAGGTTTTGCCCAGTGGGATTGTCTCTGCACACATCAGCCTGTGTGTTTTCCTGTGTGATGTGTTAGATTTCCTCGCAGAACTTGGGATCCTGCTTCAGTCTTGAGAATTTTCCTACACCGGCAGGGAGTGGTACAGAAAATAAAACTGATCTGCTTGCACTTGGCACAAAATGAGTTGTCTGTAATGATGCCTGGACAGCCTTGGCTCAGGGAATCCCTGTTTCCTCTTAAAACCCACGTAGAGCAAGTGATGCCATCAGTGTCCGCAGCCTGAGGGGGTGGGATTGGTATCCAAGGGGGCCAGAAGCAGCAAAGCATTTTGCTCCCAGGGGAGGTGAATGTTGCCAGGAGGAAATGAGCAGGGAGCAGGTTGGCTGTGTGACACCAGCAGCTGTGACAAGGGCAGTGCTCGCAGGGGCTGTGCTCCCCAGAGCTGTGTGCCTTGGTGGCCTGAGTGGAAACTGCTTCTCCAGATTATAGGTGTGGATCCTGAAGGCTCCATCCTTGCTGAGCCAGAAGAACTGAACAAGACTGACAAGACAATGTATGAAGTGGAAGGAATTGGATATGATTTTGTCCCCACAGTGTTGGACAGATCTGTAAGTCACACTGCTTGGTTTGCTGCCCTTTGCCCTCTGCTGGGATGCAGGACTGAGGTTAAAGACAGAGGAGAAACTTGGGGAAGTATTTATCTGAGCTGAAATGGAAGGGCTGGCAGACAGAACAATTCCTGTTCTTTCCATCAGCATAAACAGCCCTTGAAAGGCTTTTGAACTGGCCACGTTAGTTTTACAATGCCAGGTCAAAACACTGCGAGTAGATAACATTTTCCTACAACACACACTTGTTTTTATGCTTAAAAAACCCCAAAACACACCTGAGAAAACCAATCATAAAACACATACAATAAAAATAAAACAGACTCACAACAAAGAACACCAACTTGCCAATCACAAAAACCCCACAAAACAGCAAAACAAAACCTTCCAGCAGCGCATCCCAGCCCCTCCTGTGACTGCGTCCTGAGCAGAGCCCGTGTCCCCGGGGAGCCCTCCAAGAGGGGAGGAAGCTGATGCTGTCTGTGGCTGACTCACAGCAGCCTGCTCTCACAGAAGGGTTCCAATAAGGAGCCTTTTGTGCCGATGTGATCATCCTACCTTGCCAAAAACCCCACTTGGCATTTGGAGGAGGAGGGGAAACCCCGGGCTCAGCAGGGCAGCTGTTCCTTCAAAGAGGCAGGGCTGAATTCACGCTGGTTGGGCAGTCCCCCTGTCCCTCCTCATTTAAACAGAGCCTTGTTTCTGTCTCCTGCCCCTCCCCAGACCGTGGACCAGTGGTACAAGAGCAATGATGAGGAGTCGTTTGCCTTGGCACGGATGATGATCCGCGAGGAGGGGCTGCTGTGTGGTAAGAGCGGGCGGGAGCCCTCTGCCTTTCTCGGAGCAGTCTGCGGGAGGCTGGAGCCTCGTGCAGGTCACAGAGACCTCCTTCCACTTCAGAACTCGTCTTCCTCGCTCTGGGCTCCTCTCTTCTCTCTCCTTCTCTCTTTTGATGGCCCTCATTGCGTGGTTTGACGGCTTTGCCCCTGCGGTGTGTTGTGGCAGGTGGCAGCTCGGGCAGTGCCATGTCTGTAGCTGTGAAGGCAGCCAAGGAGCTGAAGGAGGGTCAGCGCTGTGTCGTCATCTGCCCTGACTCCATCAGGAACTACATGTAAGGACCTGCTGCTTGTCTCTCTGGGAGAGGGGTCAGGGAGTCCCTCAGACCTTGGTAAACCCAGTTATCCCAGCAAGGAATGTCTTTGGGGTGCAAGTTCTGAGCTGTCTAACAGGGGTCTGACGTGGAGCAGGGGGGATCTTCCCCCCTTTAAAGCTGAGCTCTGATTTCAGTAGATAATCATCGCTGGTTAGCATTTTTCACAACAAAGGCCTTGCATTCAATGTATTATTTGTGGGGGATCACTGGTTATCCCGTTCCTGGGAGGGTTCCTGTGCCCACAGCAGGATCCAGCAGTCCTGCAGCAGCAGCAGCCACACTCAGGGTGAGTCTGCAGCTAGGTGGAAGTGTCAGGGCTTTGAGCTGTGCTGAGAAATTTTTCTCCAGTCACACTGAAACATACCCCAAAACGTGGTATTTTTAGCTGAGTTTCCTGACCCATGTTGCATCCAGCTCAACATTAGACAAACAGAAACTGCAGACAAGTCACATCTCCATTCCAGGCTGTGCCTCTGTGACACTCCAAGGGGCTGACGCAGTTGGAGCTTTATTTCCTGTGGGATTCCTTTTTCTCCCCATGAGTATTTGTTCTCCATGTCCCCGGCTGCTAAGCTTGGATGGCAAGTGGTGGTCTCTTTCCAATTACACTGTGGCTGTTGGTGGCAGTGAGCTGTGAACGGTTGCCTCTGTTTGCTGTCAGATGTTCGACCCCTGCTAATGAGCTTTTCACTTCCTGGGGCTCTGCAGGTCCAAGTTCTTGAGTGACAAATGGATGATTCAGAAAGGGTTCATGAAAGAAGAAGACCTTGGCAACAAACCTTGGTAAGCCTGTCAGCTCCATTTGGATTCCTATTAGTTTATTCAATCGAGTTTATGGCAGCTGTTAATTTAAAGCTCATTTCAATTTACACTTCTCCTTTGATTTAGCTGATCTTCCATGCTACTGTCTGGGTGTATAATTGTAGCTCTTAATCAAATCTGCTTTAATTAGTTGACATCCTTCCTTGAGTTGTATGGCAGCAGAAGAAAATTTGGTACTGAATGATTTTTTTTTTTAATGAAAATTGTTATATCTGGTATTAAAAAAAAGGGGAAAATCCAAAGAATTGTTCCAAAATCAGAGTTCTTGAGTGCAGCATAGGTAGAAGGGAATCTTCGCTAAATTGTTGCCTATAATGACTGTAAATACAGATAGGTCTTTGAGTAGGAGCACAAAATTTTCTGTGTGAGAGACAAATAATGAAATTGAGGAGATTATCTGCAACCATAGAAATCAGATGAAATGAGGAAAAGGGGTTTGATTTTCAAGCCTTCTCACACTTCAGTGACTTTCTGATCTTGGGAATAACAGCTGAGAGCCCTGAAGCTTTGTTGACTCTGGCTGCCTCCTGACTCTTCCTTGCAGCCTTTTGCCATTCTGGTGGTGCTGGAGGCCACGGTGCGTGAAGGACTGGTTCTGTGCTCTCCATAAGGCTTGCATGGCTTTGTTTTTCATTCCGTCCCCAGGTGGTGGAACATCAGTATTCAGGAGCTGAGCCTCTCTGCCCCCCTGACTGTGCTTCCAACTGTTACCTGTGCAAAGACTGTGGAAATTCTCCGGGAGAAGGGATTCGACCAGGTACCAGTTGTTGATGAATCTGGGTATGTCCACATATATCACTCTTCATCCATATGTATCACTTCCCTCACCAGGTCCTCAGGGATGGCTTTTAAATGCTTGCTGCCTTTTAAGTGTCTTCTCACTCGTCCTTTTTCATTTATTAACACAGTTCAGAAATGTTGCCTTGAACACACCAATGCTGGGCTTTGTGTTTTCGTGCCAGGATTGTCCTGCCCTTCACATGATTCTAAAGATTATTATGATATGCTTACTCATTGTGTCTCTGCAGGATAATTTAATTTCTTTTAATGATACCAGTTTAACTTTAAAAGTGCAAACAATTCCTATTTAAAACAACCAGCCCCAAACGTGCCCGCCTCTCTCAGAGCTTTCACAGAGTTTCTTCAGCACACTGTGTGACAGGGCAGTGCTGCAGTGACCCCTATAAACCAGGGTGTCCCCAGCAAGCTGGGGTGTACCTTGTCACCCTGCAGGTCTCCTGCAGACAGGCTGAGCATTGAAGAGTTGCTCAGTTGTGCTGACCTGAGGGATGAATTCTTGTAGATCTTCACAGGGAGAAGGGAAATGAGCCAAACTGGCGTCACCTTGTCTCTGGCTGTCACACCTTTCAGAAGGACAGACGAGAGTGTGAAAAGATGAAGTAGTTTGTGCTTTCCAAAAGCTCTCTGAGATTGCGGGTAGCTCTCTCCAGTTGCAAGGAGCAGAGATGAAAAGGTCCTGGTGCTCAGAAGGACACACAGCACCTGCTGCCTTGTGTGTGAGTCTCCAGAACCTCTGAGAGCTGTACTCTGTCTCCTGCAGACACACAGAATCCATGCATGCCATCGATAATGCTGCATTATTACCACGAAGTAGCTGAATTGACTCCTCCAGGCTGGCTGAGAGTGGATGCTTTTTTTTACAGGAGCACCTGAGGCTTTTGTGTTGTTTATCTTGTCTCTCCTTCTCCAGGGTGATTCTGGGCATGGTTACCCTGGGTAACATGCTTTCCTCGCTGCTTGTTGGAAAAGTTAAGCCTTCTGATGAAGTCAGAAAAGTAATCTACAAGCAATTTCAGCAGGTAGGCAGGTGTATTCTGCAGCTCCTGGTTCTCTGGTTGCAAGTACTGGAGCAGGTGTGCTAACACTACACAGGCTGGGTGAGGTTTACCTGGGACCATGCCAGCAGCTGTTACTGAGCACAGAATTTTCTTCTAAAAACGTGGAATGCTTGACTTAGTTTTCACCAGGACTTAAGTTCCAACACTGTCCCACAGTGGGTTAAATGCTGTGTTCTGGAAGTGTGTTTAATGCTTCTGTTTCAGCCTGTGAGCCACCCAAGGGTGCTGGTTCTTTATGGACAAATGTAAATTTATTTTTTCTTCCCCAGACAGACAATCCAGCATCATGGGGAAATGTGGTGCGTAACACAACTGCTTAGTTCATGTTCTCCCTCACTTGGACACCTCGGGAGGTTCTGGGGCTGGTGGTGTGTGATGGTTTCTGTGGCTGCTGTGGTGTTGGCTGCATCAGCCAATTCTCTGCACTTCTGAGGTTGTGGCTCTTTCCATGGGCAGCTTGAAGGCTTCTTCAGCAAAGAACAGCTTGACCATTCATTTTCCCTTTATTTCTGACGTGTTCTTGGTGGAGGCTGGAAGGGGAGTGACACAAGCTGTGGTACTGCTGACGTGTTAACTAAAAATGGTTATTTTCCATTTGAATTGATGGGTTCATAGAGAAACATGGTGGAATGCACATAACCTCAGAAGTATTGTCTATTTTGCTTCTCTTACCACTTTAGTCAGGCAGATTTGGCTTGTTTATGAGTGTAATTAGTAAAATGAATCATCTGTGTCACCAAAATCACTTCTGATATCCTATATGGAATACCACAGCCTGCATCAATTAAGAGGCTTAGCCTGTAAACCAGGGCAAAGGTACATTTTGGAAAGATGGATCTTTTGGCTTTTTTTAGGATGCTCAGAGGTTGTGGATTTCCCATCCCTGGAAGCCAGGTCAGATGGGGCTCTGAACAGCCTGGGAGACTGGAAGGTGCCCATGGCAAGGGGTTGGAACTGGATGATCCTTAAAGTCCCTTCCACCCCAAACCATTCTGTGATTCTGTAACATGGGCAGCCTGCTTTGGTAGGATCACCACAATTATTTTATGATCATCTCTTAAAATGGAAGGAGAATGGTTAGAGCTTTTTTTTTTGAGAGTCCCTGGTACAGTTGAGCTCTGGGGATTTGAAACACCCAGTCACAGGATAATTTGCCAACCCAAACAAGTGCTAGTGGAGGGAGGAGCCATCCTTGTGGAGTCAGGTGTTAGTTCCAGTGGTTTTGGTTCCCAGTCATGTGTAGTGCAGTACTCACTGCCTAGAGACCTAGTAAGCTTAAAAACAAAGCCTAAATGTGGGAAAACCTGTGGGCAAAATGTTGAAGAAGCTTGAAGGAGCAGTAGTGAGACAGGTGAAAATTCCCTGGAGGCTCTGTTAAATTTCCACTGAGCATCTCTAGGCCTGTTTATGCCTTCATGGTTGTCCCAGTGCTGCCAAGGGGCTGCTTGTCCTGGTTATCTGTAGCCTTCCCAGACCCTGAAGACACATTTGGGACTGATGGGTGACTTCATGTGGCAGTGGATTCAGATTTCCCACCTCCTTTCTTCCCTGGCCCCCAAGTTTAAGGATTTGTTCCTCAGTCTGGGCTATAGCTGGTCCCTGAAACACAGGCTGCTGGGAATCCTCTGACTCCCAGTATGGAGACAGAGCTCTGTGTTCCAGTGCAGCCCAACTGTTCATGCTGTGGCATTTATTTCTCACAGAGAGGCCTTTTGTATCTGCAGTGCAAGAGTCTTCTTTGCTGTGAATTTCTTTAATAAAAGTATGTCAGATGGTGGGTGCTGGGGAGAGTCACCTCGTTAATGGAGCTGTGGCTGCTCTGCTGCTTCATCTGTTAACTCATGTTTGAGCAGTTCTAGGCCTTTTTTAAAATTACTGCAGCAGGTGATTGCTGAAGTGTTTTGGAAATGTCTGTATTTTTTCAGAGTTGACACAGGGTGCTTTCTTGTTCAGCCTTAGCAAAGTTGAACTTCACCAAAAAAATTAATTATTAAATCTCAGTTCCTTGATTTGCACCTAAATCCAGTGTTAGCTGAGCAATCTTTCACCTTTGATTTTGTTTTTGGCTTGTTTGTTTGGGCTTTTCTGCCTTTGCAGATCATATTCGCTTCCACAATGATTTGCAACCTGATTCGTTCACTTTTTTCCGTCTTTTTGGAATAAAATCACCAAATATAAAAACTTTTATGGTAACTTCTTTTGTTGGGACACATGGAACACTTGACCTTCTTTGATTACTAGCATTTTTCAGCTCTTCATTATATTCATAATGTTTACAGAATCAGAAGGAATAACCTCATGTGATGCTTCTTTTTTTTTGGAAATTAGAAACAAAGAAAACTGGTCTTTTAAGTTGGCCTTGGTTTGTTGGTGTTTTCTAGTGCTTCAGGTGGGAGCAGTACACAAAATGCTGACGTGTTGATTTTAGTTCTGTACAAAGTGTATGGGGATTATTGACTTCTAAACATAGAAAGGACTGTTTTGTTTTGTAACTCTCTCCTCAGATTAACCTGAAAGACAACTTGGGGAAACTCTCTCACATCCTGGAAATAGACCACTTTGCTCTGGTGGTTCATGAACAAATTCAATGTGAGTACAAAGTACTGCACCTTGTGAGAGCAAATCTTGGAGTGCTAACAAGAAGCAAGTGTGAGTGTGAATGTGTAAAGTGAGATCTGAAGACGCAAAATCCTCATTCTGTGTCTAACTTTGTGCTACTAAGCCTAATTTCCATCCCTGGAAGTGTTCAAGGCCAGGCTGGAGCAGCCTGGTCTAGTGGAAGGTGGAACAAGGTGATTTTAAGGTCCCTTCCAACCCAAACCATTCTAGGATTAGTAAGACTAAATAAATCTTCAAATCTGGGGTATATCACTCTTATATGTGAATAATATTTGTCCTGTTTAGTCTTCCTAATAGCAGGCAACTTTGCAAAGTTACAAACACTGAGAAATGAGTCAAAATAATATTAAGTCATGCCAGATAAATTTATCTTTGGCTTCTCAAATAACTGGAAGAAGAAGAGCCATCAAAATTGGGGTCGTTCCTGATAATCTCCATAAGGATGTGCTCTTGGCTCTGAGCTGTCTATTTATAAATGTGGAATCTCACTGGAAGCTTTCAGTGAAACAGAAATTGAGTAAATAAAAAGCCCAGGACAGTCCAGCTGACTGAAAAAAAAAAACCTGAGTATAGAAGTAGACTAAACATCTCAGTACAGGCAGACTTTAGGAACTGGAATTTAGAAAATTGATAAAAGGCCAGAGGTCATGCGGCCACTTGGTTCCCAGGTCAAGGCTTAGGCTCACCATGAGAAAATCACTTGCACCTGTGCTCTCAATGCAGCAAAGATGAAATGGTTAGTACATTTATTGGATATAAATGGAGTATTGTGGTTTATATACTGATTCTGTATTTGACAGGGAGGCAGGAAGATGGTTGTGTCACATTTCCTCCTCAAAATGTGGTTCCATTGAGCCATTCGAGTGGCCCCTGGTTCCAATGGGGTAATTCCACTTGCAGCTGTTTCAAGTAATTAATGTTTCAGGAAAATACACTTTATAACGAGAGGGCCTGGTTTGAATTTTTGTCTCAAGAAAAACAAATCCAGCGGATCCTTATCATCCCTTCCATAAAGTCCCAGTGTCCCTTTTGATGAGGAGCTTTTCTGAGCTGAGAATCCTTGTTACCTGCCCCGTGACTCTTGGCCAAGGTGCCTTTTGTGTGCCAGGACCACCAAACAGCTCCAGGCTCGTGGAGCTGGGGTGGCTCAGCCCCTGGTTTTACAGACCCTGCCGCCAAAGCCAAGCAGGAGGGGGGATGTTTGAGCCAGGACTGCCTGTTTTTCCTGTGCAGATCACACGGATGGCTCCTCCAGCAAGCGGCAGATGGTGTTTGGCATCGTGACAGCCATCGACCTCCTGAACTTCGTCACCGCGCGGGAGCGGGAGAGGAAATCCAACTGAAGCCAGGCAGCAACGTGGAGCCTCCTCAACATTTTGCAATCTCAAGCAAAGAATCAGGTTTATGTCTTAAGTCAAATGGGTTTTTTTGTTGGTTTTAATTTTTTGTTTTGGGTTGGGCTTGTTTTTGTTTTTTGTTTGTTTGTTTTAATTCTAGAAATAAGCAGTTAGCTATCCTGGTGTCAGCTATCCAGCCAATGTGTCTTGCTGTATTGCCCAGCTTCTGGGATTTGTTTCTTAATCAGGTTAAGCAATATTTCTTATCAAGACAATTTATTTTTTTACCTATATATATATATGTATATGTAAAAAATACTGCCTAAATTAACTGGTTTGTTCCTTATTTGTTATGTCTAAAGGCTGGCTTTCCAAAATGTTGTTTCAGAATCATAAAATGTGTTGAAATAGTTACTGAAGCAGAGGCCCAAGAGAGCTCTGGAAAGTTCTGGATTTTTTTTTTTTACCCTTATTTAAGGATGTTAGGTTAGGTATTACCTGTGTGGAGACAAAATCGGGACTGGAGCATGGGGAGAAGAAAGGAGGGTTTCCCTTTTGGTGGCATCACTGTAAAACAAGAGAAAATCCTCAGGGCTGAGGCTTGCTCCAGCCATCTGCTCTGAGGAAAAGCTGGTTGGAGTAGAAGCATGGCAGTGAAGTGACAAACATAAATCAGTGACACTGTTTTCCACAGTGCACCAGCTTTCTCTGCCATGACAGGCCTGTTTTTGTCCAATGGTATCCTGATATAAGTAAGCACAAGTGGAAAGATTTAGAAGGTAAGATCAAGCGTCTTGCCCGAAGGTTTTTTAAAAATCATTCTGTTTCATCTGTTACCTTCCTCTTCCCTCCCCACCCTCTTAATTATCTCAGAGTGCCTTTTTTGTGCCTGTTACGGAAGAGCCAAAGATAATCTGTGAAGAGCTGTCATCTCTTCCAAGTCTTGTTCAGGTCCTCCTACCCTGTAGTGCCTTATTCCAGGAGAAAAGCCCTGCATTGGCTGCCCCTTCAGCTTCGGGCTATTGCTGGAGGAAAGTGGCCCATCCTTACCTTAAACTGTGGCTTGCCATTAAATTCACAGACTTCTTTAAGATTTAAGACAACTTTTCCCAAGGCTCTAGAAAAAAACTACTATCAATCTAAAAATGCACAACTTCAGTAGTAACTGAAAGGTTCTAAAGGGTGATTAATGTTAAGGGTAGATGTTACTGCCGCTAGATTTTGGTGTGGCTGAATATTTACTTTACTGGCTCTTATCTGATGTTTTTTTCCCCATTTTCCATCTGACCTTCGCTGACAGCAGCAGGGAGGGAGGTGCTCGAGTAGCTGAGGTTTGTCCTTTTCCCTTGTAAAAGCTCCATGTCCTGACCTGACTGAATTCAGCAAGAAATATGAAAATGGTAGAAGGGAGGTTCCCAAAGCTGCTTTTCAGAGCAGCACAAGAGAGGAGTTAAAGGTAGGGCAGCAAATTAGTCAGTTATAAAGAGGTGTAAAGATTTGACTCTGTTTTTCTAGTTCACTGTTCATACATTAATCGCTGTAGTGCCATGAAAACTGGCAGTATTGTGGACTGAAACATAGGGGGTGGTTAGAAATGGTGGGGAACACGGGATGGGAGTCTAAAGCATTCCAAGTAAGCCAAAAGATCCAAAGAAATTCACCTGCTCTTCTGGGGTTTGCTAAGAACAGGAGCTGTCTCCTGTTCTACACTGGCACCGGGAGGAAAAGGCCTTTCTTACTTACAGCAGCAACTTGGTGAGACCAGAGGAACTGGGTGAATAAATGGCATTGCTGCACAACTGAAGAACTTTCCAGAGCTCTTTCCCATGGTAGGGATGAAGGCAGCAAAGAGAAGGGGGCGGGGAATTCAGCAGGGCTGAAGTTCCCTCTGCAAAGGCTTGTAAATGTGATGGGTTTTTTTGTATGTCTGAGAACCTCATTGCTGGCCTGGCCCTGGTTAGTTGTGGTAGGGCTGATTAAAACTGGGCTTAGCTTTGTTTCAAATGCTCTGAAGACCAAGAAATACACTGTAGTTTGTTCAGTCTTTTACCTGAAGTTGAAGGCCAGAGCCTGAACAGAACTGTATTTTTTTTTCTGAAGTGAGTGCCTGCATCTTCTGTTTACCTTTGCTGCTTATGCAAGCGCTGACTAAACCTGAAAACTATTTTGCACATGGATATTTTTATCAACAATTTATGCTGTATTTGTCTGTCACTGTAAGAGATTATCAGTGCTAATGTTGGCTCTGCAAAAATACTTTCTATTTTCTCACCTGAAGACAGCTATTCAGTAAAATCTGTACAATATTTTGCAAGCATTTACCAGGCAATGACTTAAGGTTCGTTTTCAGGTTGTCATGTCCAATGCTATTTCCCATTTCTTGCACAAGCTGTGGCTGACTCCAGAACTCTGGCGAGCCGGGGCTCCTCTAAGCAGCCAGACCAGTCTCATCTGCCCACCAAGCTCATTTCTGCAAACTTCTGCTTGCTATAATAAATCCCACACAGGGCTCACTGTCAGAAGTTTCCTGACGTTGCCCCCGTCATCCAACAGCTTTTCTTACTGTGTAGTGTCAACTAAGGGAAAGGGAAGACTTCTTAAGCTTCAAGGAGCTGGGAAGAATCAACACTACAAGCTGTATTTATTGCACAGATGTTCACAAATGTACAACACAAAGGGTTCAATAAAAGCTGTTTGATTGAAGAATGGCTCTGGATTGTTCTTTTAGTGCCACTTCAAGCTTGTGTGTTACACTGTAAGAAATTTGTGCAGAAGACCCTGGTGTAGCAGTGCATTTCCACACCCAAACAAATGTTTCCAAATCAGGGAAAGGGGTTTCAGTAACACCTCTGACATTTAAGGATAAGCACCAGAACTTTCTGTGTTTCTCTCAGCGTGGTTGGCTCAGTGCAAGGATAGGAGCACCGTTTGGGTTTCGGAAATGTTTCTCAGGGCCTGTGGCTGTTTATTGGGCAGCAAGCCAAATTATCCCTCCTTGATCATTGTACGCTTCAGAGGGAGCGCAGAACTGCTCAAGTGCTCTTGGGGGTGTCCTAGCCAGGTGTAAGGGCTTCCCTGTGCTGAGCACGGCTTCTGTTGTGTTTCTGTATCATTTTTTATTCTCTACTTTTATTAAAACCTTTGCTTTTACAAGACACTCGTGATGAGCCATCTCGCAAATACTATTAAGCCGCTCCGGGAGGTTGCAGGCCAACCCTCAGAGTGTACTGAACCCTCACAGAGCCAAAAACATCTGTCTGGAGGAGAATTTCAATACCCTGGCTGTCAGTGTGGGGCCTGTGAGTCTCTGCAGAGCGCGGCCAGTCGTGCCGGCGTGAACCCTGTGCTCTCATGCCGGGTGTTCAGGTACCTCCCCTCACACACAGAGCTCTGTCCCCAGCTTCACCTTCTCACCCCGGATCCAGCAGCACGGCGTGACTTCATCCTGCACATCCTTCCCATGTGATACCTGAAACGCTGCTACTGCTGCTGGTGGCAGCAGGTGCAGACCCCCACCTTCCCTTCCCTTCCCCTCTTGGCAGGAAAAGGGATCCTGGAGTCACAGCCTGAGGGGCAGAGGGCCAGCATCCCTCCCGTGCATGGAGGGACCCTTTCGGCCAAAGGCTGCCCAAGTGCAGGGAGCTGCAGGAAGCGTGAGGGATCAAGTCCCACCTTCCAGCAGGCTGAGCACACACCTGGACAGGTTAAGAGGTACCCTGGTGAGGTACATCAGCCTCTGAACCAGGCTTCTGCCTTCAGCCAGGGCAGCCGCTGAGGGATCAGGGCTCCTCAGCACCTTGTTAGCAGCAGCCCCCGGGCTGGAGCTGGGAGCAGGGCACTGCCCCAGCCCCGTTTTTGCCGGAGCTGAGTCACAGCCCTGGGACTGAGCTGTCCCCAGCTGAGGAGCTGCCCCTCCTCATCACCAGCAGGAAAATTACTGGGTACAATCAGCTGTGCTGGCTCTGCAGATAAAGGGAGGACTTCAGTCCAGGAAGCTGCCTTGTGAAAGCAATAAATTCCCTTTGGAGGAGGGAAAAAAAAAGCCCCACAACCACCAACCCGCACTCGTGTTGCTGATGGAAGTGCTGGTACCTTTTGCCACATGCTGGAGGATGGTGGGTGAGGGCAGAGCCCACAGCACCTGACTCATGGAAGGCACTAAGAGCAGCCAACTCACCTGCCACCACCCTGTCCTATGGAAAAATCCACCTCTAGTTAGCGGAAAAGCCTGGTGCTGTTTGCACTGCAGGTTTCACTGCTCTTCCAGGAGCTGGAAATGTGCTGTAGCTTCTCTCACACCTGCTGAATCCCAGGCTCGGGGAGGCCACTGCCTCCTCCAGTGGCAACCAGCTGGGTTTGTGTGCCCAGACAAACAGGGCAAGGGGCCTGTGGGCAGCCCCTGGCCCTGCACTCCCTGTCACAGACACTGCATGTCCCTGGAGAGCAGACAATGTCCTGGATTCACAGCCAGACCCTTTAGGATGCAGCAGGACGCAGGAAGGAGCTGATCTGCCCCGTGGGACCAGCAGAGCAGGTGGGACCTGTGAAAGGTGGGAGGCACAGTGTGTTTGGAGCTGCTCGTGCCGCATGTTCCTTCCAGGAAAAGCCAGCAGGTCTGCTCTTCCCTGGATGTCCCTGGAGCATCGCTCTCCCCGCTGCCTCCAGCAGCAGATGCAGCAGCATCAAAGGGAGCTCCTCAGATGTACTGAATACTCCATGGCTTGTGCTGATGCCTTTTTTGGGGCTCCCTAAAAACGGAGGCCAGACAAAAATAAGGTACAAAGCCCTTATATTTATTGAAGGGCCTTCAGGTACACTTGGGGCAGACAAAGCCCCCCCAGGGGCTACACCCAAAGTGGATGATGGGTCACAGGTTTTCACACTTTTATAAGTTTGGTCCACATTGGAGGTTAATCTTCCAATTGCAGCTTCAGGTAATGAAGTCATTTGCCCCAAGTTTGCTCCCTCCAACTCACTTTTGTTTACATTTCTCAGGGCCTGAGGCAGTGAAGTGTCCTTGATTCCCAGGCCTGGAGAGGAATTGTGTTGTCTGACCAAAATGGGAAAGCAGAAGCTCACACTTTGTATAACTCTAAAGTATGGACTTTAGAGTTATACACTAAAGAATTACAGGATTACAAATATGTGAAAAATATAAAAGCTAAAATCCTAAGGCATCAGTACAAGCAAACAGTGACCTCTCCTGAAACAGGTGGGTGTGAAAGTGCATGGCAGAAACAAAAATGTAACTTTTCTAACCTATTTCTGCCTTGGCCTGTGGAGGCTGGAATCGTGTTTCAGCTGGCAACATTTTGCACTGCAGTAAGACTTCTACACCAAGTGCATTGAACGGGTAAAAAAAAATATTTTTAACAGCAAGTGACAGTCTCCCTTTTTCCCAGTTTACCCACATTATTCAGGTATCAGGTACCATAACCAGTACTCCAACTCACAGGTCAATTCAGCTCAACCAGAAGCAGTTTTAACCTCATGCTCTCACAGCAAGATGTTTTTTCTCTGAGGGCCAAAAATAAGCCAAGAATCAAGGAAAGCCTGTTTTGCCCTGAATTATTTGCTAGGCCCTCCCAAAACATTGCTAATCCTTTTCCTGACATATTCTCAAGCCCTGATGTGGAGCTTCAACTGCTTCGATAAAGCCATTTTGAACATTAAATTACGTGGGAGGGAAAACATGGATTCCTTCCCACTTGCTACAGCAGAATCAGGAACATTTTAAAACCAGGTTGTCTCTTCTAGGAAAAAAAATCACTGGTGAGGGGGTGGCTGTGGTCATGGGAGGTCTTGCCACCAAAGTACCCAAAAGTAAAACCTGAGTGCTGCAATCTCAAAGGGGTCACAGGGTGGTTTGGGTTGGAAGGGACCTTGAAGACCATCTCGTTCCAACCCGCTGCCATAGGCAGGGACACTTTCCACTAACCCAGGTTCACCAAAGCCCCATCCAGCCTGGCCTTGGACATTTTCAGGGATCCAGGGGCAGCCCCAGCTTCTCTGGGCACCCTGTGCCGGCGCCTCACAGTAAAGATGAGGTGAGAACTATAAAACTCCCTCTTCAAGGAGTCTTTTTGATGGTGTTTTAAAGGCAGAGTCCCTCTCCCTGGGCATGGACTTTTGTGTCACACCTTCTGGTGAAAGCCTGGAGCCGTCCCAGTGCTCTTAGCTGCCTCCCCCCATTTTTTTGGCTGGCTGATTGCTCTCCCCAGTTGTTGCTTCCCAGTCTGGGGACGCTGATGTTTAGCCAGTGGAATCGTGCGGGTTAAACTCTGCGAGGCAACTGTTCAGGTAGTGGATGGGCAGTGCAAGCCTGCTGGGGAATGAGCACCTGAGCACTGTGCTGTGTTGTCTTTTTTAAACTTAGTAACACCAGCCCTGCAGAACTGCAAGGCAAAATTAGATTTTATTATGTGTACAGGCGTTCCTGTGTGGGTGGAAGCATGGCAAAGATTCCAGTGCTGACCCCAGCCCGGCTCCTTCTCTGCTCTAAACCCAGGCACAGGCAAAGCAGGAAAACCCACATCAAAATACCTGCTGTCCTCAAAAAACTCACCTGTGTGTGTGATTGTGGGACTCGTGATGCTGAAGAGCCCGAGAGCACAGCAGCTCTGGGGATGGTGGTGTGAGAAAATATTGAGGTTTAAACCCAGCCAGCAACTGAGCCTGAGCATTCTGGTCAGATGCAATGAACAGCTTTAACCTTGCCCCCCACAAAAGGGGGCTTCTTCCTTTCCAAGTCTCCAAACTTGTAATTTAGACCTTTTGTTTTTTTAAGGAAGTATTTAATTAAACAATTTATTTCTCTAAAGGAAGCATTTTCTTTCAAAATTGTCTTCTTTCCCTCCAACCCATCTAAATCTTGTTTCGTTTCAGGTTGAAAAGATCCCCATTTCTTGCAGTTTCATCACTGAAGGGAAGAATCTTATTTTTGAGCACACGCTGCAGCAGGAGACAACCATGAAGGGGTGGCTGGGTTATTCTGTAACTGCAGTGCCCAGAAAACACAATTCTTGCTGGGGTTAGGCTTATTTGCAGCCTCTTCACAGGAGAGCTGCATGTTCTCTGTGACTTCAGATAGCCCACAAGAGTTTTCCGTGATGGATTACCTCTGGCAATGTTTTCCAGAGAGTCCATTTATTGCAAAAAGACCAAAGGTAAAGTCATCCCTGTGCTAACAACCTACACCGGTCTTGTCTTCAAAAGTTTGGTTCCAAAATAAGCATTCTGAGAAGCCTTGTTCTTGACTGATCATGTCAGCAGTGCTGAAGATTTCCTTCACCACTGTGTTTTGGAGGAGCATGGACCCAGCACAGACCAGACAGCTCTGTGTGCTGCCCTGGCTCTGGGGAGGAGTGGGGAAAAGAGGGACTGAAATTCTCATGGGCTCTTCCTCTTCAAGCAAAATCTTCATCCATGTAATTTCCTGATCCCAGGCTGTGCTTGGGAACCGCCGTGGAGCAGAAGCTGTTCAGCTGAATTAATAGTAAAGCAGTTGCAGGAATGAGAAGCAGGAGACTTAGGGCTGGAGGTGGTGCAGAGATTAACCCTCGGATCCCAGAGGACACAGGGAGTCTGCACCAGGCAGCACCTAACACGATATGCCACTTCTGTCACTACTTATGCCTGATTCAGCAAGGCTGGCACAGGTGAGCTGAGCTTAAGCTCCAGCGCAAGACGCGAAACCAAAACAGCGGCGAAATTCTACAGGCAGCACCAAATTGCTGGGGGAAGGGTTCAGAGCACTCCTGGAGATAAGTACACATTAAAACAAACAATAAATGGCTTATCTTTTATACCCCAGTCACCTCCCCTCGCAGAGCAGTCAGGTGCTGGGCACAGCGAGGTGTGGGGCAGGACCCAGTCGAGCCCCTCCCGGAGCTCGTGGCTGTCCCCTGCCACCAGCACATATTAACTGGGGCTGAGGCCCAGCTCAGACACTTGCCTGACGGGCTGCTGGGGTGAGTATTGGCTCATCTGTTACCTCCTGGCAGGCTCCCTGGGAGAATGGGGGCCCTCAGTGTCCTGGAGAGACTTGGAATCTGGCAGCCCCTGCTCCCCCGTCCTGCGCAAAGGCTGATTCTCACCTGGGGAGTGGCTGTGCGGTCAGTAAGTCCTGAATAAGTCGGGCAAACGGAGGATTTGGCTTCACACTGTGAGGTCAGTGGGGTGGTGAAGGGGGTCTTCTGGAGAGCTTGTACCACTCCATCCTCGGAGGTTTTAAACCAATACAGGAGGGCAAAGCCCTGAGCAGCTTGGGCTGAATTTAGTGGTGCCCCATCTTTGGGCAGGAGGCTGGACTGGGACCTCTTGAGGTTCCTTCCAGCCTGGGTCACTCCATCATTCTGTTGAGCTGATGTTACATTTGTCTTACTCAATGTCAGCAATGCTATTTCTTTGGAACAAGGCAAGAAAAAGGCATTTTTCTTCTAATGGAGCGAGCTTGCATGTACCTCTTTCTGCCTTGCTGAGTTCATCTAATTTTTCCCTCACTTTACTTAATGAGCATCTGATTTTCTTCCCCTTGAAGTTATCAGAGCAGCCTGATAACCTGATAACTGCAATCTCCTATCTGCAGAGTGCTCTGTAAACATTAGCCTGTGCTCCTTGTCATATATTTTTATTAAGTGGCAGTAGCTGGATGTTATCAATCCTGGTCTCTTGGCCTGCTTCCCAGTTCCAGTGGAGATTTCCATTCATCCTTTGCCCAGTCTTGTGCCCTCTCAAGATCCTCCATTCAGCAGCAAGTAACGGGGCTGTGGCAGGACACCTGCAGCAGCTCAGGTGTGTTTGGTGGCTGACCAGATCATACCCGAGGCTTCAGCCACGGATTGGGAGCAGTATTGGGACGCAGGTGGGAGTCTTGGTATTCCAGAGAGGGTCTACCTTCACTTTGTGATCCAAAACTGCCCTGGAGGCAGTGTGGGGAGATGTTCGCACTGGGCATTGCTCTGCTCAGGCACCCTTGGCTGCAGCCAGGCTGTCCAAGGCTGTCCTTTCTCCTCACACCCCACCCAGCCCCTGCTGATGGATGTGACTGAGGCTGGCAGCAAGGGAGCAGCTCAACCAGTGTTGTGTTAAGGCCACCAAAAGTCCCAGATTCTTCCCATCCTTTGGTGCCATTTCAGGCCATCTGCTGTCTCATTTCGGGGGTTCTACACTTCAGGCAGTTTTTAAAGTTACCTTCAGAGCCACTGTGGAGTTTTTGGCATATAATAATATAAAACCAGACTCTGGGCAGAGAAATGCAGTGATTTGAGAGCATTTTTTATGTGGAAGGAGGATATCCATGACATTCCTGCAGCACCAGCCCTTGAGGAGACACATGAGGGATTCTCCAGCAGAGAGGAATGCAGATGTTGATCTAGTCAAGGGCCAGCTCTTGTTTCTTTGTTCCCTGGGTGTCTAAAAAATATGTCTGCATTCACTTTGGGTGACAGAACAAATGAAAACCCCATTCTTGACTTATTTTTGTATCAGATGTCAAGGAAATTGAACACAGCGAGGAGAATGCAACCTAATTTTAGAAGGTGGGAGCCAGTAATGCTCTTGCTTCCATGAAACCCTCCTGCACCGGGGCTGGAGGGGAGAGGGGGCTTGTATGGTGAGGCCCCGCAGCCCCAATAATTTCACCCTCCTGCCTTGTCCCTTTCCACCCCACCATGATTATAGTACAGATGGGCATCACCAGGGAAAGGGAGAAAAAAATTATAAAATCTATTTTGCCTGCATTTGGGGTGGTAATTGGTGAGCTCAGTTGTGAAAGCGTGCCGACCACCTCTGGTACACTGTGGGTTATCTCTTCTTTACCCACAGGTGACTTTTGCTCCTTCCCAGCCTCTTAGTCAGGTAAACACAGACTTGCTTCGGGAGATACACTCAAGGCCGACATAAATCCCAGCTTGCAATGGAAATGAGCCATTTTTTCCCCTTTAATCCCTCCCAGTGTGCAGCAGGTTTGTCAGTAGTGGGGAAGAGCACCGGGAAGCCAAGTTTGCAGGGAAAGCTTGTGTTGGCTCAGGATCCAAGGCATTTTGGAGTGACTGCCCTGCACCCTCACGGTTTCCTGCTGTGTGTGGTCTCTCTGGAGAAGAAAAGGTGGCTGAGGGCCTGGTGGGGAGGGGGGGTGGACTCAGAGTTCTCCGTCTTCTTCAGTTGTGGGGCCAGGTTGCAACACGAGGTTGCTGACCTCCATCTTCGGAGATGCTCTGGGAATCCTGGATGAGGAGAAGGTTCAGCCACACACCATGGGCTGTTCCATCGCCCTGGTGTCGCTTGAGTAATGGTGTGGTGTGTTTCTGTGTTCCAGGGACAGCCCAGCCCTCGGGGAGCCAACCCCAACCCCAGCCAGAGTGGAAACCACCAGGGAATCACGGCGCGCACCTCGGGCTGTCCTGCCCCGCTGCTGCACAGAAACTCCCACCAGGAGGGTGAAACCAGCAGGCAAGCAGGAGCAGGATGGCAGAAATGGTAATGAAGGCTGCCCTTGGGCTCGTATTTCAAGCCACAAATAATTCAGATAATCATGTGGGCTTAGCCACAACAGCGTGCTGGCCACTGTGAGTCGCAGGAGAGCCCAGGGGGTGAGGAGGGGCAGGGCTGGGGCTTTATGGCCTGGGGGGGAAGATGATGCTCCCCAGCGAAACTGGATTTCCCATGGCCCCTCCACGTGGTCCAGCCCTTCTGCAGGCAGTTCTCTGTGTTCAGAAGTGGGATGTTTCCTCTTTGAGTCACTGGTTTGGTTCTGTCAGATGGCAAAATGACGTCTCTGTTCTCAGTCTGAAAGTTTAATGCAGAAGGAATGTCCAACACCATGTCTTTGGCCATTTCTGCTGCAGCAAAGGTGGTGAAAGCCTTACACTTGCTCTAAGTGCAAAATGCACCACCACAGAGGTGTAGGGAGACAGGGCAGCCCAAGCAGCTTCACATCAGCTTTCAGCAGCAGCTGAAGTGAGGNCGCATACTTCTAGTCAAACTACACACCCATAATCCCAGTGCTTTCACTCAATTTTGGAAGCCCGTTCCAAGGCCTCAGGTCAAATGCTGTGTTTTCTTGGGGGTCAGTGCCTGTTAGCGCAAAAAGCCTGAAATTCTCAGTGCACAAGGTTCCAACAGGACCAAGGTCCCTTTATTCCCTAATGATTGAATCAAGGTAAATTCATTCTGTGAACAAGCCAGAAAAGGAACTTACAGATACCAAAAATTATGGATTTTCCCCCATATGGTTTGTTTCCTCAGCACAGAGGTAGTGGATGGATTGCAGAGAGGATCAGAGCAGAGAGGTCGCACCAAACCTGCATCTAACCCTTGTTTCTGCTATTATTCAGTAGCAGATGCTGAAAATAAACTCCAGGCCCAGACTCCTCCTTTAGTCTGTATATGCACCAGCAATAAAGAGAAAACAGCACAGAAAATTGCCTTCCTACAGTGCACTGTAGCCATCAGGGCTTGTGTGCTTAAAATCTGCTACTGAACTCAATCTTTTCAAACTTGTTTAACCCTTTTCTCATTCCATTTTTTATCTGCTCAGCCCCCGTAGTTGTTCCTGATAATTCCATTCTACCTTATTATTTATTGCTCATTATTTGATGCACCTTCTCCAGCTCCCCCAGGATTTACAGCCTGCTCTCAGCACCAGCCTCTTGCCTCATTTCCAGCCTGATGAATCCTCCTCTTTAAGCTGCTAACTGTGGGAGTTGCTCAGTACCCCCGAGCACCTTTGCTGCCCTTTGTTCTTTTATTTTTGTTGGTTCTTTTTTCTCAATTTTAATACACTTAGATGCCAGAGCAGAGGTGACCTCTAAGTCCCACCATCACCATAAAAGTGTTCTCCAATTATTGCTGGTTGGATTTACCTGCAGATTCTTCACTGCTAAGGTGAAAAAAACTGTTCTTGACCAAATAACTCAATTAGGAGCATAAAATTTTCTAGTGGAGGTGGTGGTTTTGAGACGGGGAAGAAGATGTACTGGAGAGGATGCCCAGATGATGTATGGGGTCTAGCACACCACTCCAAAAGAGCATTTTTGTCATGGAATCGTGCTTTTGCTAAGGATGGAAAGGACTGTTATGATCATGAGGTCCAGCCATGAACCCACCACCACCATGTTCACCATTAGTCTGTGACCACAGGTGCCATGTCCACACGAGTTTTGAGCACTTCTAGGGATGGTGACTACACCACTTCACTGAGAATTCTATTCAAATGCTTTACAACCCTTTCCATGCTTTTTTTTTTTTCCCTAAAAATGTATAATCTATTTTTTTTTCAAATGTATAATCTCCCCTGGGCCAACTTGAGTCCATTTCCTCTTGTCACACCCCTTGCTTCCTGGGAGAAGGGACTGACACCCATCTCACTACAACATCCTTTCATCTGTTCATCTCCTTCCAACCTCCTTCCATCACTACAACCTCCTTATCCACCTAGATCCACGTGGTTTAAATGCCAGCAGGATGCTGCAAGCAGCCTGGCCACCTTGCCTCCCCAACCAAATACCATTTTTTTCCCCTTCTGCAGCTATTTTTCTCCCAGGTGTCTATGTGACCTCCATTTCCACCTCACAGGAGCTGAGTAAGTTGTGCCCCCTCGTGAATGGCAGTGGTGCAGGAGGTCAGGACAGCACGTGGACCCTTCCCAACTNATTATTGCTGGTTGGATTTACCTGCAGATTCTTCACTGCTAAGGTGAAAAAAACCTGTTCTTGACCAAATAATTCAATTAGGAGCATAAAATTTTCTAGTGGAGGTGGTGGTTTTGAGACGGGGAAGAAGATGTACTGGAGAGGATGCCCAGATGATGTATGGGGTCTAGCACACCACTCCAAAAGAGCATTTTTGTCATGGAATCGTGCTTTTGCTAAGGATGGAAAGGACTGTTATGATCATGAGGTCCAGCCATGAACCCACCACCACCATGTTCACCATTAGTCTGTGACCACAGGTGCCATGTCCACACGAGTTTTGAGCACTTCTAGGGATGGTGACTACACCACTTCACTGAGAATTCTATTCAAATGCTTTACAACCCTTTCCATGCTTTTTTTTTTTTCCCTAAAAATGTATAATCTATTTTTTTTTCAAATGTATAATCTCCCCTGGGCCAACTTGAGTCCATTTCCTCTTGTCACACCCCTTGCTTCCTGGGAGAAGGGACTGACACCCATCTCACTACAACATCCTTTCATCTGTTCATCTCCTTCCAACCTCCTTCCATCACTACAACCTCCTTATCCACCTAGATCCACGTGGTTTAAATGCCAGCAGGATGCTGCAAGCAGCCTGGCCACCTTGCCTCCCCAACCAAATACCATTTTTTTCCCCTTCTGCAGCTATTTTTCTCCCAGGTGTCTATGTGACCTCCATTTCCACCTCACAGGAGCTGAGTAAGTTGTGCCCCCTCGTGAATGGCAGTGGTGCAGGAGGTCAGGACAGCACGTGGACCCTTCCCAACTTGCCCAGTAAGTGCACATGGACAGCCACAACGCCTGCCAGCAAGTCTCCACACTCCTGTGTTCCCTTGTAAGTAGTTTTTTCCTTGCTGCTTGTTTCAGGGTGCAGTTCAGCACCTTTTCCTGGAGGTGAAGTGCTGTTGTTACACCAGGATGGTAGTGGCCAGAAGCCAGTTGTTGTGTTAATGATGGTTTATTTTCCAGATGGCAAATCCAGCTTAGTAGCTCATCTCCAAGAAGACATTTTTCACTCTGTTTTATTTTGCAGAACGATGTGGCTGGCTCGAGTCTCAGCTCTGTGTTTTCCAGAGCATCTGCTCGTTCGGGGCATCTTATTTGAGATGGCTGGAAGACCTTCACAAAAATGGATTTTCCAGGGCCTGGGGCTTTTAGATCAGTAGCAAATGGCCACAGTGCAGGGAAAAGTGCTTGCTCTGAGCTGTTCCTGCCCTCACAGCAATAGGTTCCCTCCCAGGGTGACGTGAAGGCCCAGACTAGACATGACAAGAGGTGCTTTAATGACCCTGCAAAGCAGACACAGACAAGCTACTAAAGATAAGGCTGTCCCATAAATGCCCGGGGAACTGCAGTGCAGGGATGTAAAACAGGAATCCAGCTCCAGCTGTGAGGAACTGGAGCCCGTGGGAGGTGCAGCACTGCTCTGCAGGGTCGTGCCTGACCACATGCCAGGCAGGACAAGGCCAGGGCACAGCCACCAGCATGTGGGTAGCCCAGAGCAGCCTCTGGGTCTGGCCCATGAAGGAGGGAGGAGGAGAATGTGGAGCCCTGGAGCTGATCCAGCAAGCTGTGCATCCAAGGCACTCCCTCAGTGCAATCCCTGCAGCTGGCGCCCGAGGGTAGAATCAGCTCTTTTCAGTCAAAATTATTTTTTTTTCCTCCTTAATTATCATTCTGAGCAGGATAGCGTTCTTGTTTTTTAACAATTCAGCATCAGGGCGCCATGGTGGTGCCAACGGGCCCATCCCGCCCCCAGACAGGAGATGGAGAGACATTTCCCAGCCCTGGGCATCAAACACCACTCTGGGAATGGAGTCTGGCTGAGGGGGGCAACACAGCACCGCTGGGGCAGGAGCTGAAACATAACCCACTGCGTGGCAGGGCAGAAAATACACTGGGACAGGCCACACCTTTGCAGCAGTGTGTGGAGGGAGATGTGGTTTGGTTTCCCTGCTCTGAGTAAACCACAGATGGCAGCCTGTGTAGCAAAAATCTCTGGACTTCCTGAGATTCCCAGGTGAAATCTGATTGAGTTTTGGGGGTGGAAGCAGAGGAAGGAGACAAGATGTTGTTTTAATTAAGAATAGTAAATATTTAAATTTTTTTGAGAGGTTCTGATATCCTTTGAGCTGGTTCTGACCCACTATAATCTCAGCAGGAATACTTTGTTTTGGCAGGACTGGTTTTCCTCTGGACATCTTAAGGAATGGCAAAGCCATGACTAAGAGCTGAAATCTTAGGGATAAACCGTCCTTGTCCACTGTCCTGAACTGATATCAGCATCTGCAGGATGCAGTCCAGATGTGTAATGCAGTA
This sequence comes from Donacobius atricapilla, assembly GCA_013397315.1. NCBI lineage: Eukaryota > Metazoa > Chordata > Aves > Passeriformes > Mimidae > Donacobius > Donacobius atricapilla. The sequence continues at coordinate 147,540 of WBMY01013765.1, forward strand.
ACACAGATCACTCACAAGAGCCTGTCTCGAGTTAAACATTACCTGAAGGAGCTGGAGCCTTCTTGTGCCACGGCTCAGCCCCACTGAAACCCCTGAGCATTTCAGAGGCTTTTGGAGCAGATGGGCAATAGCTGCAGCTGTGGGGGAAGCTCATTTATTGTGTGATTGCCTCACATTTGCCAGCACTCAGTGGAGCCTGTGACGTCTCTGCAAACATTTCCCACAGAGGGAGAGGGAACAGCACATCCCATCATTTCTGGGCTTGAGATGCAAGGAGGCTGGATCCTCTTGGTAGTGAAGACCCTCACTAAACCCCTGTACTCCTGAAGTGCACCAGGTGTTTATAGCACGCTTGCAAAACCTGGATGTGGGTGTGAGGTCTCAAAGTAACCCAGAGTGTCACCCCTGCACCACATGGGCTTCCTGCCAGCCCACAGCCACCTGTCTGGCCATGACAGGGACAGAACAACTCCAGTTCAAGGGTCAAAGGATGATAAGAAGTGAAGGCTGTGCAAAGCAGAGCTGAGCAGTGAGGGAATGGGGGCTTGTCACCCCACTGGGAGAGAGATGTGCTTGGCTTGTGACCAGGGGCAATAGGATGTGGTCCAAACAAACACAGCCCTCATCAGTCTGTTCCTTCTGTCTGTGAAAGAGCTCAAGGGTGTCAATTCCCTGGCAAGGTGTGCTGGGCAAACAGGTCTTTTTCAGGTTGCAGTTGCTGCGGTTCTTGGCCTCTGCTGGAGTCTGACAGCGACTGGTAAATCCGGGCAGCTGGATTTCACTGATCACAGAACTGGGTTTAATTGTTTGCAAAACACCCTCCAGAACCCTCTGTGGTCTGGGCTCCTCTGGTGGCTTGGAGCCACCCTTGCAAGTTTGGGAATCCTGGCCAGCAGCACTTGGCCCAGAGGCAGCTGGAAATGTGGAGAGCAGAGATGGGGCTGGGTAGGATGGGGAAAAGAGGAGGAGCCTTGTGCTGCGTCTCCTGGTTTTCTCGCCCACAGCATAAAATCCTAAGGCTTGCCAGCATCTTCTCATTTACTCTAGACCTGGCCTAGGGCCTTGTAGAACAAGGCATTTCAGAACAACCCTGGAAAATAATTAGCTCACTTTTTATGTAAAAGAGCTAATAACTCATGATGGAGAACTGTAACTAACTCCTGGTGCCACTAATTGTTGAATGGGCCTTTTTACAATAGCTTTGATATGACCTTTTTTTTTTTTTCCTTCCATTATTTCAGGACAGAAGAAAAGAAGATCTTGCCCAACATCCTCAAGAAAATTGGCTGCACCCCAATGGTCCGAATCAACAAGATTGGGAAGTCCTATGGGCTCAAGTGTGAGCTCTGTGAGTGTCCCCTTCCCACCAGGTTTTTGCATGCCAGGAGGTGAGGGTGAGGAGTGGTGCTGGAGGGGGGCTTCAGAAGAGGCTCTGTGAGAGGAAGCACGGATGGGGAGGAGCAGATGTGGCTCATGTTGGGCTCTCCTGCTTATTAGGCAGTAATTCCTTGGACCAAATAGGAGATTTCAAGCAGCAACGAGCAGGGGGGTAATGGCAGTGAGGCATCTCTCCTCCCAGATAACAGCAGCATAAACTCAGAGCAGAGCTGGCCTAAATCCAGGGATGGATCTAAGTCCTCTCCCCAAGGAGATGTTAACATAGCTCTGGTGCTGTCTCATGTAAGGATTGGCTTTAGGCTGGTCCCCTACCATCACAAGGACCATAAAATCAGATCCGTGCATGTGGACTTTTCAGTCTCCTTTCCTACAACTCCTAACCCTAATAATTAATTTCATCCAAATTGGGCAGAAAGACAGATTCTCAGAGGCAGAAAGTGCCACACAGCCGAGTAAGGAGAGACTTGCTGAGCACTCATCGTTAATGAAATGGCACAGCAGAACCTTGCAGTGCTGTGGGGCAGCTGGGACCCCACAGGGCAACCAGACCCCACTGAGCACATGGGCACGTGGAGCTTTCCCAGGAGATCCCTCCTCAGGATCTGGGCTCTTTGGGCCACCAACCCGGCAATCTCCACGCTGCACTGCCTCACCCTGCCCACAGTGAGAGCTGAGGGGACATTAGGAGACCACGGGAGGGAGCTGCTGGAGGTGGGAGGACAGATGTGCAGTGCCTGGTGCACCTCTGGAGCAGCCCGTCCCTTGGGGGATGTCTGGCTGGTGCTTCGGGTGCTGGGAAAGCCAGGCAGATCCCATTTTCTGGGATGGTGTCTCCCTCCCCTGGCACAGGAGGGGAAGGAGAGCAGAACAGGCAGAGCAGCTACACGGTCCTGCCTGAGCCCTGTGTCAGCACGGAGCCCCTTCCCAAGCGACCACGGGAATGCCTACAGCACAGCTGCCTCAAGGAAGCAGCTTCAGCTGCATGGGATTGCCCGGTGCTTTCTGTGGCCCCAGGGATCCTTGTGCAGCTGGAGCTGTGGCACTTTGCGTGATAAAATGTAATGATGAGCACAAGATTTCTTTTCCCGTGCAGGCTGCTCAGGTACGGGGTTGATTTCTCGGCCTCAGGCAGCTGTCTCAGCTAGGATGAAGCAAATGACCCCTGGAATTCCCCATTTCTCCCTGTTGTCCATAAAACAGAGCTGAGTAGCACCAGTTAAGATGCATATTTTCATCCAAGCCTTGGTAAGAAGAGTTCAGTGGTGTGGAGGCCCCAATGAGGACTAAGATGTGCCTTGCCTTTTGAACGTGACTGGGAAAGTTACTTGGTTTGTTGCTAGCTCAGTGAAAAAAACTGTAATTTTGTCTGACATTTGAAAATGTTCTTTCTATTGTTTGGGATTTTTATGGCACCTCAGTCAGGACTACAAATCACATCTGCAAAAGGGGAACTTTTTAGATATCTATTAAAAACCCCAGTGGATGGACACTGAGACCTTGCTGTTAACCCTTGCCCACAGAAGAGCCCTCAAGGCACGGCAACAAGGAGTGTTGTGCCAGTGTGGGACTTCCCACCTTGCAATGGCTATGTCCAGCTGGCTTCAAACCCATCCTGGGCTGTCCAGGCTGAATTCAAACCCATCCTGGGTGGAGGAAACATGGGGGAAAGAAGGACTCTGCACAAGTTATGCTGATGGATAACCCCAGAAAGGCAGATTCCCCTGAGCAAAGGACCATCCTGCAGAGGAGGAATAGGTGTCCTAAAACTGCAGTGAGGCCCAGGGGGAGCAAGGAGCTGGTGCCTGATGGAGTCTCCCCTTTCCTTCCCTTTCCAGTGGCCAAGTGTGAGTACTTCAACGCCGGGGGCAGCGTGAAGGACCGCATCAGCCTCAGGATGGTGGAGGATGCTGAGAGAGCCGGGATCATCAAACCAGGAGACACCCTGATTGAACCCACCTCAGGAAACACAGGTGGGAAGGGCAGGGATGCTCCCTCTGCCTGGGCACTGGGCAGGGTGGAATTTCTGAGAAGCAGGGATTTGAGGAGCTCTTGCACTTGGAATTACAAGGTTGGCTCGGGCTCCATCCTCCCCTCAGCTCCCCATGGGCTTCCTGGGATGCTGAGGTGCCTGCTTGCTGAAATTCCTGAGGGTCCTGCAAGGATCTCACACCTGCACAGGTGTGCCTGGAAGGTCTCCTTGTGGCATGGCAGCATCAGCAGCTTGGGCAGCCCTGGGTGTTTTCATCTGGGAAGCTTTTGAATCCTCAGAGGTTCCCAGAGACCATTACCCTGATGGATTGGAAGAGAATTTTTGTGATTTTTGCCCTTGTCACTGTCACTTGCCAGCCCACCATATTATGTCACCCCAGACATGGAGCCAAGGGATCCGTGCTCCCCCAGAGCTGTGTCCCACGTGGATCCTGCTGGCCCCCTGCCTGCCTGTGGCTGCTGGAATGGCACCAGGCTCCCTGCAGCCCCTGGCAGGGACACGCTGCTCCTTCCTGCTGCCTCACCTTCCTGTTCTAGCTGGGAGCAGCTGGCTCCATCCATCACCCCAGTGAAACTGAAGCAGAGGTGCCCTTCGCCTGCCGGCCACGGGGTGACGGGCAGCGTCCTCTGTGTCTGTCCGCCCACAGCTGACAGTGCTTGAGGGGGAGGGAAAGGCGCTCCTGAAGCAAAATCACCTCTCTCCTGTGTTTCCAAAACCACAGGAAGATGCCTGAGCCTCGGTGAGGGGGGGAAAGCCCTCCCCAGCCCTGCCATTCTCTCAGTGCCACACTGGTGGACACCTGTGAGCAGGAGCAATGCTGCAGCTCCACTTGCCTGCCAGCACATCCTCCCACACTTCTTGGTGCTCCCAGCACATCCCAGGGGGCTCGTGGAGGATGCTCTCACCTGTGGCTTGTCAGTGACCATTTCATGGTTAAGTTCAGGAGAGAGGAATGTAGGAAGTGGCAGGAGTCAATCACTCTTGCCAAATGCTGCTGCCAACCAATTCCCTTTGCTCCCCACCACGCAGGAATTGGGCTGGCACTGGTGGCTGCACTGAAGGGTTACCGCTGCATCATCGTCATGCCAGAGAAAATGAGCATGGAGAAGGTCAGAGCTCTGCATGGTTTTACCCCACAGCCAGGGAACATCTCCTTCCTCCCTCTCTCTGCCTCTCCCTTCCTGGAGCCCTCTCCTTTAAAGGCCAGCGAGCCTCGCACACCCACTGCCACAGCTGCTATTCAGAAAGTTGCCTCTTGAGGGGGAAAAAAAGCAGCCTGTGATGGCCTGGTGGCTGTCTGGTGTCAGAAGTGCAGCCGGGGTGGTGGGATAGCCAAACACAGTGTGTGGCTGCAGAGAAACAGAGCAGGATCAGCTGCATGATCCCGAAAGCACGGCAGGAGAGGCAGGCAGGTGTCAGGGCTATCCTGCCAGTCCTGCTCACTTCCCCTCTGACATCTGACTTGGCCTCACTGTGTGTTCATGGCTTTCTTTAACCTGGAGACACTTATTGTTGCCTGAGCTGCTTTCTCAAGGCGGTGTCTCAGGTCACTTGCACGAGAGCTGATGGTCAGGTGAGCACACCATCCTGGAGATGGCAGAAATCCCTCCTTGGTGAGCCAGGAGTCTCACAGACCACTCAGCTGAACTCGTGCCAGTGAAGCCAGAACTGGACCCTGGCCTGGCTCAAGAATGAACCCTTCTCCAAAGTTTCACCCTCATTTCAACCTAAATCTCACTTAAGCTCAGTCTGGATCAGATGCCACCTCCAGCTGCCACAGGCTTCATCTCCAGGTGTCCCAACACTCCCCCTCTCCCACTGACAGCTACATCTCCCAGAGGAGACACCCCAGGGCTGACTTGCAGTTTCCCTCTCTTTGTGGAGAGAAAAGAAGCGAAGGGACTTAGAGCAAAACCAGCTTTTTGTTCTCCCCTTTGCATGCTGGGGCTCTGGTCCCAGCACACAGGAGACACGGCTCCCTGTCCAGTTCCCTCTGCCCTTTTCCTCTGGCACCAAGGAGCAGCACAGTGTCACCTCCCTCCACCCTGTCCCCAGCCTGCCCTCCAAGTAGGACAGGGCAAGGGGCCAGGTTTGAATCCATGTGCCAGCTTCAGGCAGGAGGCCCTGGAAGCATGTCAGAGATAGCACAGTCCAGAATTGGGCATTGTATCTCCAAATGATAAATGTCTCCCACATGCAAAGCTGCTCTGGTATCTGGCGCTGCCCTGAGCCCGCAGAGGTTCAGGTTACCATCCCTGTGTGGGATCAGCTGTGTTGCAGCTCCTCTTTTCCCTCCCAAAGGTCGATATCCTGAAGGCACTGGGTGTTGAAATCGTGAGGACCCCGTGCACCCGCTTTGATGCCCCCGAGTCCAACATCCGTGTTGCCTGGAGGCTGAAAAGTGAAATCCCAAACTCTCACATCCTGGACCAGGTAAAGGCCATCCCTCCACTGACTCTCTTTCCCAAGAGAGTTTATAGGGTGTTCTCCAAGTGTGCTTGTGTTCGGGGGCTTCATTCAAACTGGCACCAGAGGCAGATCTCCTCAGTATTTTATGGCATTTGAAACTTAATCGCTCCTCTGCAGAGGACAGGGGGACAGAAACAAAGTAAGGGACACTTCCAAACCTGCGACACTTCTGCCAAAGCCTGCATGTGGGCTAGGCTGGGCTTTCTTGCACAATTCAAAGACTCCTCAAATTGCTTCAGGTTTAACTTTGACCTGGAAAAAACCCCACTTTTTAAACCTAGCTAGTAGCCTCTGTTCTGCCTCAAAAATAAACCTCACGCTGCAAAGGGCAAACCCTGGTGACTCATGCCAGAGGTTCCTGCAGTGCTGGGTCTTGGACAGGAGGGCGCTTGGTCTGACCCCTGAGCAAGGAGCCCCTGGAGTGCAGGAGAAGTCAGGCAAGCTCCTTCCGTCTAAGAAAAAGGTAGCTCAAAGATTGAATGAGCTTCTCAGGAGCAGCCTGGCCCATGGGTGTGAACGTGGGATGCACAAATATCGGTGCTGCAAAATCCCTCTGTGCATGAGAGCTGATGGTCAGGACAGCTTCTCCAGCCCACAGCCCCCAGCCTCTGCACCATCCCCACACCTAACGGGCACCAAGTGCTGGAGCGTGAGTGTCCGTGGGCACATTCAACCTTCCAGTGTGGAAAAACCCCAAGCGGGCTTGGAAATCTGTCCAAAAGAGACAAGCAGGAGGAATACCTACGACCTATCCTGGTGGGCTGGTAGTTTCCCCCTCGGCAGGGAGAGGAGGGGGCAGCTGCATGCTTTGGGTAGAGCTGTCAGGAGCTGTTGCTGGTTTGGTATTTGACCTGCTCTTCACACGGTAACTCCTGCTGTTCTCTGCTGGAATAAACAGTACCGAAATCCGAGCAACCCGCTGGCTCATTACGACACCACGGCTGAGGAGATCCTGGAGCAGTGTGAAGGTCTGTGCTGCTGCCTCTACGTGCAGAGGGCTGTAACCCTCTCTGAGAGGCTTAATTTACATCATTTATTGACCTGAATGTCTAGAAACAGCTCAAAGGGCCTCTGTAGGGGCAGGCAGTATTATCTTAGTAACACTGACACGCAGGGTGTAGCAACCTCTCCTAATCCACTCCAGATACACCTCAGCCTGCAGGGCTTCCCGGCTGTCCCCTCCCATTGCAAAAGCCTTGGGGAGGAGACCAGAGGCTTAAGAAATTCAGGCTGTACCTAAAGGAGAGAGAACATGTCTCTTGGTGGCCACAACTCCTCTGTGACCTGCCAGCTGGGAACACAAGATGTCCCACGAGGCCTTACAGGGGAATAAAAACCCACCAGGGCATGGCAGGCTGCATCTGATCCAGCACTCTCATTTGCAAATCAAAACGGACTGAAACCTCACAGTTTGTCAGGTTTCAGTCCGTTTTGATTTGCCAATGTGACATTGGAAGTGAGGGCTGGGGGAGGATAAAGGGCTATCTATCCCTGTCCACGTTTGTGCAGATAGAGGTGAAATTTATTGCCAGTTCTGGGAACGCTGTAAAATGTGAGCAGGATTTGAGGATTTTACCTGGAGAGCAATTATCAGCAGTAAAGCAGTCAGGTACCAATGGGAACAAGAGAGTCCCAGCCTTCCCTCCACTGCAGTGTTAGGGTTTGCTCCAGCTGGCTGCAAGCTGTGGATTGCAGGTCCCCCTTTCCCAGTGCAGCTGCAGCATCAGGTTTTGAAGGCCAGACTCCAATTCTGCTCCTACCAGTCCTAAATCTGTATAATTTCAGTGATGCCAGTGGGGCTGCATCTGACAGTGGATGCCTCCCTCGACTGTGGATGCCAACACAGGCTGGAAAGTTGTGCCTGTTAGTGATATTCATGTGTGGGATTTGCTTTGATATGTTGTGGTTTGAAAGGGATGGATGTGCTGAGATATTTGCTCCCCTTAAGCCGCAGAATCACGGAATGTGTGATGTGTGCTCCACTCAATACCCTGAGTTGGAGAGGATCCACAAGGATCATCAAAGTTAAACTTCTGGTCCTGCACAGGACACCTGAAAAGTCACACCATGTGTGTGAGAGTGTTGTCCAAACACTCCCTGAGCTCTGTCAGGCTGATGCTGTGACCACTGCCCTGGGGAGCCTGTTCAGTGCTCAACCACCCTCTAGGTGAAGCACCTTTCCCTAACATCCAGCTTACACCTCCCCGGACACAGCTCCATGCTGTTCCCTCTGCTCAGTAGATGCCAAAGATGCAGAACTCATGGAGAGCTGCAGTGGGAGATCTGGAGGTCACCTTCAGCTCCCTGCAGTGAGGCAGGATCAGCTGTGCTCAGGTCCTGCAAGCTCATCTGAGCTTCTGCACAGGACCAGGCTTTGGCCACCGGCACGGCCTCTGGCTGACCTTTCCTCACCCGGGGCTCTGGTGGGCACAGGCTCTGCGTCTGCACAGGGGTCTGAACAAAGGGGAGATCGTGCTGGGGACTGCGCTGAGTCCTTGCAAGCCTCTCTTCCCCCTGATCTGCAGGCAAGGTCCACATGGTGGTGATTGGGTCTGGCACAGGAGGCACCATCACTGGGGTGGCCAGGAAGCTGAAGGAGAAGTGCCCGGAGTGTAAGGTAAGATGGGAGGCAGGACTGCCAGGCTTTTCATGGAATCACAGTGTAGTTTGGGTTGGAAGGGACATTAAGGGTCATCCCATTCCACCCCCCTGCCATCAGCAGGGATACCTTCCACTAGACCAGGGTGCTCAGAGCTGGCCTTGAACACTTCCAGGGATGGGGCACCCACAACTTCTCTGGGCAACCTGTGCCGGGGCCTCACCACCCTGACAGTAAAGAATTTCTTCCTAATATCCAGTGTAAATCTACCCTCCTGCAGCTCAAAGCCATTACCCCTTGTCCTGTCACTGCATGTCATTTCCTGCCTAACCCCACGGCTCACCTGAGGGAGTAGTTGTTGTCTGCACCTATTTATTTGTTCACAGCGATCGCGGCTTTTGTTGGAAGCAATTTGGTGATGTTTAGGTTGATTTAGACCCATCCAAGTGACTTAAAGATCAAAGTTTCCATAGCCCCACTAAAATCTCCCCCTGCCTGGTGCCTTGCCCTGTGCAGGACACTCTGGGAGGCACAGCCTGCAAATGCTTCTCCTCTGCCACTGCAAAACCCTCTGTGCTTTAGGGTTAACATCACTCACAACGCTCATCCTGCAGAGCTTCAAGGCAGACTGGAGGCATGACAGTCACTGTCTCTCTGATCTGGCCAGTGTGTGAGTGATCCCTGATCCACCAGAGAGGTGTGGACCCACCACTGGAGGACTGGGAGGTGAGGTTGCCTCCCTGGCAGTGTGCAGCTGCGTGCGGAGCCGTGTCACCATCCCTTCTCAAGCTGCGTGCTGAGGAAGGCCCATCAGCCCAGACACAAAGCTGTGAATAACCAGGGAGGTGTCACCATGAGCCAGCACAGCTAGATCCAGGAAGGATGTCTTTATCCATGGGTTTCCACAGGTTGGAGCTCACGGGCTGGCTTCACCTAGAGCAGATTAAGGAGCTCTGGCACTGTCCTAAGTGGCAGGCAGTGGCAGGCTCTGCCAAAGGGGTGATGACAAACACCTTGAGACTGATAACATTTTAAGCCACCAGTCACTTCGGCAACAGCTGAAGACTACCTAGGATCTATTTAAAAAGACAGTGAAAACCAGCACCCTTTCATCCTGGAAAGCTCCCCATGCTGCCAGTGATGAGGAATATTAATGAGTATCAGGGGAAGGAAACATTGCTGATAAGAGTGTGGGTGACATTTCCTTTGAGTTTCATGTTTGTCTGTGTCTGAAATCCCGTTTTGGTTTGACAAAATGTCTTTCCCTCCAAGATCATTGGCGTGGACCCCGATGGCTCCATCGTCGCTCTGCCCAGTGAGATGAACAGGACCAACACCACAACCATCGAGGTGGAGGGCATTGGGCACGACTTCATCCCCACTGTCCTCGACAGATCAGTGAGTAACTGTGTGAAGAGGGGCCTCTGCCTGGTCTCTGGCTTTGCATGCAGCCTGCTCCCAAAGCCAGAGGTGAGGTGGCCTGTCATTGTAGAGATGGTCATGACATACAGAATGACATGGCATCAAGTTTTCAGAAGGCTCTTCGTTATGGATGCATGCTGTCTTTATATAGTTTTTACAAACCTCAATGCAACTTCTAATTAGTTAATAGCTTTTTTGTTAATTATTCTATTAGTAAAAAACATTAGTATATCAAATCTAACCATTCTTAGATTATTTACGTATTTTCTTTACTGATTCTCATAAGACAAATCCATTGTTATCACAAGTACGCTTATTTTTCACCCTCAGAATAAATTATGTTAAAAGAACTTCCCATTCTCAAAACAGCTTCATATAAGAACTTACAAATTACTTATTAACTACACTTAGAAGAAATAACAGACTAGCTTTTAACCCTATTCCTACAGTGGCCCTGACATACCTTGCCAGTGCAGAACAAGCTGTTGTGGGGGGATTGGGACTCCCAGTTACTTTCTGAGTTACTCTGATTGTAACTGACCCACAAGGAGAAGGTAAATAGAGGTGAAAAGCAGGCGTATAACACAGTGTGAGTCTCCTCTGCTCAGCCTCACCACCGTTCAGAGTGTGCCCCTTTTGCTGTGATCACACAGATGTCTGTGCTGAGGCTGCTCCTCATCACACTACTGTTTCCTGAGCCTTCTCTGCCTCGGGCACCACACACAGGGAGCAGAAATCCTGCGCCATGCACAGGCTGGATGACAAGATCCAAGTCCTGTAAGACAGCAGATCATGAACCTCATAGCTCTTGTTGTAAAGATCCCTCTCTGTGCATCAGCTGCCACAGAGCTTTAAATCCCTAACACAGGCTGCCTGTGTTCCTCTGGCCTCATTCTAGAAAGGTCCCTCATAGCCTCAGACCCCAGATTCTTTCTGCTTCCAGGTGTTATCTACATCCCTGCTGTCAGCACGTGGCTGTAGAGCTGCCACTTGAACAGTCCAGACTGATTCTTGTAGCTGGATCTCATTTCAGCAGAATCTCAACCATTAATGTACTCTGGCCTGGGACATCATAAATACCCTTCCACATCCCAACTCTAGACCTGTCAGGCATCCCTAACTCTCCAAGGAAAGGGTGCTGGCTGGAAAGGAGTGAGTGTCTGCAAATAAGAACACACCCTCCAGAGCATGGATGTTCCGACAAATGCTTTCAAACAAGTGTGGAAGGCAGCTCAGAACTGCCAGATGTTGTGGGCATCAGCACCATGGTGTGCCTCAGAGGCTCGGGGCGGCCTGAAATGGCGTTGCCAGGACTCATCCTCCTTGCTTTCCTTCCAGGTGGTCGATCAGTGGTACAAAAGCAACGACAGAGACTCGTTCCTCATGTCCCGCAGGCTGATCAGAGAGGAGGGGCTGTTGTGTGGTAAGCACAGTGCAGCCACAACAGTTTGTTCTGTTAGCAAACCTTCTGAACCTCATCCTTTTGGGACCAAAACGCTCCGGGGGGGGTGCCCTCTGCATTTTGTGCCTGCTAGGTGAGCAGGGCTGAAAGGCTGAGCCTCGGGCTGCGCAGAGGTCACTGCAGACTTCAGAGGTGTGTCCCTCAGTCTGGTCTGGGGTCTGACTCATGGGCCACAATAATTATAGAAGCAATAGTTCTCTCCTTACTGGAGCAGTTTTGCAGTGGAACTGGATCTTCAGGCAGTGTAGAGTTACACAGGCTGACGGGAGGATTAGTGGGGCTCGGGGCAGGACAGGTGGGCTCTGCCAAGAGCTCCGTGAGGCCGTGCTCGGTGTCATTGCCACGCCAGAGGTGCCAGGTTTGGACCAGGAAGGTTTGAAAGTAAAGAAAGTGTGAGATGTTCTTACTGAGTATTTCTCCCCGTGCCAACAAGCCGTAAGTGATCCCACTGGCTTCCCAAAATGAACAGGTGCCCTCAGACAGACCCTGCCAGTACCCTAAGAGCCTCCACAGAGCATCAGTGTTGTTCTCAGCCTTCTCTGACACCAAGCAAACAGACACAGGTTTGCATCCAGGACCAGACACTACGTAGGCTTGTAGTTACAGCCGAAAAAAGCCCTGAGCACTCATACCCAGGGAGTTTTGGAAAAGATCAGGCTCTATATATGTAATGAAACACTTAAATGTTGATTTAACCTAGCAGGCACGGAGTCACTGTGTTTCAACAGAAACCACTTGTTTGAACTCAACCATAATTTGTGAACAGCTTCATGTTCCCTGAACTGCATTTTTCAGGGCCATTCCTCGTTTGTTTGAAAAATGTGACCCAGGGATAATTAACCTGCTGTAAAATACGTGCTGCCTTGAATGCAGTGTGCAATTGGCACACAGATAGTGGAATGTGTTTGACTTCCAGTACTCAGACTGGTGGTGGAAGAATTGCCTCTGTAAAGCAGGGACCTGCTTTCCCTACGTGCAGCAAACCACATGTGTGCACGCAGACATGGGGAGCGTTCAAGTCCTCCCATCACGTTGGCCTGGTATTCCAAGCATGAATGTAATCTTTATGGTTTTTTTCAGTCTTTACAGTGCATTTAAAGCCAGTCTTTGGCTGCCAAGTATGTCAGCCAGAAGCTCTAGAAGTGGCGGGGTCTTCTGCTCATGCAAAGGGAGGGTGTGGTGTGGGCAGCGTGTTCTGAATGTCCCTGCAGGGGACCTTGCTCTGCCCACAGAATCACCACAAGAAGTGGTTCATGAAGTTCATGAGGTGACTTTCATGCTGCCTCAAAAGCCCAAGAGCCACCATATGAGCACGTCCCATCAGTCCCCACCTCTGCCTGGCCCTAAAGCCCGCAAGGCTTTGGGATTGATTGTCCTCCCATCCCAGCATCCCAATGAGGTGCCACCTCTGCCCCCTTAGTCGGGGCAGCCTGTGCTTCCCACACCAGGCCAGTGGCCCTGACACTTGTCTCCCTCTCCCTGGTGCCCATCCAGGTGGCAGCTCGGGCAGTGCCATGTCCGTGGCCGTGAGAGCTGCCAAGGACCTGAAGGAAGGTCAGCGCTGTGTTGTCATCCTGCCCGACTCCGTCCGGAACTACATGTGAGTGTCCTGCTTCCTCCCCTGCTTTCCAGCACCAGGGTGGGAGCTCTCGTGGCCTTCTGTGACAGGAGTTGAGCCCAGGTGCTTGAGGTTCTGGAGAACCACCCCAATAAATCTGATAGCAAGGCACATGGAGTGAGCACAGAGCTGGGAGTCTTCCCTCGGGTGGATCACAGGAAAAAAAGCAAAATAAACAACAGGGAGAAACAGCACATCCCGATGGCAATCACCAGGGGACGAGTGTTGGGACACTTGGGGTTTATTTCCTCTCATCACTGACTTACTGCACAGAGCAGGACTCAGCCAAGCCACACGTTCTGAGCTTGCATGCCTAAAGTTAGGAAGGCAAATAGCTGGCGTGCTTCGAAGAGTTACTGAGCACCCGATGCTCCTGTTGACCTTAAAAGGGGCTGAGAGCAGCCAGCTGCAAAAATCATGAGAGCCCCAGGGGCAGTGCTGTGGTCTGGTGCATGAAACAAAGCACGACTTCTTCTGGAAGCCTCACAGACTCGCTCTTTGTTGGTGATTTCTAGGTCCAAATTTGTGAATGATAAGTGGATGATAAAAAATGGGTTCCTAAATGACGTCCAGGAGCACAAGCCTTGGTAAGACAACTTCTGCTGGGATTAACTGGGCTAAGAGAGTCGGCTTTCTGAGTCTGGAAATCATTATCTTCAAAGGAAAATGTTCCCTTTTAGTGTTTAGAGAAAACACAGAAAAGCCCAGACCCCTCAGGGGAGGCTGTAATGTCAGCTCCTCTCTTTTGAGTGGTTATCTCTCAGCTCTCCAATCAAAGTCTATAAAGGAGCCATTTCTGTCCCAAAGTAGCTGATCCACTCCCACATGGCAGCCCAGGCCACCTAAACCCTCTGAAACCTCTCTCTACTCCACATCTGATGTTCAAAGGACCATCAGGCTGCTCTGGAGGTGGGTCCTTGTTGTAGCAAGCCCCCTTTCAAACAGCTCCGCAGCTCTTTTCAGGCAGGGGACAGGAAATTTTCACCTTTCAGAGCTGCTGTCCAGAAAAGATGGCCAACTCTGATGTCCCTTGGACACCATGGGGATAGAGTCCCCTCAAGGCAGGGTGCCACAGGCAAACTGCTGATGCCAGTGGATGTGGGGCTGGGCAAATGCTAGTTGTTTAGAAAAGCTCTTGGTCTCACCCTAAAGACAGCAGGTATTACTGATGTCAGCTTTATCAAAGGTTATTGTAAAGTATTTCCTAAAAACATAATACATTTCCAAGGCCTCTTGTGTCTGGTTGCAGTTGCTCTTGGCCCTTCCATGCTCTAGCATTGCTCTGCTTTTTCTGCAAGGGCTGAGATGTTTGGGAGCTGCTTGTGTTCCCCCACAAACAAGCTCAGCTTGTCCCTCATAAGTCACACGAGCATCTCTGCCAGGCTCTCTCCTGCAGGAGCTGCAAATTCTGCCTTGTGAGGACCAAGGATACAGAACAAAGGAGTAAAACTGGTAGGTCACCCATTTATGAGCTTGAAGTGAAGCCCTCAATAGCTTCCTTGGATTCAGGACAGCTCAGCGCCTCGCCAGCTGCTGGTCTCATCCCTGCCTCTGGAGTTGCATGAACACTGGGCGTAGGGAAAGCTTGGCTTCAACAAGACCCGGCCGTGGTGGCATTTCTGCTGTGGGTGTAGGAGCGGGGCTGGCTTTTCAGGCAGACAGACTATCCCTCATCTCCTCTGGCCTCGCCCCCCTGCTCAAGGCCACAGCTGTGCAGCAGTCACAGCTGGCGCTGCCATTTGTCTTCCAACAGGTGGTGGAACATCAAGGTGCAGAAACTGAATCTCTCGGCCCCTCTCATTCTCCTCCCAGAAGTCAGCTGTCAAAAGGCAATTGAGATCCTCCAGGAGAAGGGATATGACCAAGCTCCTGTTGTTGCTGAGTCAGGGTAACTGTTTCTGCTCACTACAGAGACGGGCATTCATACAGAAAAATCAGTCATGGTGAAGCTAAATTCCCATTTACTCATTCAGAGTTGGGGCTCCTGTTTTGGGCTCTGGTGCATAAAAAGATCGTGTGCCTCCTTGTGAAGATTCATCAATAAAACTCCTGTAAAACATCCAGTTAAAGCCCAATCCAGTGCCCACAAAACTCAGAAGATGCTGGAGCAGTGCACAGGCAAGGGGAGCTCAGGGGAGTGAGAGCTGGGGGGAAACCCACACAAATAAGCAGCTGGTTAAAACCACGGGTGGAAAACCATGGCTTTTCCTTCTCCCAGCTGCTAAGTCCTGGACTGCAATAGCAGATTTTTACTGCTGTGAAACCAACAGCTTGATGAGGACAAAGACTTCCTTGTTCTGCTCAAGTGAGGAGAAACCTGGTGCCTCCCACTGACTGCAGCAACAATTTAGTCACTAACATCAATGAGAGCAGTTCGGCCCCGACTTAAAATGCGTGTTCTACCTCACGTCTGACCTTCTGGAAAACTCCCTGTTCCCTTACAGGCTTATTTTGGGAATGGTGACCCTCAGCAACACCCTCAGCTCCGTGCTGGCCGGAAACGCAGAGTTCTCAGACCCTGTCACGAGGGTCACCTACGACCAGTTCTCAAAGGTACCACTGAGGCTGGGGCTGGTGTCAGCCTCTGTCTGGGAGAGGGAGAGAGGGAGAGGTGCACCTCCACCACCCTGGGGTATGAGAGGAGCTGGGAGAAGAGAAGGCAGAGATGTAAAGGCAGAGAGGAGTGGGGAGGGCAGTTGGTGACATCCTGGAGATGAGAGTAAGAACAAGCATCTGTAAGAACTCTGCTGAGCCAGCAGGGTTCAGATATGGGAGCTTCTCACACCAGGGGCCAAGCACTGACAGGGGATTTCATCCAGCTGGGGAATCATAGCCCTCTGAAATCAGAGCTCAGCCATTCCCAGGTGAAGTGAAATGTTCAATGTTACATTTTACCCTGTTTAGATCGGCCTGGAGGACAGCCTCGGGAAGCTTTCCTGCATCCTGGAGAACGACCACTTTGCTATCGTTGTACACGAGCAAATGCAGTGTAGGTATCTGCAAAAACCCTTCCCGGGCTTGGCACAAGTGTTTGAGAGGGGAAAGGGAAATCCTCGAGCTGTCTGTGGCAGGTGTCAGTGCAGCTGCTGCACCTGTGCAGCCCCTGAGCCTCTGCACCAGGGGATGCTGCTCTGCAAAGCCCTGGAACTGCCCACTCTCCACCCATGTCTCTTCCTGACAGCACAGAGATGAAGGGAGGTGGGCAGAGCAAGCCAGAGAGAAATGAGGGACCTCTGCAGACCTTCTGTAGCCCAGGGGCGAGGTCAGAAGGAGCATTTGGCCACATTAGGTAAAGCCCGGGTGGAATTCAGGCACCTAAGTTGAGAAAGCTGAGAAAAATCGGGTTGGGCCATGAGCAAGCCCTGTGGCACGGTCCCCAGGCACTGGTGGGTAGCCTGGGGCAGCTGTGCGTGAGCGTTTCCTGGACCACGGCTGGGTGTAGGGATGCTGTGCCAGTCTGGGAGCACCGTTAAAGCAGGTTTGGTTTGTTCTCAACCCACTGCACAGCCGCCTTCCCCTTGGTGTGGCAAACCAATGCAGCAGAGTCACCTGCAGCAGCACCACAGCATCATCAGGGGTGCTGACACGTCAGTGGCAGCAGGGATCACCCCTGGTGCCTCCTCTGACCCAAAAAAGGTGTGGTGGTGCTCAGCACGTCTGACCTGACACACCTTTCCAGTACAATTGCACTGAAAGACTTCTAGGAGTACAGATTCGACCTTGGCTGGGAAAAGTGAGCAACACAAAAAAGCAGTCAGAAGAGCCATGTTTAGGTCTTGCGGATTCAAGCTGAAGGGTGTAATTATGCTGATTTGATGGGATCACACACTGAGCATGCAAAGCCTCCCTCAGGTGAGCAGGGGGTGACGCTGCCAGCAAGGGGCTGCCTGCCCAGCACAGGGCCTCCAAAACCCACCATGCCCAAACATCCTAAACCTTCCGTCTCCAGGGCCTGCTCCCCCAGAGCCCCATCAGCTCCAAAGCTTGCAAGTCCATCCATGTCCTCACACCAGGTTGCAAACAAAAATCCGCCACTCAAAGCTGCCTTTGATGCACATTTCCAATTCAGTCGCCAAAATTAATGCCAAGCAGAATTTCCTTTCTCAGCTACGTCGTCATGAAGTAAGGAATATCTCTTTGGGATCACATGTTGATGTAAATTAAATGGTACCAGCAAATTAAATGACACCCACCAAAAACCATCAGCCAGCTGTCTGCAGCACCTCTTGTTCTGATTTTCTAACAACACCCACTTGCTTTTCCAGAGCTGCTGTTTAATGCTATCACAGTTACCCCCTTATTTATTACTTTCTTCCCACACCTTTGGAGCTTGCATTTTATCTTGTGTTTGGACTCTGGTGGCTAGTTTTATTTTTATTTAAGAAAACATTTATCGGACAGTTAAAACAATTACTGAAGTGCTGTTTCATTAATGGTGGTGTAGGATGTTATGAGAACAGAGTAGAAAAGTGCCTGACTGCTGCTTCAAGAGAGTCTCATTAGTTTGCTCTGAAAAGTTTTGTGGTGATAGGAGCAGGATTTGAACAGAGGTTGGTTAAAAACAACTGGGAAATTAAGTTTCCTGCTCTGGGAAAGGTGCGTTATTTGCTGCAAAAACCTCTCTGGTGTGATCGCAGTAACCTGACCGAGGCTCCATCAGTCATTTCTGTGGAGGTAGAGCTCAGACAGATGCTGTCCTGTTAAGGTTTTCTTTTAATAAATGAACAGCAGCCTCTGCACAGCTGGAAGGTGGTGAGGGGGCTGGTGGGGGTAGTGGTGTTCTTTTTAAATTTTTCGCCACTAAGCTGGGATTTTCTGTGCTTCCAGTCAGTGGAAACGGCAGCTCCTTCATGAAGCAGATGGTGTTTGGTGTGGTCACAGCCATGGACCTCCTCACCTTTGTCAGCAGGAACGACAAGAAGCAGCAGAGCAGCTCAGCTGCCCCCACTCCTCCAGCAGGTCCAGGTGTGCCCCCGAGCCCAAACCACCTGGTCAAGGGAGCCTCTGGCCCAATCCAGCCAATAGTTTCTCAGAATGCCTAGGTGAAAATCGTGATGTATTATATTTGTCTGCCAAATGCCCCCCACAGTATCACTAAAGAGGAGGTGACTAAAGAAATTGTGTTTCACAGCTGTGTGTGGTCACATGGAGCTTCCCCGGGCTGGGCAGGGAACCTGGGAAGGTGAGGGTGGGAAGGGGATGGTTGTTAGTGGCCAGATTTTAACAGGAGGAGGTTTAATGTGTTTGCCAGCTGCAGGTACCTGTGCACTGCCCGTGTTGCAGCTGCTGAGAGTTATCCTGATCCCTCTGGGCCAGACCCCATTTCTGCCACAAGAGCAGCAGGGCTGGGGGCAAGTCACGTCACTGCTGTGCCCCCCTGCCCCTCTCTGCCCACCCCAGACAGGGTTGCAGGCACCCCAGGAGCCATTCCTCCTCATCCCTGGGTATGTCTGGCTCCAAGAAGGCACAGGAGAGGTCTGACAAGGAGGGAGGCATGGGTGGGCGAGCCCCAGAATGTGAAAGGCGCCGGCAGGAAGAGTGGGAAGGAAAAGCAGAGGGGATGAGGTGCTGGGTTGGGGGTGAATGGACACCCCTCGGGTGGCAGCTGGGCTTTAGAAAGCACCTTCCTCACCTCTGGGGGAGCTGGTGGCACTGGGTGCCTCATGCATGGTCCCAGGAGAGGGGAGAGTGAAGGGAATCCAAACAAGAAACTAAGACTCATTCACAGAACAACAACTGGGAGAGGGGCTGTGGCTTCATCCCAGAATATGCACCCTGAGAGCTCCTTATCAAGGGGTGGAGGGGAAAGCAAGGTTTGGTCCCCACTTTGCTGTCAGGCCATTGTGTTCTGGGAACTGATAATAAAGGTCAGAAGAGCCATTTGCCATGGCCACCAAAAATATAAAGGAAAGCAAATGTCAAAAGTGGGCTGTGGGACCAAACTGAAGTGCCATTGAAACCCAGTTTGGGGGAACTCATCTCCAAAGACCCGGAGAGGTTTACAATCTTTCTGTAAGTTTCAGGGGCTGGTACAAAATGGCAACAACCAATTTCAATTTCAGCTTGCTGCTAAGTGGCTACTCCATATTCTCAATCTAATCTAGTTTGTACAAAGCTTTTATTAAGTTATAGGATACTGAAGTATTTACATTTAGCAAAAGTGTCTCTGCTGTCTGTTGTTTCCTGAGTGACCCAAGCTATTATCAGATTTTCTGAGAGTTTTTGCTTGAGCAATAACCATGTTTGTCCAGAAAAAACAAAAACCGATTCGCTCAACCCTCATAGTGTCATATTTATTTTAGCAATTCTGCTGCAAAGTGAAGCATGTATTCCAAACTCACGTAAGTCAGAAAATGTTCCATAACTCCATGAAGCCCAGAACTGAGTCTGAACCTGGACCATCCTTGCTGTTATGGATTAACCCAAAGCCCAGTGCTTCCAGGAGCAGCAGCAGGGGAGGTGCAGGGCTGCAGGGCAGTGGCTGCAGCTGCAGACAGGCTCCAGGCCAGGCAGATGCACTCCAGCAAAGATGAAGTAACCGCTGAGTATTAACCTTGAATATTTACAACTTCTTCTGTATGTTAACTATGAGTGTGGGAGCTAATAAAGTTGGGTGTGAGCTCCAGATATTTCAGGATTGCTCCACCTGGGCTGGAGCCAGGCTCACCAAGGCGCTCCCCCTGCCCTGTCCCTGGGGGCTGCTCTTGGCAGGCACATCTGACAGTGGCATTGCCCTGCCCAGGGAGGTTGGTGTTGTGTCTCCCGACGTTTGCCAGGCTGTGACCCTGAGGATGTCCCACGGGGCACGGCCCCACCACCACCCCAGAGTGCTGGGTTAGGAGTGAGAGGGACTGGCTGGTGCCATCCTGCCCACCACGTCTCTGGCGTGGAAAAGGCCTCAGGAAGCAAGGGAGGAGTTTTCATTTGACTTGTCTGCAGAAATCCCAGCAGGACCTATGAACATGTGCCCGTGCACAGCATCGGTGGCAGGAGCAGCGTGTCCAAGTGTCCCTCCCACCACCCTCTGTCCCTTCTGCACACATCCCTGAGCCTGTCCTTTGACAGTGATGATCCCCTCCAGATAAATGGTCCTTGGAGTTCCTTTTCCTTCCCTTGCCACTGAGACCCTGTCAATATTTTATGTCTCCAGTGAGAGGCAGCTGCCCAGCTTGGCATAGCTCAGTGCTCTTGAGCCCTGTGGGAATGGGGGTTCTGGACCAGAGGGATGGGGATTTCCAGGCTTCAGGAGCCACGAGAGGGGAGCAGGAGGTGGATGAAGGCCAGGCAGCGTTCCAGCCCACTGTCCTGAGTGCAGTGCCCAGCTCCAGTGCTCCCAGGACCTGCAGTTCCAGCTGCAGCCTGGGCTCTTCTCCAAACACCTCCCACTCCAAAGGGTGAATGGGTCTGTGCTCCCAAAACCCTCACTGCTTTCCAGTCCCATCTGCCCCACAGTGCCTCTGTTCTTCATCCCTCTGTTCTGCAAGGCTGGGGGCACATTTCCAATGAGCTCATGAGTACATCAGGGCAAGACATTTCCACACCAGGACCAAATGACCCAGGGGGGAAGACGCTCGGACTGCCCATGCTGGTCAGGGGACCTGAAACTTGTGCATCCTTTCTGTGCTGAGATCCATGGCATTGGCTCCCTGCAGCTTAATCCAGAGGAAAACAAACCCTAAGTGCTTTAAAGGGTGTAGGTCAAGCGTGTGGCACGAGAGGACTGGGAAGGTGTGTGGAAACAAGGACATGTGCTCTGAGAAAGTCCATGCCCACCACTGGCTCCTGCATTTTGGGGTGCATCACCCCAGAGCTGGCTGCATCTCAGCCGTGCTGCCTTGCTAGAGCTTTTAGCTCATGGTGCTCTCCCTGTGGACGCCGGTATCCCTGTCCCCACCAGTCTCTGAAGCACAGCGGGCTGCTGACACTTCAGAAACCCTGGTGAAGTTTGCCCAGAGGGGCGTGGGGAGCGAGGACAGACCTGCAGAGACGCTGGACGCGCCGGGTTAGCCTGCGCTCACACTGCACCAACACCACGAGCAAGATAAGCATCTTGCCGGCCCTGCCCAGCCCCTCGGAGGCTTCCTCACCTCCCCTTTCCCCCCCGCCAGGGTTTCACCGTGGAGTCACATAAATAGAGGTGCCGGGCGGGTCGTGGGGCAGCAGCGGGGACGCCTCTCCCAAGGTCTTGCACCGCATCCCAGCGCCCGTCCCGCCGGCAGGTAACCCGGGAACCACGGGGACCGGGAATGGGGCAGAGCCAGCCTGGATCCCCAGCAGGGAGGGGGAGGATGAGCATTTCCCTAGGAAATAGCGGGAGGCTGTTGATGCTGCCCGGCCACAGACCCGTGGCGTGGTTTTGCTGGAAATTGAAGGTGCCCAATCTCACTGCTGGGGGGGCCCGGTGTTTTGGCACAGGATGGGACCGGTGGGGCTGGGGTGTGAGGAACCTCCGACTGCATGTTTGGTGGTGGTGTCCCGCTCTGTCTGTGTGGGGTGGCTGAAGCTGGGGCAGCCAGGAGGGAGCTCTTGGCTTGGGGAAGGGAGATCCTTTCCAGCAGCAGCTTTTCCACAGGGAGCATGTCTGGGTCTTGTGCCAGTCCTCTGGGAATGACAGTAAAATAAGCACTAGATTAAAATGTGTGAATGAAAGGCAGGGGCAGAACAGCAAACTCTAGCAAAGATAAAGCAGTGTAAGTAACTGAAACTAGCAAAAGCTTGCTTTAAAACCAGAAAAGCTTCAAAGTCTTTCTTTTTTTTTCCAAATCGATAATGGAGTCCATGCTTTCAAGTTTTTTCTTTATGCTTATGCAATTTGCAAATGTTTCTGTTTAAAAAGATGTTAAGAAATAACTGCGAGTAGTTGCATGCCTGCAAGAGTAGGAAA
>WBMY01013768.1:0-13106 GCA_013397315.1 Donacobius atricapilla
CTCGGGGGGTTTCTGGTGCTAGGGAGGTGTTTGGGGGTCCAGTGCCGCGGGGGGGAGTGTTGTGCCAGAGGGAGTTTGTTGTGGGGGCACTGCTGCCTGGGGATGTCCAGGGGGCTATTCAGGGCCTGGGTCTATTTGGGAGAGGGGGGTCTTGGGGGGATCCAGTGGCCAAGGTATATTTTGTGGGGACTTCAGGTGTCCTGCTCTGGGGGGGGATTTTAGGAGAGGGTGATCCGGTCACCAGGATGAGTTTGGGGATGCCCTGGGTTGGGAGGAGAGGGGAGGAAGGGGGTCTAAGGGAGTGGAGTGTGCAGAGGGAGGGTCAGGCTCGGACATGGTTTGTATTTTGGGGACGGGGGGGATAATTTTCAGCAGAACTGTTGTGTCAGTGATGGGTGCAGGGAGCCAGGATCTTTAATTCACCAATTTATTTTCCAGACTCATCGTTAGACCCCCATGTCCCATGCCATGTTTTCGGAGCAGGCAGCCCCCACGGCACAGGGGCTGCTAGCCCCCCCGTCAGCCGAGCCCCCCACCTTCCCCAGGGTGCCTGTGTCAGGCTATTTGGATTGCTCGCAGCCCTTCCAGCTGGGTGAGCGCAGCTTTTCCCGGCAGTACGCCCACATCTACGCCGTGCGCCTCGCCGGGATGCGGCCAGGCCTGGAGCGCTGCGCACGGAGCCGATGGGGTGAGCCCGGGGGGAGCCCCCCCTTTATCAGGGCCCTGTCCCAGAAAAAACACTGAGGGGCTGGAGTGTGTCCAGGGGCAAGGGACAAAGCTGGGGTAGGGGATGGAGAACCAGGAGCAGCTGGAGGGGCTCAGGCAGGAGAAAAGGAGGTTCAGGGGGGACCTTCTTGATCTCCACAACTTCCTGGCAGGAAGATGCAGCCAGCAGGGGGTCAGGCTCTGCTGCCAGGAAACAAGGGACAGGACAAGAGGCCACGACCTCAAGTTGCACCAGGAGAGGTTATTGGGATATTGGGAAAATTCCTTCATGGAAAGGGCTGTCCAGCCCTGGCACAGACTGCGCAGGGCAGTGCTGGAGTCCCCATCCCTATGGGGAAATAACGGCTATGTGGCAGTTGGGAACACAGATTAGTGGTGGCCTTGGCAACAAAGATCTGTGGAGCTGCCTTTGGATTTGATCTCTGTGTTTGACCAGATTTATATCTGTACCCCTGAAGTGAGTAAGTGTTCCCGTCCTCAGGCTGGATGTACCCTGCAGGCATCCCTGGGGGCAAGATCCTTCCCATCTGGGGGAGTCCATCCCTGCCAGGCTGTGATCCACCCACAATCTTCCTGCAACCTGTGCTGCTCCAGTGTACCCAGTTCTGCCAGTCTCCAGTGGCATTTTACACCCTTGATGGGGGATGTGCAGCAGAGCCCAGCTGAAACAGCTCAGCCCCCCAGCTCTGGATGCACAGTAATGATGGCATAATCCGTTTGCAGCTGGATTATATGGTATTCCTGCTGCAGCTCCCACCTGGAGTTCCGACCTTGGGACAGACTGCGTTCCCCATCGCAGATAGAAGAGGGTGTGGGCAGGGAGAACACGATTGTCTTTGTCACGTCATCCCCGCACACTTTTGAGAGCTGGAGTTGAGTGTGAGGTTTGTCAGGGTGGGGCTGGGGGGCCCTGGCCAGGAAGTGGGGTACAGGAGGGTGCAGGGGGTGAGAGGTGTTGGTTGTGCCAGTGGGGGCTGTTTCCTGGCTGGGGGGGTTGTGGTTCTGCGGGTGGGACCCTCACGCTCAGAGTTTCCATCCGCGGGATGAAGCAATGCTGGTGCTGCTGGGGCTCTGCCCTACCCTGCCTGGGCACAGCCTGCGATTGAATTTCCTTTGGCTTTCCTTCTATGGGCAAAAACCCCTTCAGTGGAAGCTTTTGGACCAGACGCCTGTTCTTGTGCTCTCCCCAGCACCGTGGGCTGTGTGCAAGCAAAGCCAGTGCTGCTCCCACAGCAGATGTCATTTCTTGGTTGGCCACCCTGGACTTTGCCAAGTGTGACAGGACCCGATGGTTTGTAAAACTCCACCTCCTGGAGTCCTGGGATGGGACCAGATTTTGGGGTTTGTCTCCCAGCAGGAAGCTCTTGCAGGCAAAAATCTGGAGAGCACAGCCCCCTCCCCCCAAACACACATTTTGGGGAGTTTGAGCCAAAAATAAGAAATTTCAACAGAATTGTTTTTGTTCTGACTCAGAGCGTTTGCATTCCTGGCCTCTGGAATCCATGTTTCCAGTGTGGGGTGCCAGGGATGGCAGCGGGGTGCTCTCCCTGGGACAAGAGTCACGTTCAGCAGCGCGTGATGAGCAAAGTGAGATATTTGGGAGGAGAAATGTCATCCAGAAAGGATGAGAAACTGTCACAGGCAGTGTTGTTTTGGGAGAGGAGACCAGGAGCAGGTTCCTTGCTCCTCTCCAGGGCCTGAGGCTCAGGATGGACTTCCCAGGCTGGTTTAAACAGGGAATGACAGTCGCATAGCTGCATATTGGATGGGGCTGGAGCACCTCTGGGTCCCCAGGTGTGGGGTAAGAAGTTTTGGACTCACCTTGTGGTGAGGGAGATTTTTGCTCCTCAGCCCCAAAGTGGATGCAGCTGGGCCTGTGATGCATCTTGCTCCTCCCGAGGTTCTCCCAGCCTGTATTCCCCTGTGGATCCCTGCCTCAAGCCCAGGGACTTGTCAGCATGCCAGGATCTTCTCTGGATGTGGTGGGGTTCCTGAATTCCAGCAGGGATCTGGGGCAGAGTATCTAGCCCCATCAGAGATCAGGTTTGGGGGTGTTGAGTGATCTCCTGCCTGTCAGCTCCCAGTGGGATGTTTGGGTCATCCCCTGCACGAAGAGCGGGAACAACAGCCCCCCCTATGCCCATGGGCAGGAACACTGCATCCTGGACCTTTCCCAGCAAGAGCTGTTACTGGGAGCTAAACACACAATCATGACCCAGCTTTCCCCTCAGCACAGAGGAAATGCCTGCAGGCTTGCAGGCTCTGGAATGCTCCTCGGCCCCATCTGGCCCACACATGTCTGCTCGGCGCCGTGCCTCAAGGAAAAGCAGGAGGCTTCCCAACATTCCCGAGCACCTCTTGCTAGGCTCGATGCGGGGGCTCTTCAGCTGCTCCTGCCAGCCCTGCGCCGTGCCTGCTATCACCCCGAGGCCACTGACCCACGACTCTCCACAGGGAATGACATTGTGCTGCGGAAGCTCTCCGAGCTGCAGGCGGGAGAGAAGTGCTGTGTGGTGGGGACGCTCTTCAAGGCCATGCAGCTCCAGCCCTCCATCCTGCAGGAGATCAGTGAGGAGGTAATGGGCTCACTCTCTCCTCCTCCTCCTCCTCCGCACAGCTCAGGGGCTTGTGCCAGTGCACCTGAGAGCCCAGCTGGGTTTCCATGGCTTCCCTGTGCTCGTTATACCGGTACAAATTTGAGCAGGATGGCCTGTGCCCAGCCTGTCCCTGGATGCCACCTTGGTGCCTACTCTTGGTGTGTGTGTGTGTGTGCTCCTTTTAAGAAATCATGGAAACACAGAATGGGTTGGGTTGGAAGAGACCTTAAAGTTCATCCGTGGGCTGGGATACCTTCCACTATCCCAGGTTGCTTCAAGCCCCATCCAGCCTGGCCTTGAACACTTCCAGGGATCCAGGGGCAGCCACAACTTCTTTGGGCAACCTGTGCCAGGGCTTCACCATCCTCTCCGGGTATTTCTTCCCCATATGCCATCTAAACCAACCCTTTGTCCATCTGTTCCCCCCTGCTTGCCAGCACTCTTGCTCAGTGATGCTTTTCCAGTGCTCAGTGAAACGAGCCCATCCAGGGGTTTCCAGCTGCTGGGGCCCTAGCTGGGGTGTTGGCTGTACTGGGGATAGGGGACTGGGGTTGGGAAGGGTCATTGGGGGCTGCTGGTCATTACTGAGGCCGTCAGAGCTGTCCCTGTGCCCTCACAGCACAACCTGGTGCCTCAGCCACCCCTGCCCAAGTACATCCAGCCCTCTGACGAGCTGATTCTAGAGGATGAGCTGCAGCGGATCAAGCTGGAAGGAGCCATTGATGTTCAGAGGCTGGTGACAGGTAAGGAACAGTGGTGGCTCTGTGGTGGCACCCACCCTGCAGGTGCTGGCCAGGGCTGACCACCTGCTGTGCCGTAGGGACCATCTTGGCTGTGTACGGCTCCGAGCAGGACGATGGCAGATTCCTGGTGGAGGACCACTGCTTTGCTGACTTGCCGCCACCGCTGCCCTGGAACGGGCCCAGCTCCGACCGGTGAGTCAGCAGCAGCAGGACTGGGGCTGGCACTGTGTCCCTTCTGTGTCTCTGAGTCCCTCATGCCAAGAGGGCTGGCAGGGGGTCTGGGCCCCCCTGCCCCAGCTCTCTGAGGCCCCTAAGTTTGCGAGTGTGGCATGCTGCCTAAGCCTCTCCATCCATCCAGGTTTGTGCTGCTGGCCTCGGGACTGGGTCTGGGCAGTGTGAGTGGGGAGGCCCTGCTGAGCACTCAGCTGCTGGTGGATGTGGTGACAGGGCAGCTGGGTGCAGAGGGCGAGCAGAGCTGCGCTGCCCACATCACCCGTGTCATCCTGGCCGGGAATCTGCTAAGCCAGAACACACAGAGCCGAGACACCATCAACAAGGTACGGCAGGAAGGGGGCTGTGGTCTCACAGTGTCCCTGGGGTGCAGGGAGGATGTGGGGAGGGGGAAGAGGGGGTGTAGGGTTGCCCCTCACTGTCTTCCTGCTCACCCAGGCCAAGTACTTGACCAAGAAGACACAGGCTGCAAGTGTGGAGGCTGTGAAGATGCTGGATGAGATCCTGCTGCAGCTCTGTGTGAGTGCTCGGGGTTGGCCAGGGAATCGGGTTCCTTTGGGGGAGGGAGCCTTGTTCCTGAGGCAGGGTAGCAGTCTGGGGTGCAGGGTGGCAAAATCTTCTTCCCCAGCACCCAACTTCCCTTTGAGCACCTCATATGGGGAGGCAGATCACAGCCCAGCTCCAAATCCTTGTCCTGGGATCTGGCCTCCTTGGTGAAACTAAGTGGGGTGTCCTGGGGAAAAGGGGCAGCAGTTACACCAGGGCTTTGCTCTGAGCCCCCTTGGAGGGCACTTTGGCCACCTGGTTGATCCCTGCTCTACCCATAGACCTCGGTGCCTGTGGATGTGATGCCTGGCGAGTTTGACCCCACCAACTACACGCTACCGCAGCAGCCCCTGCACCGCTGCATGCTGCCCCTGGCCAGTGCCTACGCCACTCTGCGCCTCGTCACCAACCCCTACCAGGCCAATCTGGACGGTGTCAGGTAAACAAACAGCGCTGGTGATTGTCATGGAGTGGGACCATGGGACATATCCCGGCACGTCCAGTATCTAAAGCTTCCCTTCTTTCCCCCATAATACAGGTTTTTGGGGACGTCAGGACAAAACATCAGTGATATCTTCAAATACAGCAGCATGGATGACTACCTGGAGATCCTGGAGTGGACACTGCTGGCAGGACACATCAGCCCCACGGCTCCAGACACCCTGGGTATGGTGAGGGCTGGGGGGGGTTGTTGAATGGGGCACTTTGCCAGGGGCTCTCCTGCTAATTCCCATCTTCCCCAGGCTGTTACCCATTCTACAAATCTGACCCATTTATCCTCACCGAGTGCCCACATGTCTACTTCTGTGGCAATGCGCCCCACTTCCAGTCCAAGCTGCTCCAAGGTGGGTCTCGCAGCACACCCAGATCCTTGCCGGGGCTGGGAACCCATGCTGGGGGCTGCCAGGGCACTCCTCTGCTTGACACCCACCTGTGTTTGCAGGGAAGGAGGGGCAGCGGGTGCTGCTGGTGACGGTGCCAGACTTCAGTGCCACGCAGACCGCCTGCCTCATCAACCTGCGTGACCTCACCTGCCAGCCCATCACCTTCTCCGGCTTTGGGGCTGACAGTGAGGACAGGGACATGGAAGTTGGACACTGACCACACGGAGGGCACAGACTTCACAAGTCCCCACCCCTCAAGGGGTCCTGGCACCCACTGCCTTTGTCAGTCCTCTGGGAGGGTGACAGAGCTGGGGAAGCACTGGAGGGACAAGATGTTCATACCAATATAACTTGATTTATTTGTGTAACACAAACTGTATGGAGGGGAGAAATTTCGGCTATGCTTGCCTCCATGGGCCCTGCCCAGGAGAGCAATACCACCCCTGCCACCCCACTGGGACACAGACAGTGGGCTGGCACTACCCAGCTCGAGGGGATGGGGTAGCATGTCCCTGACAGCACCCAGCTGTTGGCGACAATGCCTGCAGTCCTTGGAAGCAGCAAGGTGAGGGGCTGGAGCCCACCTGGAACAGCTGCCTGGGCTCAGGGAAGATGTTGGAAGCGGATGCCAAAGCGTCCGACCATAGCTTGAAGCAGAGTGAGGGGTCAAATGTCCCTAGTCCCCAAAGTTCACGGTGTAAGTTTCAGCCGTGGTGAGGGGCTGCGCCGTCCCTGTGTGCAACTCCCAGCCCTCCGTCTCTGTCACCAGCTCGGTGACAACTTCTGTCTCAGTGTCCATCTCCCAGGTGCCAGCAGTGGGTGGCTCCTGGCTCCAGGACATGTAGGCTGTGCTGCTAAAGGGGAAGGGCAGGGGTGTGGTGGACGGTGGGGCCGTGGGGCTGCTGGTGGCCGTGGTGGCATTGAGGCGCCGCAGCCGCATCTGCTCCCGCAGCCGCATGCGGTGCCGCAGGCGCATCCGCAGGCGCAGGCGCTCACGGGGTGTCATGGGCCGGCCAGGCACCACGCGGCGGATTGGCCGGTTCCCGTTCATAGCCATGATCTCCCGGATGCGCTTCCAGTTGGAGCGGGACAGGATGAAGTTGCACTGGGTGGCCCCGATGTCGTAGAGGACATGGCAAGTCTTGACGCTGGGGTTGTAGCCCTCAGCCCGTGCTGACACGCGGTACTCGCCCGGGTTCAGGATGCGCCAGTAGTCCCCGCCGCTGGCTGTGGATACGGGAGGCAGCAGGGTGGGGTGGGGGTGGCGTGGTGCTGCCAGTACCCTGCCAGCACCTCACAGTACCTACCTGTCCTGACGTTGTGGTTGATGCCCCCCACCACAATGGTGGCATTGGCAATGGGCTCTCCCTGCTGGTCTGTCACCACACCCTTGATTCCCCGGTGGATCTGGGTGAGGAAAAGGGATGAGTGGAACTGTGTGGGACAGGTGGAACAGCTGAGGATATGTCCCAGTACACACCTGCTCCATGAAGGTAAGTAGAGACTCCTTGTTGTTCTCCCACTCCTGCTGCAGCTCACTCTCATGGGGGAACTTGTCACAGCCCAGGTAAATGGAGAGCTCCAGGCAGTTGGTGTGCAGGTAGCTGAAGTCATTCATACCTGCAAGAGCATAGACATTCCACCCAGCTGCTTGCTTACCTGCCAGTGGCCAGGTTATGGGGCAGCCACGGCACTGGCCCCAACTTACTGCCAGCCCGGGGGTGCCACTTGGCACCCTGCACGATGCCCATGGCATCAGTTACATCTGGTGCATGGCAGCCACCCCGGAAGGTCTCGGTCATGGTGAGGTGTGCCGAGGCATAGGAGATGGCGAGCCAGCGGAACACGGCGTGGTCGGGCGTCTCCTGCAGCTCGGGGTGCTCGTCCTCATAGTCCAGTGGGTGAGGGACAGCTGCTGGTGTTGGGGGGCTGGGCCGGGCGGTGTCGAAGGGGAAGGACACCAGCTTCTCCCCACCCTGCAGGTTGGCTCCCAGTACGAAGGGGTTCTTGTCCATCCACGCCATGACAGCTCGTGTCTCCACTGCCACCTGTGAAGCAGGCATAGGGCATGAGGTGTCGCCCCCTGCCACCCTCTCCCCTCCCCCTGTACCCTGTGCCGCACTCACCGCCGCATCCTCAGACAGGTAGTGCTCTGGGATGGGGATGTGGTGGTTGGGGAACTGGTGGGGCACCAGCCGCCTCTCCTCGGCTGCCCACAGCGCCGAGGCCAGGTCGGGGAAATTCTCAAAGAGGTCAAAGCCTTCCTCTGTCCAATGGCCCAGTGCCCAGTTGCCCAGTTCGGAGCCCTGCGGGCAGCCCAGGACACTGGTGAGTCCAGAGGGACTGCATTGCACCATCCATGTCTCATCCCACTGCTCCAGGTCCCATCCCCTTCTCCAACACATCTCAGGTGCAGTGGTGAGCTGTGATGGGGGGGCTGCATCCTACTGCTTTGCCATCACTTCCCACTGCCCCACAGCCCATCCCAGCACCCCACATCCTACCCCACTGCTCCAATGTCCAATCCCACTGCCTCATGGCCCATCCCACCTTGCTGCCCCCTCACCGCCTCATGGGCCAGCTCGTAGCCATCAGGGTTGAGGGATGGGACGAGGTGGATGCGGGTGTCAGTGACCAGACCCCTCACGCGGGGATTCCCGTCCTGGTACTCCTTGCATAGGAACTGCATCAGCAGCAGCAGCAGCTCCCGGCCCAGTGCCTCATTCCCATGCAGCCCCGCCGTGTACCGGAACTCAGGCTCACCTGGAGGCAGGGGCCAAGGAGGGTCAGCAAACACCTGGGACCATGGCTGGGGGCCCCGAAATCCCTCACACCTCCCTCACCCGTCTCGTGCTCGCCCGGGTTGTCGGAGACCTCCATGGCGTAGATCTTCAGCCCCCGTGAGCTCTTGCCAATGTTGTAGATGCGGGTGATGGTGGGACACTCCTCATTCACCACCTTCATCAGCTGCAGGGTGGGAGAGGTGGGAGCAGTGCTTGGGGGGATGAGCCCACACCCTGCAGAGAATCCCACGCCCATGGAGGATCCCATTCTTTGAAGATGCCCACCACCATGCAAGTGCCCACAACCACAGAGAATGCCATACCCCAAAGATGTGCCCACCACCAGAGGTGTCCACTCCTCATGGCGGATGCCACCCCTCAGAGGATCCCACCACCATGAAGGATCCCACAACCACAGGTGTTGCGGCATCACAGAGGATCCCACTCAAAGGATTTGTTCACAGAGTATTCCATCTCCTACAGAGGATTGCATCCCCTGCCAGATCTGCCCCCTAGCAGTGCCCACCTGCCTCATGTCCTTGTAGGAGTGGTGTCGGAAGTCTAGGTTGTCTGTGGAGGTCACCTCATTCTGCTGGGTGTAGTAGCTGCTAACAGCTGTGGAGGGGACAGGGACACAGCAGCAGGGGATGGCTGGAGAGATCCCCACCCCCATGGCCCCCAGACTGCTTTGGGGTGACTGTTACCAGAGAGAGGGCACCCCAGGACCTCAAGGCGCAGGCAGAGGCTCCCATTCCAGCGCTGGGGGTAGATGCGGATATACCGGGCCACCACTGGCTCAGGGAACTCAGTCAGCACTGGCGTGTCCTTGTCCACGTTGCCATAAAACATCTGCCAAGGAGGGAGAGATGTACCCAAGAGGGTCACCACTATTCCCATGTCACCCACCCAGAACAGGTCCCCACCATCTCCTCGTAGCCATTGCTGTACATCACCCAGTGTTGGCTGTCATTGCTGAAGCCCACATAGAAGCTGGTGACAAAGTCATCACTGTGGGAGGACAGAGACAGGTTGGGACAGGGGTCCCCACACTGCTCCCCTGCCCCACGTCCCTGGCTCCACCCCAATGTCCCCATACTGGATCTGGGAGTCGCGCCCCTGGGTGATGACACCAGTGAACATGGTGATGCGGCGGGTGTCCACCTCGAGCCAGTGTGCCCGGCTGTCATCCTCGGCACACCATGCCCCATCAAAGAAATCGTCCTCGTTGGTGCCTGCCTGGGGAGCAGTGAGTGGGATGTGGGTGGGGGTGTCACCATCACCCATGGGCTGGGCACTGGGGGTGACCCTCACCTGCATATTGAGGCGGCCGCGCTGGGCACCCAGCCCATGACGCAGCATGGAGGAGGCCAGGATCTGGTCATCCTCAATGCGGTGGGACTCCAGCCCAATTGGGGGACACCCTGGGGACAGCAGGGGGTAGGGGGTGATGGGCTTCCCCCACCCAGCAGGGTATCCCTGTCACCAGAGGAATGGGGACACTCACTTTTCTTTTCTGCTGGAGGGGCCCATTCCTCCTCATCTGGATCCCACTTCTTTCCTCCTGTTTTCTTGGGTTTTCCTGGGAAAGGAAAAGGCACAGTGAGGGGGGCAGGGACGGGGATAGGTGTGAGGGGACAGGAATGGGGGCTGGCAGTCACCTTTGCGGTCCTGGCCCTTCTCCTCCGCCCAGCGCTCCTCCTCCTCCTCCTCTTTCTTGGGCTTCACTGTTGGTGAAGTGACACCCACCCCAGGCACATGACACCAGTCCCAGGAACGTGCCACCACCCCAAGAATGTGCCACTGATGCTAGGGGTGTGACACCCACCCTGGGAACATGCCCCCTCCCTGGTGATGTGACACCCGCCATGCAGACCTATCACTCACCCCAGGGACATGCCACCCACACCAAGGATGTGCCACCATCCCTGAAGACATGACACCCACCTTGGGGATGTGACTTCTAGTCCAAGGAGGGGACACTCACTGTGCAGATATGTCACTTACCCCAGGGACATGCCACTGACCATGGGATGTGTGACCCACCCTGATGATGTGCCACCCTGCGGGGGGATTTGACACCCACCATGGGGATGTAACCCAGCCCAGGGACATGCCACCCTCCCTGTGGCTCTGCCATCGACCCCTGGGGAACCCATGCCCACCATGGTCACATGCCCCCACCCTGCTGGGCCCTGCCCATCCAACCCAGCCCCCTCCACCCCCTCTCACAGGGTCTGATTTTCTCCTCGTCTGTCTCCATCCCATCCTCTTTGTCCGGGTGTTTGTGGGTCTTTGGCAGGAGGGGCAGCCCATAGGTCCCTGGGGGGCACAGGGTGGGAGGCTGGGACAACCTTCTGGAGACGGGCGAGGCAGGGATGATTGGGGGTGCTGGGGTGCCTCCTCCTTCCCAGTTCATCACTCACAGTCATCGTAGTCGGGCGGCTCGAAGCCCTCGCCATAGNTTTCAGGTTCCCATGTACCGTGAGGTCCCCATGTCCCCACCGAACCCCTCTGTATCCCACTGGGATACCCATGCCCCCAAGGGATCCCCACGCCTCTAGTGTCCCTCCAAGAGTGTCCCATGCTCTGAGGGGAATTCCATGTCCCTACAGGGTTTTCCATGCCCCGCCAGGGTCCCCATGTCCATGCAGGATTCTCTGTGTCCCTACAGGGCCCCTCTATGTCCCCACAGGATCCCCGTGCCACCAAGAGATCCCCACACCCCTGCAGGATCCCTGCACCCCTCATGCTTTCCTCATGTTCACCCCAGTTCCAGGCTTCCCCAAAATGCTGCTTCCCTGGGTTGCCAAGGCTGGGGACTGTCCCCCAACCTCACGCTGAGCGGTGCCAGCCCATGTCCCCATCCTCCCACATACGTGTCTCCTCGGGCTGGGGCCAGACCCGCTCAGGTCTCCTCCTGCCTGGGGGCTTGGGGGGCTTCTGCTGCCGCCGGATGTACTCGACTGAGGACACAGAGGGTGGCACTGGCTTTGTGGTGAGAGGTGGGAGGGGACATGCCCTCTATCCCTCCCTGCAGGCCAGGGGCCCTGGTGGCCCCCCACCTACACCCCAGCACCGTACAGTCCTCGTAGTCCTCCCGCTCCAACTGCTCGTTGTAGTCCAGAGTCGGGGGTTCCGGCTCCTCGGGGACCTCTGTGGAGAAGGGACGCATGGGGAAGGGGCACTGGGGTGCAGGGGACAACAGGGAGCAGGGAGGTGGCACTTGAGAATAGGAAGGAGGCCCTGAGGTAAATGTGATGGCCCTGGGGCACATAGGAGGTGACACCTGGGAGCAGGGAATTAGTCCAGAGTGCAGTGGGGTGCAGGGAAATGACACCAGGGAGGAGAGAGGTGGCCCTGGCGTGCAAGTGTTGTGCAGTGGGATGCAGGGAGATGATGCTGGGACACAGGAAGGTGAGATAGGGTTGTAGGAGGGTGGCATTTGGCAACAAGGATGTGGCCCGTGTTGCACGAGCATGGCCCTGGGGAGCTGGGACATGGCATTGGGGTGCAGGAAGGTGACATCTGGGGACAGAGAGGTGGTCCCAAGACACAAGCAGATAGTCCCAGGGTGCAGAGGGGTAGCCCTGGCCTGCAGAGCGGTGTCTCCTAAGACATAAGGTGGTGGCCCTGGGGACTGGGAACTCACCTGGCTGGGGCTCAGGGTTCCAGTCCTCCCGGCCCAGCCCCCAGCGCTCATTTGGCAACTCTTCTAGCTCCTCTGGGAACAGAGACAGAGTGAGGGGCTGGTGTGGCCTCTGCAGGCCCCTGACCTGGCCCCCTGTAGCCCCACAGTGGGAAGAAAATCCCATGGGAAGGAATGCGGGGAGACAGAGGGGAACCCAAGGGGACAAACCCTGGCCAGCTGTAGGGTGCTGCAAGGGCAGCTGAGCACCGTGGGGGGTGATGCTTGCTGAGGTGAGACTTCCCACCCCAACCCCACTAGTGGCAAGATGGGTGTCCCCAAAACTCAGCTCGGACACCTCCATCCTCCTCCTCCTTGTTGTGCAGAGGCTCCAGGAACTCGGGTGTCTTTTCATCCTCCTTGCCCTGTGAGGGCTGCAGGGTCGTACGGGGTCCAGTGGGGGAGCTTGGCGTCACTGGTGGCTTCTTGCCAGAGAGTTTGGTGGCCTTGGGTGGCTTCTCCTTGGGCTTCTTGGAGCCTTTTGGGGGTTTTTCTGAGCCTTTTGGAGGTCTTTCTGAGCCTTTTGGTGGGTCTTCAGAGCCTTTTGGTGGCTTCTCCTTGGATTTCTTGGGGGGTTTGTTCTTGCTCCGGTCCTTGTCCTTGCCCTTGTCCTTATCCTTATCCTTGCCCTTGTCTTTATCCTTCTTGGGGCCCCGGGGTCTCTCCTTGAGTTTCTTGGGGGGCTTTTCCTTCTTTCCCTTCCTGGGTTTCTCAGGCTCCGTCAGCGACCCTGGAGAGCCTGAGGGGACAGAAGCGGGTGGGCAGCCACTCCGAGGCAGGGTGAGCGTGGCAGGGCCGGTCTGGGGGCTCCCNGCGCTTAACGGGACCGGGATGGCACTGAAGGGACTGCACCGATACTGGCATTGTCGTCGGCCCGGTACTGGCACTGAACCGGGGCCGGGACTGCCGGG
>WBMY01013770.1:0-58940 GCA_013397315.1 Donacobius atricapilla
CAGGGAGCTCATCAGGAGATAATTCCACCCTGGTCACCTAGTTTTTCCTGGCTTTCAGTTTGCACTTGCTAGAAGCACTACCTAGCAAGAGACGTCTGGGGTAGCTAAGTCTAGACCTTGCTACAGCAGTAAATCATGTCAGAAAAACACATTTCTGAAACTAGTCAAGTGCTATCTGAAATGTGGATATGTGGCTTGGGCTTTCTGCTTCTGCTGGAATGCAGCTCCAAAACCAGCTAAGCCAGATGGTTTGGTGGCTGCCATGTGTTCACTTCCCTGGTTGCCTGTTTTTCTTTTGTATCAGCAGTCCTTGGCCTAAAGCATGTCCAGTCTTCCTGCATGGAGGATCCCCTGTGGATCCCCTCATGCCTAACGTGTGTCCCTGCCCATCTTTCTGCAGGTTGTCTACTTCACTGCACTCTTCCCATATGTCATCCTGCTCATCTTGTTGGTGCGAGGTGCCACCCTGGAAGGTGCTTTGGATGGCATCGAATTCTACATTGGTAGACAGTCTAACATCACCAAGCTGATGGAGGCAGAGGTGAGATGGAGACATCATCCCCAGAAGTGTGATACACTTCCCTGGTTATATGGGCTTGCTTCTTTTTTATCCCATCAGGTGCTTCAGGTCCTGCCCTGTATTTTGTTTCAGCAGCTGGCTGTGTAAAAAGTCCAAGCCCCTATTCCAGCTACTCTCAAACTGAAAGACAGTCACCTTCTTCCCCTCCTTGCCACACCTGTGCTATTGCCTCAAAACAGTTCTTGGGGGTCATGCTGGAGTTTCACCTTAGCAAGACGTGCTGAGAAAGTTCTTGCTGATAATTTTAAGGGACTTTATCATAAGGCTGAAGGGATCCCTGATTTTGAAATTCAGGCCATGCCTTGCCTGGGAAATTACCTTGGGTAATTAGGTGGACCAGGAAGGGCACCTCATCCAAAGAAAGCTGAGACTTTTTTTGTTCTGGCTTATGCCAGTATTATTGCAGTTTTATCAAAAGCAAGCGTTAAGCATGATATTTATTTGTGGTACTTACGTGAGAGCTTGGCACTAGCTGAGGGGCTACATCAGAGGCAGAAGTGGTTTGTCTGGGTCACACAAGTGGGAGGGGACATGGCAGTTCTCAGTCCTGGTTGTCCTTAGTTGTTGGCTCTGTGCCAAGATACGTATCTTAACAGCCCACCTGTGTGAACAAATTGAATCTCTTCTTCAAGATTAGCCCAATAAGATTTAAGTATTTGGGAACATACTTGGGATGTGACCTTTGGAGATCATATTTTTTGTGATTGAGATGGCAAGGTCACCACTGTGCTATATTCTATTCTCCCTAAAATTCATATGAAAGAGAATTAGATTTACAGGTTGAATGAAAATAAAAATGCCCTTGAGCTTCAATGGAGGGCAGACTTAAATGTTTATGATAAGTACTATAAGTAATACAGTAATTTTCCTGTTCTTTTTTTTGGTAGGTTTGGAAAGATGCAGCCACCCAGATATTTTACTCCCTGTCTGTGGCATGGGGTGGGCTTGTTGCTTTGTCTTCATACAACAGGTTCCACAACAACTGCTACTCAGATGCCATTGTAGTTTGTGTGACCAACTGTGTCACCAGCATATTTGCTGGGTTTGCAATATTCTCCATCCTGGGACATATGGCATTTGTGTCCAAAAGACCTGTCTCAGAGGTCGTGGACTCAGGTAGGCTGATGGTCACACTGTTGTTATTTGGGCTTGCATTGGCCAAGGCATGACAATAACATCCTTCTTTCCACTGCTTTCCAGGGTTTGAGCTGGCCTTTGTAGCCTACCCAGAGGCTCTCTCCAAGTTACCAGTTTCCCCTCTATGGTCCTTCTTGTTTTTCTTCATGCTTGTGCTTTTGGGCCTTGACTCCCAGTTTGCCAGCATAGGTGAGTGGGGCTTTAAATGACTCATGGCTTTTCAAATGACCACTGCCTTTCTTAATTGTGCTGCTCAAACTCCCTACTTATTTCTTTGCAGAAACACTTACAACCACCATTCAAGATATAAGTCCCAGAGTCATGAAAAAATTAAGAACGCCTGTAACCCTAGGTCTGTGTGCACTGCTCTTTTTTCTTGGGCTTATCTGTGTTACTCAGGTAAGAAATTAAGTTTTTTTGGTAATGCGTTTAGTTACGCTGCAAGTGATGAATTCAAGTCAAAATACCCTTTTCAACTGTTCCTGTCTTTGTGGATTAATCTTAGGACCCTTGAATTTTGACAGTGTGCCTGGACATGCAAGTAGGAAATTCCCAGGGAAGCTTGAAGAAGCTAAGGTTTTCTGTGATTATTGAACTGAGACATGCTTTTAAATAGAAGGTCTTTACCAGTGAACTAGCAGCCTGATTTATCATTCCTCAGTTCATGAATTTGTGTAATCACAAGCACATGCATACAACATGTCCGCGGCACAATGGGTATTGCTAATAAATGCTGATAGGATCTTTTTGTTCAGAACTCACTACCAAACAGGACAGGAATTGAGGAATGGCCTATCCATGTAATAAAAACCCATTAGCTCATGAACTAATTGTAGATTGCATGGTTACTTCTCCTGAGTGTGTGTGTTTATATATATAAATAGACATACAGAAAAGGAATTTTAAGTACACTGGGTAAAATTTCTTGAGGCAATTGCTTTTAAGGGTATAAAGGTTCACTGCAATTACTCCATCTAGAAATGCATATTTATGTGTGTAATTAGACTGAGAATGTGAAGGAGGTGATTGTGGTGAGTAGTCAGTTGTATGGTCAAGCAAACTCTGTAAGTCATGAAACAGGGTGGCAGGGAAGCTTGCAAGGGACTTAGTACAAAAGAGTGTGAAATGGCTCAGAGATTGTTTCCTGACCTGTGATCCTCCTATTGCATGCTGGTGTTTAAAGCTGTGATTAACCCCAGGGAGAAGTCATGCATGTAAGAGGATAGAAGCCTCCCAGAACTGATAACTGATATAGCTATTGCTGTAGCTCAGTATAAAAACTTCAGCACCATCTTTATTCCTGTAAGCTCCAAATTTAAATCTTGCTCTCAGCTGTTTATATATGCTCTGCATATACATAGATCTTGGTTTTAGCATCTACAGTATTTTGTTAGATGTGCTTTTCAGTTTTACATAGAGGGATTTAAGGAAAATAATATTCACAAATCTGTACTTGACCTGGAGAACTGTGAACTTAAAAACTCAGAATCCCAATTAGTTAAATTGTCTTGAACAAATGCATCTTACTTTATTTGTGTAAGTATGTTACTACGCAAATTGTAACCTCTAACATTTGTTCTGCAGGCAGGAATTTACTGGGTTAACCTAATAGATCACTTCTGCGCTGGATGGGGAATCCTTATTTCAGCTGTCCTGGAGATAATAGGCATAGTCTACATTTACGGTAAATGATTTACATTGAAAATACACAATTAAACTAAGCAATCCCGGGAATAGTGTATATCATAGAGTCACAGTGGAAGGGACTTAAAAGAACTTCCTGTTCCAAAACCCCTGTCATGGGCAGGGACACCTTCCACTAGACCAGGTTTCTCAAAGCCCCATCTAGCCTGGCCTTGAGCAGTGCCAGGGATATTAAATACTAGTTCCTCCAAGAAAGAATTTATAAGCTCACCATCTGAACAATAATATAATAATAAAAACTTTATAATTCACACAGAACTGGGAAAACTGTCCTTGATCATTGCCTTTCTTTGACCGCTTTTGAGTAAGTCCACCTGCAAAGTACCTGCTTTACAGTGAGCCTCATGATTGTCTTCCAACAGGAGGAAACAGATTCATTGAAGACATTGAAATGATGATTGGAAAGAAGAGCTTTTCCTTCTGGCTGTGGTGGAGAATATGCT
Source organism: Donacobius atricapilla (assembly GCA_013397315.1). Lineage (NCBI taxonomy): Eukaryota > Metazoa > Chordata > Aves > Passeriformes > Mimidae > Donacobius > Donacobius atricapilla. The sequence goes on from WBMY01013770.1 coordinate 3,865, forward strand.
GGTTTTTCGTCACTCCTGTGCTGTTAATGGTGTGTGCACATGACTGGATTGTCTTAGTGTGACAGAACTTAGTAACTTAACATCAAAGAGGTTTCTGCGTGAAGATTCAGGGCTGACTGCTTGGGCTCTGTGTATAAAGATGGGGCGTAGCTGTGCCAGTGCACAGGGCTGCCTCTGCTTTCTGATACATTCCCTCCTCCTTTGATCCTCTCCAGGAGAGGCTGGAGCTTGAGATCAGTTACTAGTGAGCTGGGTCTACCCTCCCAAGGACTAACACAGAGCAACTAGATCCTCTGCCTTGGCAGCTGGATTATCTTAATTTTAGACTGAGATTGATCTGAAAACCTTTTGAGGGAAATCCCATTTTGGGTCAGATGTTCTGTTGTTCTCCTGTCTGAGACCTTTTAATGTTCTGTTGCACGTCTGTTTTTTGTTACTCCTGTACTTCTAATTGTGAGTCTAGATGGTTGGATTATGTCACTATGACAGAATTTATTAACATCTCCAATCCAGGAGCAGTGGCAAGTCACTCTGGCTAGCACCTTACCTGTACTCTGGCCAGACTATAGTTTAGAAAACACTGCTTAAAACTATCCAGTTTCTGAAGCAATATTTGCCAGTTTCTAATCTTAGATTCTTTCCTGCATTCCTCTAAATAATGGAACAGAGGAACACATAAAACATATAGAGAAAGCTACTGGGCTCAGCCAGCAATATATATCCAACATAAGATTCTAAAAGAACCCAGAGAGCAAGTTATGTTTAAATACAGATATACTTAGTGTACCTTGGTGTCATTTTTCAGTCCTGCCCTTCAGTCTTGCCGTTTGGTAATAACTGACATCAAATCCTGCACAACTGTTTTCACACTCAGAAAGCAAGATGGAACCATGCAGAACTTGTAGACAGCCCTTCTTTTTATTAAACCAGCTTGGAAGCAGTGCAAATTCAATGTTGCTGGAAACCTTATTTTCTCTCTTACTGTTTTTGCCATTTTTTTCTAGGCTGTTTTGGTCTGGTCTTTGATCACATTTTCAAGTCCCACTTATGGCTCAGTGTTGTACCCAACCTGGGGAAGCGCTGTTGGCTGGTGCATGATCATCTTCTGCGTCATCTGGATTCCCATTGTTGCTATTGTAAAAATACTTAAAGCTGAAGGAAACCTTATTCAGGTAAGAGCAAAAGAACCCTCTGTCATAGCCTAAAATCTTAATTTCTTTGGTATTATCAGGACCACCTGTGCTTTCTTCTACAACACACCTACTACTTTGAGGTGTTTTTCCACTGGATTTTTAGACCAAAACACTATCTCTGGTAGTTGCTTCAAAGGTGCATGTTCTGATAAGAAGATAAAGACTTAATTCTCTGGGACTGTGTACACACCATTCAAGAGAGGTTTTTCATCAGCTCTGTTGCTATTCCAGCTCCTTTGAATTCTCTATTGCTTTCTATCCCCATATAATTTTCAGGAGTTTTGCCTCCCATTTCTCACAGAAGCAAGTGACAGATCTGAGATATTCTGCTCTTGGTGTGCTTTCCCAAACAGTTGTGTTGGTCACAGCTTTCCCTGTCCTTTGACTTCAGTGTCCAGAACCCACTGACCCCAAAGATATTTGGAATGATTTTAAACAACTTTGGTGATCTGCCATTTGTTGAATTGGAGTGCATATCTAGAGCTATAATTTTACTGAATTTTAAAGGTAGCCTGGAGTAAAGTAAGACATGAAATGCCTCTTGGTTTTGCTTTCCAGCGCATTGTCAGCTGCTGCCGGCCTGCAGAAAACTGGGGCCCTTACCTGGAAAGTCACCGAGGAGAACGGTACAGCCACATTGTGGATCCCAAGAAGAAAAAGGAGCATGAGATTCCCACTGTGTCTGCCATCACATACAAGCAAACATGAGATGGCCATTTGGATGACTGTTTTTCAGCATATATGTGGGTTTTGTCTTCNAACCCAGACCTCAAATGAAAGCAAATCATGTTATTTATTATTAGTGCTTTGGCCCCTGGGGAGGAAACATGTCAATTAGGTACTGAGATCTCACCAGATATATAGGTTGAGAGGGCATGATAATGCATTGCAGGCTCCCCAGGATGCTGGACTGGGCATGCTTAACCCCATAAAACTGGTACCCAGCTGGGCTGCAGATATGGGTGTGGAGGAGAGTAAAGACACTCTGATGCTCCCCATCTGGAGCCCAAAAGGTACTCTGTGTGTATGTGTGCCCTGAGGTGCAGTTGCTGCTTTCTGCTGCGCTCTGCCACCCCAGGGGTGTGCAGTCAGCAGAGGGGAATGGTTGTGCTGCTGCCTGGCACTGGAGCTCAGGGAACATGAGTAATTCTTCTTTGTCTAAGCCTTGCTCAGTGTGCTGGGAGGCTGCTCAGGATTTGATATTGAGTATGCTCTGTGTGTATGTGTGTTGTCTAAACAAATATAAATATTGAGTGGCAAAAAATTGCCATCACAGGAAATAAGGCTTAAACATGGTGAAAACCAGGCTGCTTTCTATTTCTTATTATTCCCTTTGGGATCCCTAAAGAGCTATCTTCTCTGTCATGCCCCGTGCTCAGTGCTCATCTGTCTTTAATTCAAAAACCTCATGTTTCCGTATTCTGTTTTTAAACTCTGCAGAATGAAAGAGTAACCACTGAATTCTGGTTTGTCTGCTCTCTGTTTTCATCAGTGCTTTACCTATCAGATTGTTTTCTGCTTCTTTCATTCAGATTTGGGATTTCCCTGCCACAGGAGACCCGAAGTGCTTTTTTCAAAGATTCAAACAGTGTTATGGTAGGGCCAAAAGAAGCAGAACTTTACTTAAAGTGAAGGTTACAACTACTTTATAGTGCTGGTATTCCAAAATTTGCTGAAATAGTGAGATTAGTGAAGTTATGAGGTTTGTAATGCAGTTGTGAACACAGACTTGAGCATCTACACAGGCAGGAGGGGGTTGGGTGAAGAGAAACTGACTTCGCCTGTAATAAAAGTGAATCCTAATAAAGGGGGGGAAAAGACTATGGAGAGAATGTGTACATTTGGTGTGCCGAGGAACATCTCTCTCACTGTGATAATGCCTCTTTCGGAACAAAGCAGCAGGATGTTCACCTGTCACTTCCTCTGAGGGCTTTGTCACTTTTTCTGGACATGAAGGAATGGGGATAGTAGCTTTCTTGCTCAAGCTGCATACCTTGGTGTGTGTTTTGTACTGTTTTATTTGGGTTTGGTTGTTCGTTGTTGTTTTTCTGGGGATATTTTTTTTGTGACAAATCAACACTTTATGGCAAGCAAAATGTGATTTTTTTTTCTCTGTTTTCAATGATTTTGGAACTGGTAAATAAAATGTGATTTTCTGTTTTTAATGGGTTTGGACCTGGAAACTTTTAATTTTGTGTGTGGAGTTGGTGACCACAAATGCTTCTATGATCCCAAGCCATTGAGAGCTTGAACTGGAAAGATTCAGTCTCCTGGAAGCCTTGTTTTTGAGAGTGCAATAGTCTTGTTCTGGAGTCGGCTTAGAAAGTACAAAAAGTAATTAAATGGGAATTTATAAAAAGGACTGTGAGACTAGAAGCTGTACTAGAAGCTGGTGAAGGGGGACCCTCTTCCTTCACTCCAGCTGTCTAGGATCATCATTTAGCCAGAGAAGTGCTGTCAGTAGCCTGGAGAGGCTGAGAGCAGGACAGTGCTCTGTCCACTGGAACTGACGCCTGGGAAGGGGGAGGAGACTCTGGGAAGGAGAGGGAAGTTAGTGAAGTAATGAGAGCACTGAGATGGTGGGGAAGGAGATTGGACAAACCAGCTTCAGAAAGAATTCAGGAAATTTTTTGCAAAGGAGATGCTGAAGGCTCAGCCATCTACTGCCCTACAAGAAGCCCCTGCTGCTGCACACAGGGCTCACTTGAGGTTGCTTCTGCTCTGGACTTGTCTTATGGGCTCCTAGGAGTCATTTGCATAATGCTGCCTTACCAGAGCCTCTCAGAATGACAAATAGAGTGGGAAATGGTAGCCTTACCTGGACTGATTACTTGCTCAAAGTCAAGCTGACTGATAGCAGTCACAGCTGCTATAAAAGGTTTCCTTCCTCAGTGAATCAATCTCAAGGAGGCTTGAGATAAATTTCTTGAACTAATTTATCAGTGTGTGACAACTCAGCCTATTACGAAGGAGTAAAACTGCATCTCAGTGAAGCATGGAGTCACTGTGGAGGTGAAGTGTATGTGTGCATCTGAATGGGATGTGCAGCAGAGAAAGCACCAAAAGGTGACCTGAGTGTTGGAATAAGCTCTGCTCAGCAAGCAAATAAAAGGAACTGGAATTTTGCTTGGCAAAAAACAAAGCTGAAGAGCAGAGACAGTCCTTGGAAATAGTAAGTCACAGTGAAAGCTACTAAGGGGTGTTGTCTCAGTTTTGGGGGTGATTTTATGATGATACTTTATTCCCTAATCATCTGCTTTATGCCCAGAAATATCTGTAGGATCTTCAAGACAAGCCAGGGGCCAGGGCCTGGGAGCCCCAGGCCTGGGTTCTGTTCAATCTCTCTCTCTCCAGCATGGTCAGCAGGTACATGGATCATTACTTCATTGCCTCTTGATGATTAATTAGCATCAACTTAGGCAAGAAGCTTCTGGGGTTTTTTTTTGATTGGTTGTTTGTTTGTTTGTTTTTGTTTTGCCTTTTTTTTTTCCCTTCCCCTGGCCTGCAGGTTTTTTACTGGCAAATCCTTCCAGCAGCTTTTTAGTTTGGTTTTTTTTTCCTCATCTCCAGTCCAGGAAGCCTGCAGGGCTGACCCGGTGGGTCCAAACCCTGGGAAGGACAGAGCCAGCAAAAGAAGGGACATCAAAATCCCCCAGTTTCACCTGCTGTGAGAAGGAAAACCAAGGCCAGAGGATTAACAGGTTTCCCATCTGTTCTCCTCCAGGCTGCTGTGTGAACTCCTCTTCCCCTTCCTTCCCTGAGACAAAGGGATGAGTCACCATTTAGTTTTCCAGACTACATGGTGTATGGTGTATTTTTCTTCCCCAGGCATTTTTGAGGGGTTGTTGTTTTGTTTTGTTGCCTTTTTTTTTCTTTGTTCTGCTGTGGATATGTGGGTGGGTGAAGGGTAAGTTTCTGGGAGTTCATATTTACCATTAATTCAATCCTCTTCTGTGCCTTGCAGGCATCCCCCACACCTCCCTCTTTTTTGTTTTGTTTTGTTAATAATCAGGTCTGTTTTTTTCACTTTCACCCACTGGTATCAATTTCTCTCATTGGCAGAAGAAAATGCAGTTATTAAAGCCCTTTCCTGTCACAGTAGGACTTGAAAATAGATTGACACCATATAGTTGTCAGAAGAGAAAGAAGGCTTTATTTAAATTCTAACAGTTTCTTTTATAACATGCTGCACTAAATTGGTCCATGGGACTGACACTGCTCTCCATTGGTTCAGGAATAGGAAACAACACCTGGGGACAGTTGTTATGGGAAAGGGAACTCTGTTTACTTAACCTGTTTTGAGAAACAGAGAGAGATGTTTTACAAAGAGAAACTGTTGACAACTTTCCCTTGGGAAAGGAGCTAGAAACAGTTAGCAAGCTAAAATTCAGACTCAGAAATGTCAAGCCCACACTTTCCCTTTTAGAGGAAATGATCATACCAGGGCATTTTCTCCTGAAATTTGTCTCTAAACCCGAGACAGGTGGCAGTTCACTATTTTTAGTAATTTTAGAACACAATAAATGATGGGAACTTAACTAGGTGTTAGCTTTGAAGTCACAGGAAGAATGTTCGTCTCAATGCTCAGTCCAACTGTAGAGCTCCTTCCCAAAAGATGTTGGTGCTAAATGGTTGCATGGCCTCAAAATCTTTTAAAAAACAATGAAAAAGAACAGCTCTCAACAAGATATTACTCCTGGTTCAGGAGAATTTGAGAATGTTATGCAAAAGGTTCTGTAATGCTTCTATAGGTTTTATGCTCTTCCCTGGTGTCTAATCCAGGTTGGTGTCAGGGACAGGATGCTGGCCTGCTCTGGACCTGTGGTTTAATCTCATACAACTGTCCTGGAGAGTAAACTTCAAGCTACAAGATTCATATTTGCAAACTTTTACTCATTTACAAGAAAATGAAGATTGTTGCCAAGAGAAATGCATTGGATTTTCCCACTTGTGTGTCCTCTGCCAGACACAGATTTTCATTTAACAGAGTTTGGATAGATTCATCTGGACATCCCCCTATGTTGTACAATCTCCTGAGTTCCAAACTTTCATTACTCTCCTTCAAGCAATCAGGAAAGTAGAACTTCTCTGCAGAGTTTCTTGCTATAATTAAAAAAAAAGTATGGAAACCACAACTGGCTTTGCTATGGGCAGCCTGAGTTCCAGAGTGAAACCAGCAGCAAGCACCAATGATGGCAGATCTCCTCCACAGGAGGGATAATTGTTCTTCACCAGTGTTAATAGAAGTAAGATAAAGAAAGGTAATTCCCTTTAAAAGATGGATTGTGGCGTTTTCAAGAAAGCAGAGACCTCATGTTCACCCCTACCACCTAACCTGGATCTCTGCAAGGCAGCTTGTAACCACATGTGTATGCTTGTAAAATACTAGCAGCATGAAGACCATTTCCCCAGGTGTTATGTGGCCAGAATGATTAAACTCAAGAAAATGACCACCAGGAATTTTGGTCCTTAGTTTTACTTTGCTGAGTATTGTTGAAGTACTTCAAAAACAGAAGAGGAAACTCCAGGTATGCAAAGAAGCAAACGCACGTCATATGCCCAGGACAGACTGGGAAGGCAGACAGCAATGTGGGAAGGAATAACAGATTGGTGTAGGATGCAGAGAAAGGAGAATACTGGCAAAATCTCGAAATATGTAGATTACAGTGAATTAATAATGGTTGTTTGACAAAGACTAAAATAATGAGAGGAACCAGCCATATTCCACCTGTTCAGACAGAGCTATGGGGCTGTGAAATGACAGATGAAAATAAGGTGTCAGGCAAAAAGGCTGTAGTGAGAGTCTGGTTGCTGAGACATTAACCAGGCTCCAGAGATGGTGACCTGGGAAGAACTACTGTGAGGGTGAGTCACTGGAGGGATCCTTGGTTCAGCTGGAGGGTCTGAGGCTTCTTCTGTGATCTTGGGAAAGATCATATGGGACTGATGTTTCCATGAAAACCAGTTTGGAAGGACTGTTTTGAAAATTTTCTCCCAGGAAACTAGGTAGCAATTATTAACAAAATTAATCTCGGGGTTGTTTTTTCAACAAACCCCTTAAAAGTGTTACCCTGACCCTTTCTGTATAGATCAAAATGTTTCTGGCAAGCTTTGGCCAGCCTGTCTCCCTTAGGTGGGGACACAAGAGCCTGGATGTTAGTGTGGAGCTCTGGGGCAGGAAGAATCCAGCCTTGTTTCCAGGCTGGACAAAGCTTGTGGCTGTGCTATGCCTGTGGCCAGCTCCAGGCTTTGTCTAGGTGAGAGCTGACCATGCTGCTGACGGAACCCTGACTGTGGTTGATAGTAGAGCCCTGCCCCAAGCTGCCAGAGCTGTCAGTTTGTTGTCATCAAATGAGACCTGTCTGCTGGAGCAGGGATGATCTGGAATGATCTGGGATGATGCTCCAGCCATTAAGATGTTGTGAAACTGTACACTCAACTTTGGAGATGCAGACTTTGATTAAATCTAGGATTTACAGAATAAAATCAAAAGGAAATGGGACTTAAGGGTGATAAGGCACAAGCAAGGAGAGATGTCAGTAAACTGGGAATTAGCAGAGTTGGACTTTCCAGCTCCTATCTTGGCGTTTCAGCAGGGCTAACTTCAATAAGAGAACTAAAAGGCACAGGCATTGGTGGAGGAGCACCTCTATCTGCTTTAAAAGCCATGCTCCTCTGGAGCTCTGAAATGCTCTCAGATATGTGCTGGGATCTGCACATTCACCAGCCACAGCATCTTTCTAGGGATGTGGGCTGGCCACATACTGTCTTACTGAAGGAGGTTTAACAGAGGGCTCCTTCTGCACCCCAGAACTGGCTAGTGCTATATACCTTGTCTATTAGATTTATATTTCCAACTTCAAAGCTTATACTTTTATGAAATATGAATGAATATGTGTTCATTTCACCTTCCTGAGGGCCACAGATGGTGTTTTAAATGTGCCTTCTCTGTGTGTGTGTGTGTGTGTGCGTGAATATATGGTGGATTTTTGCCAGTGTGGATGAAAGAGGCAAACCAACCTCATTCTCTGTGCTTTCAATAACTATCTGGACTGCAGACATCCAGAGCCCAAATCCCTGCCTGGTGCATGAGTGTGCAAATGGCTCCAGGAGCAGGGGTTGCTCTGCTCTTGCTGAATTCCAGTGCTGCCTCTCAGTATTTCTGTTCTCCTGGCATTACGAATATTCTTTTTTTGTTGTTTAGTTTTAGTTTTGTAAAGAATCTACAAACTATTTTCGTCTTTTGGGCCTCGACACTGTCTTCAGTGTAGAGAATCAAGAAATTTCTGCAGTTAAACTCTGTTGCAGCAATGTGGTTATATTCCAGTTACCAACAGCAGCATTGCTTAATAGCTTGAGTCTGGGCATGGACTTTGGAGCTGGTTGCAACAACAGTCAACTTTTCATCCTGGAAGTGATGAATGGCTTGGGCTTACTAGGCAGGAAAATAAAACCTGTCACTGGAAGACAGATGAGGGCAGTATTTCCCTGTAAAGTCAGGACATGAGTTCCTCTCTGAATAGGTTTTCATCTTATGTGGGTTGTTAGTGCCTAAGCTTCTTCCAGAGGAGCTTTGCCAAATGTTCTGAGTCTTCATATAAAATTTGGGATCCATGTTGCTGGTGACACATGCAGAAAATATAGGAAAAGCGGCAGAGATTGTCTTCACAACTCTGAGAATTTGTTTTTGTTAAGGAGGTTTGCTCCCCTTATCTGATATTTTCTTTAACATTGTTTTCTGTTTGTGTTTTGGGATTTTAAGGGGCTGGGGGAGAGTGTGGTGGGGTAGATTTTTAAATAATTATCTACAGTGAATGGTGTATTTCCTGTTTCCCTGCTTTTTAAAAGGAGAAATAGCTACAGTAGGCAACAGAGAACTGTGTTAAAGAAATGACAGTGCACAGAAGTGGACAAAGATCCTGCTTTTTTGTGTGTTGATGCTGGTGCCCCTATTTCTGTAGTTATCTCGTATCATGACCAGGCTGAGGATGATATTTAACAGCTGGGATAGAGGATAGTCAGGACTGATATTATTGGTTCTGAAAGGCTTTTCCCAAAGATCTGGCTCTGGTCTTTGCACATATCAGCAGTGTCCTCTATGGTTCTTGGGATGTTTAGAGCCAGATGGCAGCCCCAGCATTCCCACAGCCAAGGTGACTCTGGAAGACCAAGCCAGGTGTGGTTAAAATCTCTCCCTTCTCTTACTGCAGTGCTGCAATGGATGAGTCCATATTTTACATCTTGGGATTTTATGTTTTGAGATTTTCAGCTGGAGCCCCTGGTCCTGTTCTGCATGTGGCAGCCCTGAGCCAGCAGCTCCAACTGCTGGTCTGAGTGCGAAGATTCATTAGCCTGCATTTATAAGCTCTTGCCAGGGAAATGGTGAATAATGAAGCCTGGTTCAGGTAATGAAATGATTTCCTTCTCCTATCTGATTACACTGCTGCTTATTATTTCCTCGGTGTGTAATATTGCTTCTCTGGAAACTTGTTTTGTAAACACTAATGACTGTGCAGTTGTGGCCCAAAGTTAAACCAGCGTTGCAGGAGCCTGGAGAGATTTGTGGCCTGGCTGTTGGCTTTACTGCCTGTGCTTCATCAGCTAATGGGAGGGTGGGGACTGCCCCTGACCCAGTGGTGGAAGGTACAAGGAGCCCCATCAGAAAAGGTACAGGCCTTGGCGTCTACCAGGAGCAGCTTATTCTCTTTGTTCAGGTATCAGTGTTGTGATTCAGCCTGACTGCCCTTATTCTATGGCACTGAGTTTCTCAGAGAGATATCTACCATGATGCCTCTCCATTTATAATCTGTTAGCCAAGAAAAAGACATATCCCTCTCATTTCTTCCTTTATTCCTTTTCTTCTTGAGTAACTCTCTTAAACAAGCAGAGTACTGCAGGCTTCTCTGGATGTTTTATATGAGAATACTAAAACTGTTTTCTCTCTACTGGAATGACTTTTCTTGTACATCTTAGAATTGCCTCTGCTTTTTCCATGGCAGTATCCATTTGGCAGTTTGGTGCCATCCTGAGTTCCTCAATGCAGTCAGAAATACTCAACCCTAGACCCGAAGACTTGACTTTGCACCATGTGCTCTTTGCCCAGTTTATACAACGTAAGGGGGTCTTCCAGTTTACCTAGGCAGTCTTCTCACTGACCTCTGTGTGAGCTTGGTGACACCACCCCGTTTCGGCTACTTCCTTCTCCAAACTGTCTTTATTTGTAGAACCCCCAGTTCTCCAAGGATGGTATTTGTACCTGTGAGAGACTCTTTTTGGAGATAAAGCAAATGAGAGGTGCCCATCTAATGTGGGTAGCATGCTGGAAACATCTCATATACCTATCGTGAACTTTATTCTTGAGTAAATCTCTCCTTCATTAAGACAGCTTTTTGCCATGGGTTGTGTATGTGTTTCAGTGATGTGCATTATCCAAAAAATGCAGGACAGTTTTGAGTTACTGTTGAAGAAATTAAGGCCTGCTTATGTAGGATGTATTTTATTTTTAAGCACCTCCTGCCCCCCCTACAGTCATTATTCATCTCTTCAGGAGATGAATCTCTCATTTCCCTCCTCATTATTCCTTTGCCAGACTACATGGGAGCAGCAGGAGCTTCCTGGGACTCCCTGGTGCCAGGCACTGCACAAGCAAGGAGCAGAGGAGTCACCAGCACGAGTGAAGTCACCCTGGGGTGTGCAGGCAGACACAGCCAGTGGTTTAACAAGGCAACAAGACAACACTAGTTCACCAAAGCCCCCAGGCCACTATGCAGAGACTTGTGACAGATTTTCACTTTCCTGCCCTCTCCATGCTCATTTGGGTGGCCATGCATATCTTAGGAGATGTGTTTCTCTGTGGTCTCTTTGGACACATAGAAGTTGCTGGAAACAAATCTCATCCTACCTGTAGGTTGTGTTTCACCCAGGAGCACTTTATGGTCTCTTCAGGAGGATTGTCAAGAAAGAAATTAATACATTTGAGGAGACACTTGGCTCTGTTATGGTTGCTTTGTTGTTCATTACTGGTGCAAATTATTGCCCAGGGCAGTGCCTCCCACTGTGTTACCAGAGGTACATGTGCTCCTGAATTGATTACATACCTTTTCAGTCAGTCACTAAAAGGGAAATTTAACCGCACAATGGAAGGGCTCCTAGTGATATCAGCTAGTTTATTGGCATGACTGGTGGTATATGAATTCTCTTCAGGAGCTGAAAAAAAATTTAAGTCATGCTTGTATTAAAACAAGGGGGAGGGAAGAAATTTCTGTGGAGAATCTTTCAATCCTTTTAAATTAAAGGGGTTTTTTTCCCTAAACTGTTGACTAATGGACTGAAATTTTTGTAAATGCATCTATTTTTGAACACAATGCCATTTTTCTTAGCAAAGAAAATCATTAAGTGACAAGGAAACAGCGAGTCTGTCCTTGTCAATGTGTTTCTCTGGCTCAGCTGGGAAATAGGTGTGGAAAACGTTTAAATTAAATGGTTCTCCGAATTCTGAGTCAAAATGTAAACTCTTAAGATTCTGATGGTTTTGTTTTCTTCGGGGTTTCACACATTTTTCTCTACAATCCAATTGTGCACCATTCCAGAAATCAGTGGCCTGGTGCAAAGTTCATTAGTGCATTATTTTCCCTATTAATAAAAGCTGTGATTATATCACAATACCCCAAATGTTTTAGATGATTTTCCATAGGTTCTGCAATCTTCGCTGCTCACATTTGGCTGCTCCCCCATGATGAAGCTGCACTTGGGGCTACCCCACCTTTCAGCCCACGCGTAGGCAGATGCTGCACATGCCAAGCTGCCCTGTGCTGGACAAGCACCTTTGTATGAAGGTCCCAACCCTGGGAAAAGTCAAACTGGGGCTTTGCCAGAGCAGTGGCTAACTTTTGTGTTGCTGCCATGAGCTTTGTCCTTCTGACATGAGCTATTATAAACCCTGCACTTAGTACCCAGGACACTTCAGACCCATTCCAGGTTCCTTTACAGTGTCTGCTTGCAGAGCTTGGTGGCTCCAGCTGCAACTCACAAGCTCCACTGAATTTGGATCCTGTTAAGACAATTCTTAACTGCATTCCTGTGTCCAACAAATATTCTATTGCATCTTCTTTAAAAACACGACTGATGTAAGGAAACACAGCAAGTGTGGCTTATGGGTCCTCTTGTCTTACCTTTCCCTTTTAAGAGACTGATGTCAAAGTGCTCACTGGGTGTGAATAAGGCAAGATTTACCAGAGACAGTGAAGTTTGGGCTTGGTTTTGTTTGTTTGTTTGTTTAAATAGTATGGTTTAATATCTTACTTTCGGTTTCTAGGCAAGATTTTTCGAATGGTAGTGGTATTATAAAATTTGGAGGAATAGGGACAATACTGGCAGAAAATGCAGGATCTCTCAGTAACTGGATAGAGGATTTTTTTTTTTAATCAAAGCCGAAGTTTAACACACAAAACGTGTAAGGACTCCTGCATTGTTTTGTTTCATTGACAACACTCAAGATCATAAAAAATATGAATCCAAGTGTCCGGAGTTGATTAAAGCTGCATGCCAGTGCTTGTGTAAAGAACTCTTTATAAATCCTCCAATTTTGGTTTTGTTGTAAGATGCTGTAACTATTCCTTTGATTTGACCTGGCCATGGTAAGGAACAGTTAAGAAGTTTTTAGTTCTTGGGATTTGCACTTGAGTTTCCTTGGGGTAGACCAATCCCTGATATGGGGAAGAGGTGACTCATCTAGAGAGAACTGAAGCCCTGAGAGTGCTGCTGCCTGGGAACCCTGGAGAGGAGGGACAGCTCTTGGACTGGGAGTCTGAGGTGAATGGGACATTTCAAAGCAATTCGTTGCTCTTGCTGTGTTAAACTGTGCTGCTGGAGAAAATCCAGTTGCGTGGAAAAATATTCCTGACTCACTTAGAATTTCATAAGCCACAAGCCCATCCAGGGTCGCTGTTTATCTTGTCTAGGAACCAAGACAGAGCTCTGCTGCATATTTAATTAGATGGGGGAAGGCAAAGAATTTTAAAATGAGATTATCTTCTGTTCCCCGTCACAGCTCTCAAGTAAGAAGTTTTCATGGCTTGCAAACCAGAGTCTGATGGTAAGCCAATTGTTTTTGAGGACACTGAAAACAGTTTTGCGGAGTAATACTTTTTTTTTTGTTTGAACACTCATATGAATTCTTTTCTGTGTATGAGTAAAAAGATTAGTTATGCATTATGATGAAGATGAAAAAGATGTAGAGTTGTGTAGAAACCTGGAGTTCCTGGAGGAATAAACACTTCCATTCCTATAGCTTTTGAAATTAGAAGACAGAAGAAGAAGGAGTGAAGAGAACCTGAATCTAAGTTTCTCATTGCTGCAATAATTCTAACAATAATCAGAGTTAAGGCACTGGGAATAACAGTATGAAGTCAGCCAGAAGTCATAGCAATAGAGTTTTGCAAACAACAATTAAGTTTATACTGTAGTTCTGCAAAGGTTTTTGAGGGACTGGCTGGTAGTCCTTGCTGTGGAAGCAGCTGAAGTAGCAGAGTTTGAGGTGGTAAGAAGGGATATGAAGAGGATGCAGAACCAGGATGGAGTCCTGTGAAGTTTTCTGTTTAGTTTAAATCTTCAGTGTTGGCACCAGTTTGCAACAAGTATTTCAACTACATATCACTCTCACACAGAAACCAGAAACGTCATGAGTCCACACAACCACAGCTGCAGACCCTCCTCTGTCTCAGCTAGTCTGGTCCTTTGCGACTCAAAACCCTTCAGATCAGTGCCCTCCCCTTGCACTGAGGTCAGAGGAAGCCTGGGCAATGTCTGTAGAGCTGGTCAGTGTTTTCTGTATTGACCAGGGCTTGCTCAGGAGTTGGGATCCTGCTCTTGTCCTGGCAGAAGGATGCAGAAGGCAGAGGGGGTGTAGTGCTTTAGACCCAGTTTTGCTAATTCTGTATCTATGAACAAGTCATTACTCCTATTCAGTAAACTCCCTACCCCTGATCTTAATGGTTATGAAATTGGCTGCCCTTTGGTAAATGAGTCACTGATGGGTATTAAGTGATGGCTTGGTGTGGGGAGTGCCTGGATGAGCCTCCTGCGGAAGTGCTGTAACCTGGGCAGAGGGGATGTGCATGCACTGGGAGAGGCACAAAGCATTTCTAAGGAGATCAAAGTTCATCAGGCTGCTCACAACTCTGCCTTGGTCCAAGAGCATTCTGCATCTCTCTGCTGTTCAGAAAAAGATCCAGGTTGCTCTGGGCCAGAGGGAGATCCATAGTGATGAAGGGGAAGCTGGAATTCCTAACACAGAACTGTCTATAGCTTTCATGCACTGCAGTAAAACTCAGCCCAACATTAAGCATTCACGGTGCCAGAAAAAACAAGTAAAATTCAGGAACAAGTAACTGCCTTTGGGTTTTGTGAGGACCTCTGTGTCTTTGCACTTCCAAATGCTGGTATAATAAATCCTGAAGTGCCTTTTTCCTCTCAGCAGAGATGATTAATACAGCTGTTAACTGGTGTGTCTGCTAGAGGAAACAACTGGCAACCCCCAGGTGGATAAGCACCAGAGGCCTGCAAACCCCATGATTTTCTCCACTTTTGAGAAATTAAGACATAATATAAAAATATTCTTTTTTTTCTCTTCAAATCCATAATCAGACACGACAGACAGTCACATCTGCAATCAGTATTTTGGAGAGTGCCTGTTAAAGGGAAGATGCTTTAATGTTCTGCACAGCCGGAGCCCCTGTGGGGTCAGGCAGGTCCAAGAGTGACACAAGCACCAAGGCAGGACATCCCATCCACTGCCCACAGCCCCTCCTTGCCCTCTTGGCTTGGGGAGTGAGGGATGTCCAAATGTACAACGCCTTTTTTCACTCAGCAGCTCTTCCACAAGGTGAGAAGGGAGCCTGTAAGAATGCTCAGGCATGCTGGCCATACATTTCAGGTCATAAATGCATCTTTCTTCATACCCACTTTCCCACAGGGAAATCCTGAGCAAGACACAAATATCCTCTCTGACTTTACCAGCTTCCCCTTCTGCTTTTTACAATATAATCACATCACTGATTTCTGCTTGTTTGCAGGTCTTGTTTGCAGCTGGAAGCTCAAAACACTATTTATTTTCTGTATGGGTTCCTAATTTGGAAATGGATCTAATTTGCTTTACCACATTACAAGTCAATTAAGATGAACACATTGTGCTATGTCAGGATACATTGTGGTGTTTCATGAAAGAGAAAAAACTACATTTATCACTGCTGTAATTTTCTTCTTTCCTCAGTATCATAAACTCCACGTTCCCCCGAAATATAAAATGTCTGTATAAATGTCTGCGGTTTTTCTTGGGGCAGAGTTGATGGCCCAGAGCTGCATCTGTTTCACATCTTTCATCCTTTCAGCCCCCTAAGAATACCCCTCCCAATACCTGAAGTACTCTTCCCTTGCAGTCCCTCCCCTTGCTCTTAGACATATTTTGATTATCTGCAATATTGCATTTGATAGTTATACTGAATAGTTCTGAGAAATTTCCTTTTGGCAACTGCTTCTTCCCTTTTGAATGGATTTTTTTTTTCCCCTACCTGTAAATCAGCTTTAGGACATTGTATGTTTAAGGAGAGTAAATACTCCACAGCTCCAAATGAGATAAGTATTTTGCATTTCCATTTCCTGACCCATCAGGAAGATTTTTGTACAAAATGCAGGAGAAATGTCAAAGTGATAAAATAGCATTGGTCGTGGTTCTTTCTCTGGTTAGAACAGCTGGTGTTATGGAAAACATTCAGTGCTATCCAGACTTTGTGGAGAGCAAACACTTTATAGGTACTGCTACATTTCAATGACAATTTTACTGACTGACAAATACGACATCAGCTGAGGTTTTTGCTATAATTTCTTAGTTTACTGTTTTAAACCTGAAGCATATCTGAAGTATATTTTTTATTTCCCTTGCTAGGAAGGTTTGCAGTCTGGATGTGAGCTGGACTCCCCATACTACATTTATGGGTACAGACATCAACTTTATTTTCCTGCAACCAAGCCACATTTATTCTGAGATGCGGTAAACACTGCTCCTTTTCCGAAAATATGTTTAAAGCAACTGATTTGCAAGATTATTTTGTGGCTGAGAACAATTAAGAACCCTAACAGCTTAACCAGCTGTGATAATTAGCACTCACTAAGCCCGTCTTTGGGGAAATACAGCACAGTGTCTTATTTTAGTTCTTCCACAGCAAGGACTGAGAAAATAGTATAAATAGCTACTACTCTCCTGAGAAACTCCTTAGGACGGGGATCCTGGGGCAGAGTCTGGGCTGGGCATGAGCTGCCACCGTGGTGATTTCTGCCTGCCCAGCTCCCAAGGTGCGTCATTTTAGTAAACACAGGTGATAAATTTAACTCGTCATCACAACGTAAGCAAAACCTGTTGTCAGTTAGGGTGGAAGTGCATGCTACTCCCTTCTTACAGGAAAGGCTATTTTTATTTTAATGAGTCCTAGAAGCAGCCTCCGGGTTCCTGCCCAAGCTGGAGGGGCAGTGGTGGTCCGGGGCAGGAGCTGGGCAGGCTGCTGGGGCACAGGCCTGGGCTGTGGCACCGGGTGGCCCGGCCGGTCCTGCACCCTGCCAGAGCTGCTGGCAGCAAAGCAAAGAATGCCCTGGACCTGGCTTTGCAGATGGCTGATCCAGGCAGGTAGAAAGCGCTCGGTTGCTGTTTCGTGCTGCAGTATGGAGAGAAAGGGTATTTGTAGGAAAGGATGAGAAAATGACCCTCATTCTCAGTGGTGGCTGAGTTACCGTGGTGATTCGTCTCCTGAGGCTACAAATGCTCCAGGGACAGGGAGCACACTCAGAGCTCTGACCGACACAGTGCACAGGGCTAAAGTTTCTTTCTGTTCTCCTATGGCAGCAAATACCAACTGATACTTCATATCAGGGAATATGTCAATTAAAACAAATAAATGTTCCTCCTCTTATCCAGCTGCCAGGTCTCCAGAGGAGGACCAGTGTGTGTGGAGGACTTGCTCACTCCCCTCTGCTTCCTGCTCTGATACTTGCCAGGTCACAGTCACAGCTGTGCATGCTTGTGTCAGGCACTGCCCTGGATTATGAGGCAGGGAGCAGGCATGGGCTACTCCCAGATGGACAAGCTTCCTGGTATGGGCACAGTTTCTCTTCTTAAGCTGCACCACTTTTTTGGCCGTGCCTTTGCAGACCCCTCACTCTAGGAAAGTTGGGCTGCATGGGCCTGCCTGTGCTTCTCTGGGATAGCTGGGGGTCTTCAGCATGGGGTCTTGCCCTTGTGTTCCTTGGGATGGAGTATGTGCTTTTAGTAAGTGTACTGCTCACTGCAGATTTGATTCTGGCACTTGCTGATGTAGCTGTCCTGGTCTCATTGCACTTTGTGAGAGAAATAGGAGAAGCGGGAGACTAAATTTACCTGGGCCAAGATTTACAATTAGGATTTTTCAGCCACTTACAAGTCCTGGCATACATGTGCAGGGGCCAAGGCATTTACTATAATTTCACCATCTCCACACAGGCAGGAGGAGATGCTCCCCATGCCCTGTTCTGTAGCAGCAATGATTTCCTTTCAGTTGAGTACCAGCAATCCAGCAACAGGCAGGGAGTGCAGGATGCTGAGACTGGGGACATCTTCATGTCCATCTCTTCCTGCCCATCCTGGTCACAACTGGACATTTCTCAACCCAAGTTCCGCATTTGCAAGCACAGGGCACTGTAGTGTGGCTTCTTGGGTGCACCTATCTGGATGTAAGTACTGGATGAGCATTCTCAGCTACCTTGCAAAGACCACTTGTACAGGTATGCACTGCAAAAGCCAGGGTTTGAGCTAGTCAATGCTCACCATGTTTTTCAGGGTGTCTCTGCCATGGTCCTTGTTGTTGCCTGTTATTGGGTTTGTTTCCATCAAGAGGAGCCAGAGTAATTTCCTCATTGTGCTGTGGGTGACAGCATGCAAATGGCATCACCGTGGTAGCCTGATGGACTGTAATGTATCATCATTAGAGTGCAGTAATGTGGTACCCAGCTTGCATGAGAACGACTGCCAGGCTCCCAACAGGCTGCATTTTAGCAGATGTCATCTCTCCATCAGTGATTTCAGGAGAAACTGTTGAGGAGTTTGCTACTTGTGCTGCTGGCAGTTTGCTTAACTCAGTAGTTGGGCCATTTAAAAGCAAGATGCTCACAGGGTCAGATACTGCTGTGGGCTTGGGCACTTCAGCCCCACATAATTTACTCCCTTAATCAGGAAGTTTAGAAGAGATTTTTAGTTTAAAACCTATCAAAATTAAAGGGAAGAAAGTCAAATTAAATAAGCTGCAAAGGTAGTAAAGCAGCTCATACCAGCTGCTGAATCTTTTTGATGTTAGAAAGCGCATTTAGCTTCCACAGAATAGAAAAGTGTAATTTTAAACTTTCAATCCTTTTCCCTCTGTACCAACAGCTTTTTCCTTCTTGAAGCTTAGCTGATTTCTTTTTACAAAATCTCTTACAGGTAAAGAAGCTTTCAGGAATAAGAGGAGGCCTACAAATTTTGATTAAAAGGTGCTAATATGGTCAGGAAGCTTGAAAAAGGAGGAGGACATCCCAGGCACATATCCTAAGTGGATCTGTCAGAATGATTCTTTTGGTGGTGAACACACAGGTTGACACCCCAGTTTTTATCACCCAGAGCTGTGTTCATGTGGTGGGGGTTAGTGCCTTCCCTATGCCAGTGTCCAAAAATAACAGTAAATAATTGTAACTCTTGTAACTTTGTGTCATTCCCTGTGAAGTAAACTGGATTTGCTTATTTTAGTTATCATAAATTTCAGACTAAGCTGATATGTCTTTTGCAAGCCAAGTGGCTTTGAAACTCAGAAGCCACCATGGTAAGATATCATTCACTCTGGGTTTTCACATGTTTTTCTAGGGTTTTTTTTGGTTATGATTAATAATGCTGCATAAATTTTAATAAGAAGTTGGGGCTACATCCAGCTTTGGTGATAGACACGTGCAATGAGTTCCTCCTGTCTGGGCTGTGGTTTCACCTCCTTGTTGAGGTATTTTGTTAAAGGATTTTCACTCAGTTTTGCAGTTCTAATGCTTCTGACTTGTGGCATCCTGGGCTCTCCTCCAGCTGTCCTTCCCCTTGCAAATATGAGTAAATCCGTGGCGGGACATAATTTCATGGATGGCTCATTGCCATGCTGCAGTTTCTTGCAAACATGAATTGTTGGTTACTCATGTGAGTTACTCATGGAAGGAGGTGGAGATTTTCCTGTGATGGATGGGGCTGTTCAGCTGCTTGGGAAGAAAACTCCTGGATGGTGCAGTTGTATGCTCTGACCCAGTCAGCCTCCCACTGCAGGCAGATGCTCATGGGGCTGGTGCCAATTGCCTGGCAGAGGCTGTGCTGTGGTGGGCTTTTAGTTCCCTGTGGGTGGCATTGCCTGGATCTGATGGCATGCCCCCCGTGTCTCCTGGTGCTGCACAGCACCCCATGGCCTGCCCTGCAGCACCCAAAGGCCAGCCCATCATTATTATAATGGAAAGACTTTCCTGTCCCTGTCATTTTACAGGCATTCACTCTCACACACATTAAAGAATACAGCAGAGCAGGAGTTTTTAATCCTGTTATTACTGACGACTTTTGGGAGTAGCAATATCCCACCTAAATCTTTTCCCCACAGGCTAATTTTTTCAGTCCTCCTTTAAGCAGCTACAGAAAGAGAAGGCTGAACCCCATTGTACATTGACAGGAAGTTGCTGCAAGGATTGAGCATTCATTACCCATCACTCCATGATCCCATTTCACACATGCTGCTGCAGAATGGAAACTCTGCTCTGTCCTCCACAGGTCTGAGGTCCTCGACACTGCAAGGAACATAGTCAGGACAAAGGTTTGCTACATCATGATTGCACTGACTGTGCTGGTCTGTGTGACCATGATCACTGGCAAAGAAGTGAGTATTGTTTCTGGGGAAGTGGTTCACTTAATGTATGGTCTATGTGTATTCTTTGGAAATAAGCCCCTGGGTGACAGATAGGTTTGAGAATACATACACATGAGCAATGTATGCACAGGATCCAGATCTCCCCTTCTCCAGAAGAGACACTGGCACTGGAAAGCACAATCTGCTGATTAATGTGTTGCTTCTGACCCACTCTGACATAAATCTGTGCAGTGCAATGCTCTATATGATGGTGTCTCAACAAGAGGCTGGGCCAAAGTTAATGGAATAGCTCAGACAGTGGCAATGGAACCTGGTTCTGCCTGGCATCTGTCAGCCATGAGGCTCCTGTGGTCCTGCCTGCCTGGCCTGGATGCCACCATGGTCACCAAGAGCTGTGACTCTTCTCCCTATCCCACTCCACTGCTAGGTGTCCAGTTTGACTTGCGAGTCCCAGTGCACCTGCAAACAATTTATAGTGTAATTCTCCTGCTAATCAGAGCTGCAAATGCTGAAAATGTGGTATAACAAGGAAACAGATTGACTTCTATGACTGCAAAATATCAAAAATATTAAAAAGTGAGTGTCAAAGGAAGTAGCGCAAATGAGGGGAAATCTCTTGGTGGCAACTGTACACGTGCAATGATTTACACCAAATGGTTTCCAGGCTGTGAAGAAGGATTGGATGCTGCTGAGGGTGAACTCAGAAAAGAAGGCCAAATGGAGGGCTGAAGTGGAGAAAGGTCAGGAGGGAGCTGTTGGGAAGTCACAATGATTTGGACCAAATTTATTGTAACAGAAGGAGATAAGTGATTTGCACATGTAGCATATAGACCTGTTGTAGTGGTTATCGCATTCGCCGAATTTTCATTTTAGTGGAATAGGATTAAAAGAAAAGCAAAACAGGTTCAATTTAAAAATAGAAACTGTTAGATTTATTAACATACACTAAAGGGTAAACAAACAAAAACCAACTACGAAACCCTCTCAAAAACAACCCCCCTCCTCCCTAGCAACAATCTACTTTTCCACGAAAACAATGCAAAGAGACAAAGCATCAGAACTCTTAAGTCAGTAGCACTTAATAAAATAGTCTTTTGAGAGAGACAAGTCCCTCCTGATTCTTCTGGTACTTTCCACAGGAGACACAGTCTGTTTGTGGCTTCCAGCTCCACTAACGCAGCCTGCCTGACACTGCATCTGTGAGTTTCCCAAATGCAGCCTTTCCTATGGCCGCATAAGGGTTGTGGACTTAAACATGGGGTTTCACCTTTTAAAGATGCACAGCTTCACAATAAAGGACTTCTTATTCTTTACTGGTGACGAGGTTCCAAGACATCTCAATAGGATCACTGCATCAATTTCTACTTCAACATCCATTTCAGAAAAGTTCAAATATTATAGTTTCTAACTCAAATGTCCACTCAGTAAAAATCAGACACCCTTACTTGAATCTGGAAAAGCACCTCCCCAGTTTTTTAATCCAGCAAATAAAAAAAGGGAAGAATTATAGTCTGTTACCATGAATTAAGGAGATTTAAAGCCCCAAACTAAGGCAACTTGTCATCTTTCCCACTTAAGAAGTCATCCTTTCTTTACTGACTTTGATATCTTCATATAATTCCTTTGCATGCCTCCGATTTAGCCTTTCTTCTCTCTTTGAGGAGGGGTAGAGTTTGAAACAGTCTCGGTCGGTGTTAAGAAAGAGTTAATGTTCAGGAACCTGCCCGGGCATGCACACGCCATGTGGTCTCAGCCGCAGCGGGGGCATCTCTGAAAGCCTCAGATCCATAAGCTGCAGAAAAAGCTCAGAAATGGCAGCCCGGGTCTTCTGTCCTTTTCCACCCCTCGGTCTTATGGGGTGCGTTTTTAGCCCAGCCTGGGCTCGGTGCTGCTCTCCGGGGACCCAGGGGCTGGAGGAGGAGGCCGGGGCCATCTCTCCCTCTCTGCAGCATCTGCCGAGCTCAGATGCCCGAGCCCGCCTGGCTCTCCGGAGGGCTGGCCCTGATCTGGGCCCCTTGGCCCGGCCGCAGCTCCCAAGGACTCCCGGGGCCGGTGGGGCCCTGGGCCCGGACCCCTCCCGGCCCAGACGTGATGTTACCTCATGGTTGGGTCCGTGGACACAATCGCCCAAGATTCCTGTATTTAAGCAGTGTCCCAAGGGGTGTACACTTTTTACCTGATTGGCCAGCTTAGCTGTCAGTTCCAAAACGGATCAACAGTTAGGTTTTTTTCTACCATTTATGCTAAACCAATACACCTGTCTTTGTGTAAATCTTAAGAGCTTTTTCACTGAAACTCTCAGAGCAGAGTCCACTGCTTAGAAACTGCTCCATGCAAACTGGGAACCCCCTATGGAAACTCCAACTGCTTTTTCTGGCTTCTGGTCTTTGGCACCAGAGATTTAAAAATTTTCTTTTAAACTGCCAAGTGTGGAAAGGACAAATGCAGGGCTCCCCAGCTCAGGATCAGCTTTTCATGGTGCTGCTGGTGCTCAGGTCTCCTCATAGTCAGGAAGGACATAACCCTACATCAGGGAGCATCACATTGTGTGCAATGCCTCCAGGGCAAACAGCTTTGGCCAAAGTGACCCAGAGCAGGGGGAAAAGCAGTCTGAAATATGTTTTGCAACTACAAAGACATCAGTTATCTCTCTGTCTCAATTGTCTTTGAGCCTGCTGCCATGACTGTCCCCTCTCCCTTCCATCAGCACCTTATGGGATGCTGTGGCTAGGGGAGAGGGGGAACATGAACGTGAAGAGGGTCTGGGAAAATGGAAGAGTGTGGGCAGACCCTGATGACTGCTTTGGGCCAGAGGAGATGGTGGTGGTGTGGAGTGGCTCCTGTGGGGCAGCCCAGGGAATATATGCCTGATGCAGGGAGCCTGGCCTGGAGACATCTCTTGTCCTGTAGCACCTCACTGGTTTTCCCTTTCATCTTCTGCTTCCAGTCATTGTCATGAAAGCTGTCTAGCACTTGCTTAGGTGTTACTGTAATCTAGAGTAGTTGTTAGTATATGGTTAGCTAAAACTGAATTCTTTTTAATCATCATAGTTCATTAACTCATAATAAAAGAGCTGTCCAATTACATCTAAAACAAATGCATCTCTTCACAGCTTCATTTAGAGTGTCACCAAACTCTCTGGGATGATGCTTCACAGATGGGAGAAATCCTAATGAAATATTGAAAATTACATTTTCACAAAGTGACTTAACTTCAATATAGGTCCCAGTTCATGCCTGTAAGTGCTGATGCTCTGATCCCCCAGGCATCACCTGTAACCCTTTGAGGTCTGTAACACTGGCTGATGGAGCTGGATGTGCTGCATGAGTCCCCAGGGACAGTGTGGCAAAACACAGCCAGTCTTATGGCAGCTGCTAGAGGAGATGCTGTAGCCATGCTCAGCCTTGGTGCAATAATGTCCTGAGCATCCCACTGGCACTTGGCTTTTCCAAGGTTCATAACTTGGAGCAGTTGCACTTGTGCTCCCCAGCAGAGCCTGGAAGCTCCTGCTCAGGTCTCTGAGATTTATTGTGTCAAAAATCATGTCCATTTATTGTTGAAGCGTCACTGCACAAACAATCTACTGGCAAGGCTGGGCTGGGGCATTGGCAGGTGGTCAGCAGTTGGGCTCTGGGACTCTGTATTCTGTGCCTGTGGTCTTTGGGCAGTTTTTTTCCCCTCTGGTGCTTCTTAGGAGCACTTCTCTCCATGCTGTTCATCTGTGTTACCTCTGTCACATCTTGAGGCTTGCAGTCCTTATTTCCGACTCACAGCCCCGTGCAGTGCAGTTCACCAAAAGTGATGTCTGGTCCCTGTAGTATTCCTCACAAAGCTCGTCTTGGGGAAGTGAAATAATGGTCTAGGACAAGTAGAGAGTGAGCAAGTCTCTGCTGAGAAGGCACTTCTGCTTCACAGGTAATATGGGCTCTTTCATTTTATATGACCTGGTTTTCTTGGTTAGTGCAATAAACTGCAAGAATTACCTCAAAGTTAGTGCTCATTTGGGGATAAACTAAAACAGCTTGCTTAGTCTCTTACATGTTATTTTTTTTTCAATTCTTAAATGACTTTCATGTGCCCTTTTTCAGAAGGTGCGTGTAACAATTAAAGGAACCATTTTGCTCCTTGTAAACAAATCCACATCCATGTTCTGAGCTTCCCTGACTTAAGCAGGAAAGAAGATGACCGTAGCAATGTCTAAAGGACAAGAAAATTAATTGTGACTTGTTCCAGTCTCTGCTCTGCTCTGCTCTCCCCTCTGCCTACGAAAAAAAACCTGCTTTAGTTGTGAGCTATTATCAGATCCTGTTAAAGTGACATGGTCTCTGCCTACAGTACTTAAAGCTGCCACATTACACATAGGCATTAAGAAAAAATCAATTCTTCCTTGCTGAGCCACTGGTTAAGTGTGTCACCTGAGTGACCAGATGGCCCAAGTGCTTTTGGGCTCTTATAAATAGCTATGACTATAATTTAGGGAAATATCTTTTACCAGTGACCATATGATTATTCATTTTAATATCATAATACTCCCCCCAAAAAAATCAATTGGACTGATCTCTGGCTTGTACTTGGTTGGTGGTGGGTGGCTGCTGGTGTAGCATAGCCTCAGCTGTAGTCTCGCCTGTATGAACTGGATATGCCTCTCCAACACTGGGACTTGTCACTGCTTGTTAAAATCTGTTTCCAACTGCGTCTCCAAAGTCCTTTGACTCTCCTCTTGAAAAGCTTCTAATTAAAACAGACTCCTGAATGTATAATTGGCTGATCCTCAGCACCTTCCAGTTGTGGGTTTCTTTATTTCCCCTCCCATCTGAATTGCTTCAGTGTCACACCTGATCCTCCAGGTATTTAAAAACAGAATGGGAGGTGTTACTGGCTAGGAGCAATTCTTCTCTTTTTAATAAGGTGCCTTGTGTTTTGCTAGCCTGGCCCAGAGGAGAGGGGCTGGCTCCTTTCTGAGGCAGGGGGTAGAGCTGAGAATGTGCTGGTTTGATGTGGTGCTCAGAGAGACCACGGGTGAGTCCTTTCACCTCTCACCTCCTCAATTTACTGCTCTGTACTGGGGGAGAGAAAGGATTCTTCTGCCCTTGCAGGATTTTTTCTGTTTTACTGAATTCTTATATGGCAATGGTTAACAATGTACTTGGTGGTTGTTGCCACAGAGATTTGCATTACAGTAACAATTGGGAAAGCTTTTCTGTAGTAGCTGGAGTTGATCTAATTCTGCTTCTATTAAAACCAGTGCTGCAGTTCCTCCTGGCTGTGGATTAATGTTATCATCCATGACTTTTTGAAGTTTCAGTGATTTCCAGAGACTTAGTTTCCCCAGGGAGTTAGGCTGCTGCAGGGCAGAGCTGGGTGCACTGAGATTTCTTCCTCCCTTCAATGTGGTGAGATCAGGCTTTTAAGGGAGGCTCTGCATCATGAGCATCCCAGTATACCAGAGAAAAAAAGTCTGAGCTCAGGAGATCTCAGTCCCTTCTTTATTAATTTTACCTCCTGTTTTGACCCCAGGGTGGAAAACAAATCAAGTGTCTAGTGACAGTTGATTTATTTCCATCTGCTGTGTGCAGGTCTTCTCCAGACTGGTATTTTCCTGCACTTGAGAAGGATTTTTGTCCATCTTTTCTTGCGATTCGGAAAGACCTAATTTTCAAGACTGTCTTGTTCTTCCGGTTTTTAGTTTCCCACCAAACTGAGAAATGGCTGCTTGTTTTAAGTCTAAATGCACCCAGCTTCAGCTTCCAGGCATTGCACATTGACTGGAGCATGGAAACTTCCAACCCAACTCTTCCCTGTGTGTTACGAGTCACCCCTCAGTTGTTGTTTGCAGTTTGGCTTCTGTGTTTAAATACCTGGAGTTTCTAACCATTGCCTGGTGGGTATCATTGGCTTGCTGGCCAGCTAAGTGATTGACACTATATTGAATTTATTCCTGAATCAAGTGATTTACTACATTAATAGCCCCTTCCTAAACTATCCAAATAGATTGCTTTTGTTGGTTTTAGCATAGAATCGATAATCTATTACTCTTTGCAGAGAGAAAGGATGTAAAAGCTACCCAGACTTTACTGACTGGAAAATTAAAAAGCACAATGGCTATGCATCAGGAACAGGTTCTCCTCTGTCTGTGCCCAAGGCATCAGCACCTGCATGAGAAGCATGGTCATATATGCCTGCAAATCTGCTTTTATTTCTGGGACTGACAAGGATCAGTTCAAAACAGTTTCAAGGCTAAAGGCTTCCTCTGGGTGAGATGCAGTGATGGTTTGGATCTGTAAAGGGACCTGCTCCCTCTTAACCACAAAGATCTTTCCCGCTTGGAGCAGCCTCCTGCCTTCTGCCTTGCTCAGCAGCACTGCAGCAAGTTAGGTGGTGGCTGCTGCCACCACTGGCACTGGGATCCTCATGACCACATGATTGGTGGCTGACTTAAACACCACTATCCTGCTTGGATTTGGCATGAAGTCATTCCAGCCTAGCAGGAAAGCAAGGCCAGTATTCAATAATTTGAATTAATTAATGAATCATTCATTAACACATTGAGATAACATTAAAGCAATTTTCCATGGTTAAGTAGCTTGATGATCCTTAGTGCTGTGTGATGCATTGCAAGACCTCTGTGACAATCATATAATGAATAAGTAGCTCCTGAAGGGCTCTGAACAGACCTGAGCATTTAATTTCTCTACTCTGTGAAGGATACAGACACAACTTTCAGCACTGCATTAGTCAAGCTGGCTCCACACCCTCTCTGTGTATGCAAGAGGTTTCTGTATGGAAACCTAAACCTCACACCTGACTCTTCCTCTGCAGCAGTGTTCCTCAGTGAAGGACCCAAACCTTGAGTTACTTGGGCAGGGACTGCTGTTTGCTGGGTGTTTGTTTGGGGGCTCATCATAGGGAGGAGGTCAGTCTGGAAGAAGGTTTCATAGGGAAGAGTTGGGCTCATTCAGGGCTTATGTATGCTCACAGCATGAGCAGAGTTAGTGGAAACTGTGGTGAAACTGCTCCAGAACATGGAGGGATTTTCATGCTGGTCTGTCATACACATCTCACAGATGACGTATGGTCCTGCGTCTTTTTCTAAATGAACTGGAAACCAAAATAGCCCAGTGAATTAGTTATCCCTAATAGTTCCTTTTTCTCTGTATGCAGAATGTGTGAATGCAAACACAGCTCACACAGAACTGTATGAATTGCACCCCCTTGTACTGAACTCCTCGTCCCCCACAAACAATTTTATCAGTCTAAACACTATAATCTGTACCAAGGACATCCAAGGGCTGTAAAGACATCATTAAAGCAATGGTGCTGCAGGGGGAACGGAACAATCTCTAGAATGGTCCCACGTCATGTTAAGCAGAAGGAAACTGTGAAAGCCAGGCAGTTAAAGATCCCAATATTTCAGGGATCTAAGCCCCAGGAGAAGGCAATTTTACTTGACAAACAAGCATTAATGCAAAGCAAAAATACAGCTATTGTATGTGCATCTTTCCCACTAATTTCTTCTTCTCCTCAGCGCCCTTGTGTAGGTGGCACAGGGGATGCTGTGAACTGGGGACTGCTGGGCACCCACTGATGTGCTGTAAGCGCACACGGATCCAGTGGGATGCTGTGGGGCTGCCAAGGACTGCACAGTGAAACCTTGCAAAAATGGGCAAAGAGCTGTAGTATCCCATGTACCAACTCCCACAGTGTTAAGGGTCAGGATTTTTCCTTTTGTTTCTTCCTCTAAGGGAATTTTCTCCCATTTGTTGCTGAGAAGTTAACGACTGGTACTTAAGAGAGACAGATACAGCCAAGAAGAGAGGGGACGAGTGCAGCTGGCTTTACTATGGTAGCTGAGGGGCCTTGTCTTGGGAAGGGCAGAGATACCGTGAGATTTGGGCAAGGGGGAAGGGAAAGGGCAGCTCCTCACTCTTCCTCGCTCTTGATATTGGAGGTGAGACAGGCTGCAATCACTGTGGGGAGAATTCACCACCACTACAGGGTTCCACCTCCTATTGTCTTCTTCTGCCGTGAGTGAGGCTCTGCTCATGGGAGCAGCCATTGAGCTGGGACCTCATTAACACCCGCTCTCACTGGAAGGGACCCTCACTATCCACTCGGGTGCCCCAGGGAAAACCCGGGACCCCGAGCCCCTTCCCCCTCCGNTGCGTGCACACACTGCCCCACGGCTCTGCCTGAAAGCCCACAGATTTCAAAGTTGTCATAATTCGGAGGGAAGTGGGTCGTATTTTTTCCATTCCAGTGGGGGTTTCTGCCTTCCTTGGCAGACGCCTGTCTTTCAAACTGAGTCACACAGCCTCTATGGCATCTCATGGTTAGGGTTTTACGACTTTTTAATCTACTTGCCTCTCGTTGTCTGTGCTCAATGCATCTAGGAGAGATTTTGAGCTTATTTCAGGTGAAGTCCATGTGTCTGTGGACTTCATGGGTGACAGCTGGATGTCTCCTGCTGCTGGGAGGACACAGGTGTCATGTCAACATACGTCTCCCTAAAGGCAGCTGATTCCCTTCCAGTGCCCTTCGCTGTGCGCCCGACTCTGACCTGGCACCTGGGTGTTCTGCAGCAGATGGTGCCACCCTCCCAGAAGCCAGGCTGTGAAAGCCCAACTGCTCTGCGGCTCCCAGGGCAGCATCAGCACAGCCACCACAGGTGAGAGTTACAGTCCTATGACCTGGAGCTTTCACCTGCCCATGGGGTGACAGGGCTGGGAGCAAAGCTGGCTGTGGATGCAGTGGAATGTCACATCCTTCCTCTGCCCCAACCCATCAGCACAGGCAGTCACTGTGGTTCATCACCCTCTGGACTTCTCACAGCACATGGACTCTGCAATGTTCATCAGGTGGGACGCTGGCCTTCTTTTTGAGAAGTTCTTAATGTACAGTGACTACCCCAGGGATGCTATTCATTTGGAAGAACTAGGACAGAGTGTTTAGCAGAGCAGCTTGAGCCCAAATATTTTGTTTTGCTTTAGTTAGTCAGAAAAAAATAATAACAATGCCTTCCTCAGCAGCTTCCGAAGTGCACCACAAAGGCAATCAGTTCTATGCCATACCTTTTCAAGGTGGGGAAATTTCACCCCTGGGAGCAATGCTGCTCTTGGAGGGCATAAAGGCTAGTGTGGACTGGCATAGGCATCACCCCTTTATGTGCTCTAAAAAGAGCAGAGGACTTAGGATGAATGTGGTTTAAAGCCTAAGATATGGGATGCTGGGAAGAGGTCCCCCATCACCTAGACACCTGGAGATACTGCTGAACTCTCCCTAAGACTGCTGCAATGGGCAGTCCCTGTAGGGTTCCCCAGAGAGTGTACTAGAAAGGGTATCACTAATGAGTGGTGATATTTACTGTAGAAAGTGGTTGAGTGCAGAAAAATTCACAAACCTCTAAGTGAGTTAGGGGGAACAGCCCAAATGTGGCACAGAGAAGGGATGGCTTTGCCTCCTCTTCATCTGACTCCCTCTTCCCTGTTAAGAATGTTTTCATCAAGAAGGAAATGTGTTTTGAGTTGCTTTTACACATCAGCCAGGGATCTGAGATTTGAGGCAGCCTCACTTACGCACTTACCTGTCTTCTCACGGAGGCTGAGTTGGGGTCTGGATGCGCTCCCACTGAGCAGCTGGTGCAAGCTCGGTGCTTCCCTGCTAATGTGCTCCCTTGCTGCTCAGAATGCAGGCGTACTTCTATAAACAGCAATAAAGCCATGTACTTAACCAATACAACAGACATAGGAGCTCTGACACCCAGACATCAGAGCTGAGATAATGGCTCTCCTGGAATCTAACCTCTGCGTAGGCTGAGCTATTATGGTTTCTCATTCCACAGCTATTATCCTCGATTATCCTGCCTGCCATCCCACTGCTCTCTGTAGTGTGTGCTGTGTCATACAGCAGTTCCCAGGCTGTGATCAGTGTCCCCAAGTCCCCAGCACTGATTCCCTGCACATTACGGGGTTGGGGCAATGTTGATGCTTGCCAGTTTGTGGTGTTTGTTGAGTGTTGCTGTTCTTCACACAGGTTTGCACCACAGGATGGCTGTGTTTGCAGCCAGGCAAACCCAGTTCCCTCAGGGAAGGGCTCAGCACCGTGTGTGCTGTTTGTCACACACATTGTGTGTCCTGACTAACAACATCCTTACAAATTTTACCTATTCACTTGCATACTGGCTGGGAAGGTGTGTTGCTGACAGAGAAACACATCTGCCTGATGTAATATGGTGTGTTTAGATCAGCTGTGTGCTGGTTGTCTGGTTCTATAAACCCAGGAACAGTTTTACAGCACTGGTCTTACAGAAACATTAGCTTTGTTTTAGAGAGGTGAAGGAGCAGGTAATGGCTTGTGGTCTGAGATGAGGGAGCTGGAAACACAAGTTCATGTAAACTCCCCTACTAAGAAATGCAAACCTCTGCGATTTTGAGCTATGAAGTGTTTGATGTTTCATTTTAGATCAATTGCCATAAGAAAGAGGAGGATAGTGTGGTGTATGGGATATGGAGGAGGCTGAGGTACTCAATGACTTTTTGCCTCATGAGCAAGTGCTCCAGCCACACTGCCTAAGCCACAGAAGGCAAAGGGAGGGACGAGGAGAAGGAAGAACTACCCATTGTCAATCACATTCAAGAGCGTCTGAGGAAAACTAAAAGTGCACACATCCATGGGATGTGATGAGATGCACCCATCCTGAGGGAACTGGCAGATGAAAGTGGCTAAGTGACTACCATCCAATTTGAGAAGTCGTGGCAGTCTGCTTCACCATAGCAGCCAGCTGTTCCTGGCCTCTGGTTTGGGGTACTGCTCTGAGGTAGTGCTTTGCCACAAAACCAGGATCATATCCCAGGCTCATGTCTGATCCATTGCTCTGCCACATCTCAGTCCACCCATGTCAGCCTGCCAAAAGCTTTGCTCTTAGATGGGTGACATCCATGCAGAGCACCAGCCCTTATTCCAGGTGGGATTTGCTGGTGGACCTGGCTGGGGTGGCCAGCTCAGGGCAAGCTCAGTTCTCTGGTGCACTTAAATTATTTATTTGTCCCCCAGATGTCTTGTGAAAGGAGAATGGGGCTCCCAGCTACATTTCAAGATGCAAAACCACATCTTGACATCTATGGAAAATTAAGTTTCATGCAATAACCACTTTAGAGACTTTGATTTTAAGTGACTAGATAATAGTTTTTAACCTAGATGGAATCTATAGGTAGATTTACGTAACAATTGATCTAAAAGCTCCCTACCACCCACAAAGAGAGCAAAGAAACCTGTTTCTGCTCTGTTTTGTGTTTGAAGTGCTTCTAACAATGCAGCAATTCAGTGTTTTGTTACAATTTGCACGTTCCACAATACTCTGCTCCAGAGAAAACTCCTCTGTAGCATTTCCACATGTCTGAAGTTCTGCTCAGAGGCTTGAGTGCATTTTACTAAAAACTTTCTCCTTTGACTTTCTATATTCAGTTGTTTGTTTAAGATTTAAATAGTTCCAGAGTATACTGTTTATTTTTTTTCCCTTCTTGTGGCAGGGAAAAAAAGCTATTAAGCTCAGATTCAACTTCATGCACACAAGCAAAATAGCTTTTATTAATGCCTTTAGCTGTGATGAGTGAGAACTCCAAGCTGTCAGCTCTAACTCCAGGGAGAGTCCTACTGCTGTGCTCAGACTTTATGTTAAAGGATGAGAAACTGCACATCAACATATCAGTGAAAAGCCCATGAAAGTGAGAACCCACTGTACATTGTTTATTAATATTATGGTTCAGTAAAAAGGTGAAATCTGTCAAAGAGGGAGGAGAAAGTGGGACCTGAATTTTTATCCAGTCAGGCTTTACAGTCCCTGTTTGACCATATTTTTTCCGTCTTTCTACTTAGGAAGCTCAGGATCCAGTCAAATGGATGTTTATTTACCTTTGAACACTACCAGATATTGCTTCTTCAGCCTTGTCAATACTGGGTTATTACTCTGCAGCAGGGCAGAGGCTGAATCTGGCCCAGCTTTGATCAGCGACTCAGGATGACAGCACACTCACACCTTGCAGAAGCTGCTATATTCTCTCCCAGAAACCCAGCACTTCTTTATTTTTAAAGTGGATCTCTGGTTGCCATGGTTTCTAGGAAGCGCAGGTCTCACATTGCTGTGAGGCTCCAGCAGCAGCACAAGAGGCTCCCCAGCCCAGTCACAGGGCTGATTTGTTTTCCAGGCCAGCGTTGCCACCTGGGCCACCTCCAGCTGCAGTGGTGAAGGGAGCTGGGTCCTTTGGCTCAGACATCACAGGACCTCTTTGGCCATAGGGATTTTTCCAAGATCTCACCCACCCCATGTGGTTGCAATGCATGGGTACAGACCAGGTCATTTACGCCTTCAGAGAAATAGGATAATTTGGTTTAAGGAAGCCTTCCTGTGCAACATTCTGCCCACGAGTTCCAGCAGGATGTGTAAAACCTACCCTCAGAGCTCAAAGATTTTCCCCCTGCTGTGAGTTTAGTGTTATAATCTCCTTTTTTGGCCTTTTTAGCATCTAGGCTGTCAATCAATACCTCTTATTTCAAATAGAGGAGTTTGACACTGGTTTATTTTATTTCTGCGGGTGAAATTTTGTAGCTGTTAGAGACAGATCATGTGTTACAAACCTAAGGAACAGGCAGGTATTATTAGAAATACTCTCACTTATCCATGTGGATTGTGAGAAGCAGCAGTGCACCTAGGTGGGTTTCAGGGGAGGCTGTCAGTCAGGAAATGCCCTCAGAACTGCTCCTGCCTTTGCTGATGGCCAGCACTGTGCTGAATAATAACTTTTAAAGTTCAGTGAAGCCATAATCTTGTTGGAAAACACTGAGAAAGCAAATTTGCTCTGAACAGAGGCAGGCTCTGAGGGCAGGACTTGTTCCCATTCTAAATAGGCATTTGCTGGTGCAAAGCTAAGTCCATGTAGGATCTACTAAGCACCTCTATTTTTCCTTCCCTCAGTGTTTTTCATTTTGATGGAAAAAAAATTTATTCAGTTTCTCACTGCTCTTCCCTTTCAATGAGAGTTTTGGAAATGAGAGATGGTTTCTTTCTCCACTTTCCAGTGGGAACATGCATTAGGAGAAGACAGAAGACCTTAGGAGGACAGGAGGTCTCTGCACTTCCTTACCTGCCTGCCCTGCCTAATCCACACTGACCGCAGGGATCAGTTTTACAAGGGATCACCTGCCCTTCAACTGGAGCAATGTTTTGCATACAGGAGTGACACCAACCAGAGCTGTAGTTGTGATGAAGAGCAGATAAAACAGGAAAGAATTTGCCACTTTCTTCTGTGAGTAAATGGCAACATTCTAGACCCAATATCATTAAAGTTTCAGAAAAAATAGGAGCTCACAGAAAAAGAGGTAATTTCCTCCTTCTTTGAGGACTGGAGTCACCACAATTTCTCTACGGCATCAGCAACTCCATCACCACCCAAGTGAGTCTAAGACGAAAAAATAGTCAGGGAGGCAAGAAAAAAAATAATCCACCTCTATTTTTCTTTTCTTACCAGATTAAATGACTTGCACTGGGGAGTTTCTAACACTTCTGAATGGTTGACTGAAGCTCCAATTTATTTCCTGTCAGATTCTCACATGCTCCAGTGTGATGAGGACTACCCTACAAGCGCCGCGCAGCTTCTCCTTGCTCAGAGTCTGTGTCCCTGGTGCACCACACATGCAGCTCCCAACTCCTCAGGCAGTGGGTGCAGTCTTTGTCTTGTTTTATTGCAGTGGTTTTTAAGTGATCACTGTGTTTGCAGAGGAGAGTTCGGATAGGAATAGAGGTGGCTTTCATGGTGTCAGAGTGAGACTCCTTGCAGCTTGCATTGTAGCTCTGGCCAGAGGGAAGGCAGCCAGAATGCAGCTTTATTACTGACAAAAACCATTTCTGAAGCAGTTGGTGATTTTAACAGCTTTAATTCCATTTAATGCGAGCAGGTGAGGCTGAGCCAGGAAGAGAAGCCCAAAATGTGAGGCTTGGAAAAGCAGCCTAATGCCAAGCTCTGGAGGGCAACTAAGGTGCTGCAAACCAGCCTTGCTCTGCCAAATGCAATGCTGAGGAACCACACTGGCTGGTGTAGCCAACAAGAGAGTGGGTGTGAAGAGGGAATGTCCTAGCCACACAACCTTTTGCTGCTCCTTGGCTGGCTCAAATGGGTCAGGAGGTGGCTGTCCCAGAGTCTGGCAGGTAGACTTTGCCCATCTACCCTCCCATGCTCCACATGGTTTGTGGGTGTTTGAAATGCTCTATGGTGTGACTGAATAATTCCAGTTGTCCTGGACTTCCCATCCCAAAGCTGGGTAAAGCTTGTAGAAAGAAAGGATAGACCTTGCTCCTGCAGCTCCCAGGCTCCATACAAGACTACTGTCCTCATGGCAGTGAGCCTGAAAGGCAACATAAGCTTTCCAAATGTGTCTGAGTCCTATATTGTGAAATTTGGGCTATACAGGACTCTCCAAAGGGCTGAAGAGCACATATTGATAAAAGCAGTATCCCACTCCTGCACTGCACTACTCAGAGTGGAGCAGCACGCTATGGCATGCATAAAATTAGTGACACTGTGTTTTTGTTTCCTCCTTTGATTAGCAAAGCTTGTTGCAAGTGGTGTGTTTAAACAGATATTATGCAGGATGGCGATAACCAGTTTTAAGTCATTATACAAGCAGTTTAATTTGATGTTGCTCTATAAATAATCTAAGTCTATTTGCATGCATATTTTGTTGACAGGGAGATAAAAAACATAATTCTTACAAACAACATAATAGTGTTTTATCAGTGGCAAAAGTAGAGGAAAAATCTGCCTTTCAAAATGCAGTGGTTAAATCACTAAGAAGTAGAACTTCATCACATCCAGTCATATTAAACAAACAAACAAAACAACAACAAGGTACAGCTCCATCCATAACCTCCATGGAAGAGGAGAAAAGATCAAACCATATAAGTTGGTGACAGAATCTTTTGTTTCCTAGCTGAGAATATTGGCTGATGTTAGTGTTCTCTGGATCTGATCACTACATTGTTAATAGAGGGTGCTATGTCCCAGTGCATCACTTAGATTACACAAAGTAAATTTTATAGTGTTTGACTGTTGTTTGTAAGACTATCACATGCTTACAAAAGAAGGAAAGGAACTTTCACAGTTCAGTCAAGCAACTTTTCAAAAACACTTCTCTGCGTTGTGAGTCCAAATGAAAATCTCCCATCCACTGCTGTGGCTTGCAAAGCTCAGGAGTCATGTTGCCCCAGCACAGCACCCAGCACTGGCAAAGATCTACTGCCATAGAGTTCTCTGTTAGCACAGAAGGTGGGCAAGGCTCACAGGGAGTGGAAATAAGAGCCTGGCTTTTATAGATGACAAAGAAAATTCTTCATTTGGGAGTTTTTAAGTACCCGGGTTGAAACATCTACATCCTACAGCCTCTAAAAATTTCATCCCTGTTTCTGCTGCTCTGTGAGCAAATCTTGGCAGACGTAAGTTTGTGCCAAATAGGGTAAAATTAGGCTCTTCTGGGAGTCCTGTACATGTTTAGAGCTGACAAATGTGCAGATCTTTGATATTGCTGCCTTGTGCAAGTTGCACTCAGAGTCAACCTTTCTGGACAGCAGAGTGCAGATAAATGCATTTCTTTCCAGCTCAAACAAGAAAAAAAAGTTACTTTTCCTGGTCTTTTTTCACAGCATTTCACACAGCTGTCTGCTGTGGATATTCAGCCCCCTAGGAACTGCAGGAGCACCTGGTCATCTCCTCAAACCTCTCCCAATGCATAAAGATGAGTTTTTCGTGTTTATATAGCGTTTGCTGCCTTGCAGTGAATTTTTCTCATCAGATTCCCCCACTGAAGTCTCTCAGTTTGTGCCAAGTGCAGGATCCCCAGGATAGTACATCCCGGCCTGGAGGGGTGGCTGGAAGCATTCATTATCCATGTTTTCTGTGGAAGTGTTTCCAAGCCTGGAAGGAAGCCTGGGGTGAGGTTTAGCTGTGCCCAGCTGTGCTCACCTCAGGGCCACCTAACCCAGCCAACACTACAAGGATGAATTCTGTAGAAAAGAGCAAATTCATCCTGCAGGTCTGTCTGCCAGAATTCAAAAACTTCATAAAGAAATGAGAGCATACCAGACTATTTTTTCTCATAAACGGTGAGGAAGGGATGCTCTCAGCAATCTGGAAAATGCTCCTACTTTTTACTTACTAGGAAACTGTTGTTTGGAAAGAGGGCAAATGCAGCCTTTTTCATATTTTTGCTAATTCAATGTCTTCTGAATGAAATGAAGTTTGCAGCTGATGCTGACAGTTTGGAAGGAGGACTCTGCTTTTAGTATTGGTCCATTAGGTCTGTTTTTTCACTATTTAATACTCTGTAAGACTTTGCTTTAATTTAACAAATTATTTCATTTGTTGGCAATAAATAAATAAAATATTTCATTTTCAGAGCCATATGTGCCAAGTCAGGGATGTATTACCATTTTGTTGAGGCCCAGCATTGGTAGAGGAAGTGATTGTGTCTTTGGAGAACACACTTCATTCATTTTGCAGTGGGTAGTTCTTGATTATCCAAGTTGGGCTCCTTAATAAAAGATACTGGTTGTTGGAAATAGTTGCTGTTGCTGTAACTTAGCAAATAGTCCTAGTGCAGAAGTTAATAATGTGACCACTTTAGAGGCAGCACTTTCCAGATTTTAAATCTCAGTTTTGAGCTGATAAGGAAGCATGGGTTCTCTCATCAGCTAAAGAATGAACCTAAAAGACAAACCTAAGTGTTATTGTTTTGACTTGGACAGAGCTTCCATTTTCTGCTCTCTTGAACAGATGAAAGTTTTCCCAGTCTTACACAACTTCAGATTTTTGTTGTTTTTAAAATAAGAAATTTCAAAGAAGAATAGGTTCTTAATGAAGAACTAAAGGAACCAAGAATTGAACAGCACAGAAATTCAACTCAGCTCCAGAGAGTTGCCTAAGCAAGGCAGGCAACAGGGACACCAGGAGGTAAACTTTTAGCCTGCTTGTAGTTTTTGCAAGGAAAGGAACAATCTTAGAAAAGTGAAATTGCTAAGAGTTAATCCAGCTGAAAGTTCATGTCCCAGTCAATTTATTGCCAGTCTTCCATACAAGGAAGACCAGCTACCCATCTCACTGGTACGTGGTGCCTCTGTGTGAGTAATGCTCAGAGCAAGGTGGCAGATGGAACTGGCTGGTGGCACCGTGGCTCACGTGGGAGACTCTGCCTTACATTAATTCAATCAGATTTTTCCAAAGAGCAGCACATGCAGCTGCTGGCAGCAGACCTGGATCAAGGGTATTCTCCCAAACAATGACACTGTCTTTGTGCTTTGCTGAACACATTTGGGTGTAGAACTATTAAGAAAATGCTCTTGGATTCAGGACGGGGAGCAGCAAGTAGCTCTCTCTGGGTTTACTAGACAGCATGGGATGAGAGACAACTAATAATTTATCAGCAGAAAAATTGCATGTATTGCACATCAGGACTTAGGCTAAATTTGCCCTGAATCTGAAATGAAATACGACAAACAAACAGGAGAGAATAAAAACAGTTCTAGTATGAGGCTCCTAGTCCCACAGCCACAAAGATGGAAAATGTGAAGAACTATTCATTGCTGCACGCATCCACTCAGAAAAATTTCACTGACCCAGACAGCCCAGAAGGTGTCTAACTGACTCTGCTACTTTAGCAAATGGATAATTGATGGGTTATTTATGAATGACATTGTCATGGTTGGTTGGAGTGCCAAGGAAGTCTGTCTGAAGTGATGGCTGGAGGCACTAGAGGGCTCTGGTCCCTTTGCAGAGCTGCTGTGGTAGATAGAGCAGAAGCGCATGTGGCCTCCTGGAGGTGCCTGGGCAGACACATCCTGAGGGGTGGCTTCTTGGGTCAGTTTTACTGTTCTGGAAAGAACAGGTTTTTTCATAGCCAGGACAGAAACCTGCTGAGCACAGATTAGCCGGCTCCTGTGTGCTGACTTCCCTGCCCTGTGGCATCCCCCAGCTGGCAAGTGTTTGCTCTGCTGCACTCTCTCGCTTCCCTCATCAGCATTTTTCCCTTTCTTTCCTGCTTGTAATTTGTCCTTTTTTTTCAGGGCATTGCTTTGTTATTGCTGTTTCTTTTCTCTGGTGCACAAAATTCCCTCTTATTGTTTGTGTTTGTCTTTCTATCTGGAGCATTATTGGGCTTGAAAGGACTGTTGTGAAATCCTGCAGTGTTCATGAGTTAAATGAAGCAGTGGGAAAACAAACAGGTCCAGAAGTCTCAGAGGGTTTGCCTGGTTTACAGCATTGCTTGGGCTCTTCAGTTCACTGTGTGCTGGACTTGGACAGAGCCAATCTCCCTAGGAGAGCAGAGATGGCAAAGGCCACTCCCTTCTTTCTTTTTGGGGAGCTCACGTGGGATAAAGTGTGGAAGGCTGCACGGTATGGATATCAAGGACTTGAGAAGCCTCCAAAACATACAAAGGCAGAAATAAAAGGGAAGGGAATGGAAGTGAGGTGATGTAGAGTAACAGAAGCACAGTGTGGGAAGGATTTATCCCATCTTTGAAAATGGCAAAGAATGAAATTTGGGGACGCTGGCTCAGCACAGCACTCTTCACTTGAAACCACAGTCCAGAGAGGTTTTTATGTGCTTTAACCCATCGTAGGATTTTCTGATGATTCTAATAGATGGTCCACATGGCAACTTCCTGAAAACCACAGATTATCAGTGCAAATCAAGTTGGCTCAAATCCTTCATGTCAGGTGTATATTTCTTTTTTATCAGAAAGTAGAATTTCACATCAGAGAGAACCATAACTTCAAATTTGTCATGCAGACAGGCAAGTAACTGCTTTGCTGAAGGACTAGATCCTGTGAAATAACATTCATCTGCTTTAATTTTCATGCAGCTGGGTTAAGCCTTTGCCTCATTATGTTGCCATTAGGGGCATTAATACTTTTTGACAAAACTACATTAAAATTGTAGATTGTTCTTCATGTGCTGCAGAGACCATGCTGGCTTTCTAAAGTGCCTGGAAATACTTTGTGTTTTGATGTAAAAGAAGATGGAAGGAGTAAAAGTCTATTAGACAGATATCCTGTGTGGTACTATGACATCTGGTGTATCATGTTTTCAGAGCAGGATTTGACAGGGTGCATGGTGGGGTGGGAAGAATCCCTAGTCAGAAAAACTCAGGATGCAGTAAAAATAAGAAAAACTATATACAAAATGAAAAGATGTGAGTTAAAGTGACTAAAAATTTTTAATGGAAGATCTTTTATTTGTGGAAAGCTCGAAACCTAGAAGCCAAGAGTGTGGATATCATTAATTTCTGCAGCTGTTTGTTCTGCAACCATACAGCTAACACTACGACTGAAGATCTGTTTCTCTGCAATAACTGAATACAAGAAATGTTCTTTTTTATTGTTTTATGCTGGGATACCCTTACTGCTTGGATTTTAGCGAACAGAACAGTAAGCTTTTCTCAGGACAGGGCAGGGTAGGCCTAGAAATCAGGGGAAGTTCAGCCTTGCAGAAAGGTCAGCTCTGCCTTGTAGTTATTGAAGTAAAAAGCTGAAGTCACATGCAGAAAAAGAATTATTATTTCTAAATGTGTTGTTTTGAAGAGAGAGGGTAGATTAGTTGTAAACTTTTTAAATTTAACTCTCAGTTAGAAAAAGATGAGCTTGAAATCAACCTGATTGCCACCATGGGGGATTTGAGACAGGCTCCTTGAATTCTCGACTCTGAGATGTTTTATTCCTAGCTCTGCTGTACAAACAGCAGTGACTGAACTTTAAGAGTACTTGTGAATGGGTTTTATCTCTCTTGTCTTAGCCAAGGGAAGCCATCAAGGACTCACCCTGCATTTGAATTACCATTTCATGGGAAGTGTGCAGCAGCAATTAGATGGTTTCAGAGGAGATAAGGATGGTATTCCAGGGGAGCCCATGGCTTCTTCCTTGCTGTCCTGTGCAGAGCAGCTCTCCCCTCTCATGCCACGCATGATTCTACCCTCACTTCATCTCTGGTTTCACTAATCATCTGGAAGCACTTTGTTAGCTGTTATTCAGAGATATAACTAAATATGGATCCAGACTCTCATCTTCATGAAGTAACTATAATGGTGTCCTTTAAAATGCAATTTCTCACAGTGAAAACTCCTTGTCTGGTGGAGTCCTTGTCCTCTGTACCAGCTCAGAGTATCATTTGTGTTTCCACATGTTATGATTGTGAACTCGAGTTCAGGTGCCTTCAGCATATTATTTTCAATATCACTGAGCACTCTGTTCAGTCTGAGGAGGAAAACCCACAAAAGTCTACTTCCTAACACAATCTTTGCTCTATTTCATATTTTAAAAATTTACCTGACCAGCTGGGATCAAGGCTAGAAAATTTCTAACCTCTCTTTCTCCTATCAAGCAAAATCAAAGCTGCCAATCTTCACAGGGCTGGCTGCTGATTGAAGGGCAATCACTCCTTATCACTGCAACCTGCAGGCTATTCGATTCTCTCAATTCTCAGCTTCTGCAAGCCAAGACCCAAAGCTGACCACTGGGCAGGGTGGAACAGCCTCATGGAGATGAGCACCAAGTGGCTTTGTCCCCCTTGCTCCAGCAGATTACTGGGAAAATACAAGCAGGAGCTGATAGACTGAGGGAACAGCTGTAAGGAATTAAAATGAGCCTCAGGTGTGGAGAGGGATGATGGCTTTGTTGCCAGGGGCTGGGGGTGAAACGGCAAGTGAGAAACAAGGGTGAAAAGAGAAGGATGTAACAGGAGCCTCTTCCCTCGGGAGGTGGAGAGCCCCAGCTCTTCCTAGTGTTATTTGCTGTGTATGAATCGCCAATTAAGAAGTCCTGCTGGGTTTGCTCCATACCTTTACTTTCAGGGTGAGCTTGAAGCACCCTTGCTTCAAGGTAGGTAGGAAAACCTTTTCCTGAGGCAGCAGTTGCTCTCCCCAGCCCCAAAAGCATGGTCTTTGCTACCTTCTGGCATTTACTTGGGTGACGGGGACCAGCCTCTGCTGCTGTATCCCCTTCTCTCCAGCTCTGTGCCATACAGGGGCTTCTGACTTGAACTCCAGAGCCCTCAGATTCCAGAGGTGAGCAGCAGGCTGAAGCTTGGAAAGGCAGTGTCCAGTCTGTGACAATGCAGAGGGTTTGGTGAGATGAGTGGATTTGTGTAGCAGTGAGGGCTGGCAGGGTCAATGGGAACACTGCTCAGCTGGCACTGGAGGCACTCTCCCTGGAGGAGAGTTAGCTGCTATTAGAACTGAGCTTCAGCGTAATTATTTTAGCTACACTGGGATAATTTCAATTAGGTCTTAACATCTGATGCTATCTCTCCTGTTCTGCTTAGGCAGCATTTGCCCTGAATTTTTTTGTTCTTGTGCTGGAGTTTGCCATGACTATAAGGCTCACCAGTTCTCCAGGTTCTTTGCATTTATGCTTTGAATCTCATTGTTTATCAGATTGTTCAGGATATTGAAACAATTTATGGGAAGTAGTTTGCTTTTGATTAAATTGCATCTGTGATGCAGAGGTTGGACTCATTTCTCTGCCTCTCTTCTCTCACCAGCATCAACTCCCAGCTGGATAGACCCTCTCAGATGATTACAAACTTTCTCAGAGTCCTGTTGCTCCTTTTCCCCTTGGTGCTGCTTTATCAGCTGCATATCTGCAGTGTCACATGTGTGATGGAGCTAATGTACAGGCAATATCTCTTCATTTGGAGGACAGAGTGCTTTGAAAATGAGGGAGATTAAGTAAAGAAAATTTCTGTGAGCTTTTGTAGAAGTGACCTGTTCTTCTGGGATAAGACATATTTTAAAACTTTACCCCAAAATAATAACTTGCACTCAGGGTTGTCTCATGTTGCGAGTGATGGGAGAAATAGCCTTCCCTTGAGAAGCACATAGCAGCAGAAGGGCCTTGTGGATGCATTCTCTGTTCAGGAATGGTGCTGCTGACTGCCGAAACACTGGTTTGTACAAAGGTTAAAAGAAAAATAAATTCCCACTATGTTTTGTTTCCCTTCACACCATTTATGAATCTAGGATGAGTGTATAACCGCCCTTTGTTTCCTTTTTTTAAGAATTAATTTCAAATTCTAGGGTGATGCTTGATGATGTAAATTTTTAAAGTTTATTTTTAATATGTGATAGCTGTATAATTACAGGAACTAAGCCATTTTGCCATTCCTGTCTTGCTCCAAGGGGGCAGTTTACATGGCTATGACTTATTTACCCCACAGAAGGGTGCTCTGCAGGAACATGTGTTTGAATTTCATCAAGAACAGGAATTCTGCCCACATTGGGCTGGAGACCTCTGCTCACTTGCAGTTGTCTTTTGTTAGTTTTAGCCTAAGCAATCTCCCAAGTGATTGGAAATGTCAGAGAGATGTGATAGTGTGATTTGAAGGATTGTCTCTGTTCAATATTAAAGCAAACATGTGGTTGTCTTGTTATAATTAAAACTGTTAGCTCAGCTAATCAATATGTCTCAGTTTAGCTAAGTCTTGCTCAACTTCAGACTTTCTCTTTAATTAAACTTGCTTCAGTGACCTTTTATCCCCTTGCTTGCATCAATAATGCCATCCGTTTGCATATATTCTTGTAATAGGAAGGATGCACTTGAGCCAGCTGTATGGAAATCTTGATTGAACGATTTTATGAGGAAATGACAGGAGGGTTCATGATTCATTTGCAAGAGAAAGGCAGACATAGCTAAGAGAAACTAGTTCAGTTCCTGCACAGGAACTAGAAAGTTGTTGCAAGTGTCCTGATTCCTGATACTGATTCCTTATACCCTGCTTCCATGGGGTTTCAACAGGTTTGCTCCTTTGTTATGGATCAGCAGGGGATTCCACCCCTGTAAGTCATGTTCTGGCTGCGCAGAAACCAAGACCATCTATGATTACAGTGAACCAGGTCTGTGTCCAAAACCACAGAGTAGTTTCAGTACCACATGGAAGGTGATCTGTGAGACCACCAGTCTCCTCTGACATGTCCTTTCTCTTCTGGTGCTTCTGGGAACTGCCCAGATTTACCGACTGGGAATTTACCACTTTTTAAATCTTTGCCCTGTGTGAAACTGGATTGATCAGGAAACCCTTTGCTCTGACTGTAGCAAATTTACATGCTAAATGCTCCCATAGCCTGAGTAATGCAAATGACATTTTGTCTGCCTGTGGATTTGCAGCCTCTGTTCTTATAGGCCACCTGAGATCTCTTGGCATCAGGCAGTGACCTCCATTTGTCTGTCTTATTCCCTCTACCTAGTAAACACAGGTTAATCTTTCTTGAATGCATTGCTGGAGAATTTCAAAAGGAAATAAGTCTGCCTTGTGGGAGCCAGCACATAAATCCCAGCCCTGCAGGCTGACTCAGTTCAGAGGGTCTTAATAAAGCCTGTGGGGTTTAGGGCAGAGCTGGGAGCCAGCCTGCCCAGTGCTGGATTGGGCCCTTAGCTAGTAGGCAAATTCATCACCCTGTGATTCATCCTGAAATGGGGAAAACAGCTGAACTTTCATATGACAGGAGAGTGGGCAGCTTTGAATTGTTAAAAATCGCTGTTGCATACACAGCACGTGAAGCCAAGTGAATTGTGCCCACTTCATACACCCCCTGCCAGTCTGTTCCACAGCCTAGTGCTGCTAAAGGTCACTGAGTGCTTTGCAAAACTTACAAAAATCTTGCTACACTGTGTTTTTCTGTCAAGCTACTCTACCATCATTGCAAAGCCCCACTGGGGGAGACTGTCTAGGAGCTGGTTATAATTTCTCTGTACCATTTCTCTCCTTGTGGTTTAGGGAAGCATGAGAGGAGTTGTGCATGGAGCCGTCTGGCTCTGCTTTATGGGCACAGCCAGGGCTTTAGAAGCCACTTCTGTCCTATGCTGGAACAAAATGAGAAATACACAGACATTTCTGAGAGCTAGGGTGGGGGCTGACCAACTGCAGAATGGCTAAGAGGCTGGTGAGTGGGATGTGAGCCAAAAACGAGCAACATCTATTGACTCCTCTAAAGCAAGATGTTTCTGCTTGGAGTAAAGTGGGATGTGGTGCTTCTCTCTTCCTCTCTTTCTTCTGCTGCTGCCTTCCCTGCCTGGCAGTAACCATCAAAGTCAATGGAGAAGACGCTATTCTAGAGGTTTTTATTACAATGATGATTTTGCAAAATGTGGTTTTTTGTGTGTTTTTGATGAATGGAGAGTGGGAGGCACAGGGTTTATTGCCTGCAGAAGGCTGTCCTGTTTTGTCTGTAGCTGACTTGCCATCCAGAGTGTCCTAGTCCCTCTATTTTAAGGTGCTCCTTAATGCTCCTTTATAAGTTTTCCCACTGTTTAGAGCTCACCTTCTCCACTGAAAGGCACAGCCACCCATGGACTGTGTTCCTCTTTCTGGAGGCTCTTGCTATGAGCTGTGCTAAAGATTTAAAAATGTTTAAAGCTAAG
Organism: Donacobius atricapilla; assembly: GCA_013397315.1. Lineage (NCBI taxonomy): Eukaryota > Metazoa > Chordata > Aves > Passeriformes > Mimidae > Donacobius > Donacobius atricapilla. The sequence goes on from WBMY01013770.1 coordinate 48,452, forward strand.
GATAAAACTCAGACTTTCAAAAAAGATTCTGAAGAGATGATTACTGTTTATTTCTAATGAGAAGTCCGTAAGGCATGTAAGTTAGCAATTAGTTAGCATGCAATTAGTAAGTATTAGTACTTACTAATACTAATTACTATTATCAATTAGTTAGTAAGCAATTAGTTAATTGCCCCTTATAAGCAGCAGGGAGTTTGAGCAGTGACCCACTAACATTCCTGCCTTTCCCAGAGCATCCTCACCTGTATTTTCCTTTTTGTAGAGTTTGGCAAAATCCTCATCTGTAAGAGTTTACCAATGTTGCTGATATTTTTGACAGAATAGGAAACTTCCATGTTCCCACCTATAGAAAACAATTTCCAGTGAATGATGGCAGGTGTAAATAGGATGCAGAGTTTTTCCCAGGGCATTTCATGCCACAACTAAATGTTTTTGAGCCATGAAAAATCTTCATTCAGCTAGAAAGAGCTTTGTATGCTCCCCTGGGACAGAACAGACTGTGACCATCCCCATTTTCGGAACAAGCCTCCTTCACCCCACTGCACCGAGGGCTCACTTCCCACCCAGGCTCTGTGTCAACAAAGAAACTCAGGAGTACAGGGTTGCTCCCTCCTTGCCGGGCTGAGGGAGAACAGGGGGATCACCGCAAGCACTGACAGTGTGAACAGGGCTTGGATCAGCCATGGCCATGCCCCTCTGGGGCTGGGGTTTGACCACAAGGCCACCCTCTGTTTTAGCTCTGCACCAAGCAATCTCCCGTGCTATTGAGGCGAGATGAAATTCAGGGCTGTTCTATTCTGCCTACAGCCCGTGTAAATAAGCCTGAAAACCCAATGAAGCAAAGGCAAACAAAACATTTTGCATGAATACTTTTGTAAGCTCTTAGGGGGCTGAGGGTGGCATGTTCCATATCCCTAGATAATGGGGCCCTGAGCAATAACAATGTGGGCACGATCTGAAAACTGCAGTGGGTTAGCTCAACTGAAATACAAAACAAAGAGAGATGGGTAGGGCTACTCTGAAAGCAAAAAGGAGGCTCATTAATTCATTGGTTTGGGCTGAGCTGTGCTCCCTGCTGCTGTTATCTTGCCCTTATAAATATCTACATACAAAAGCTGCTGTTTTGGGGGAACGCTGTGAGCCTTTTCCTGAGACTCCTCTGTGATGAAGATGGGGTAAGGCAAAATTAAATCTGCTTGAGTGTTTCTGCTTGATCTTCCACGTCTCCTGAACTTGTGCTCAAGTAGGTCTGCAGCTGCAGACAGAGTGCACAGAGGAGTTTGCACAGCTCAGACCAAAAGCCCTTTTGCCACCAAAGGGAGCAGACTGGGGGCCATAGCTGTCGTGTGGGAGGAGATGAAATGCAAAACTCCCACACTGGCATGTGGAAAGGCAGGTAATGGCCCTGATGAATGAGCTGGGTATTGACTGCTGGAAGGAAATGGGCTTCCCATTTGCATAAAATAAAATGGGCTTCCCATTTGCATTCTTTTCTATGTGTGCTAGCTGGGGGCTGGTAAATCCATAGATTATATTTAGCAAAATTGTATGCTCCTTACCTGAGTCTCTTTTCATTCTCTACCTCCCCTTTTTGACATTAAAATTAAAGCAGAGTGGGATCTTTTATATTACTGAGTAGGAAAGCTGTAATTAACTAGTCCATCATGATTACTTTTATACCTGAGATCATTAAAGGTAAGGCAAAGTCGCAGCTGCTCCCGTGATATGCTGCCATGCTATTGAGAATATAGATACATTTTGAATATTTTCCTATGACAGTGCCAGTTTCACTGAAAGTTCCTGCAGCCATAGGCTGCCTTCTAAGCCAGGAGCTTCTCTGCTTTCTCTGTGTCCCTAATTATTCAACTCTACATTGGTAGTTTGGTATTTAATTATAGGGGATTTTTTGTTTTGTTTTGGATCATGACCTTTTTGCTCTGGATCACCAAAAAACTTATTTGGTGCCATATCACTTCTAACTAACAGACTTTAAAAAAAACCCCTTTGTTTGTGTTACTACAGAGTTAAATATCCTCTGGTTAGAAGACAGTCTTGGCATTTCTGTTCAGTAAAGGCTGTTTGGATTTATTAAGTCATGCAAAACTAACAAACAAGATTAAATAGAATAAATGAAAAAAAAAATCCATTCCATAAAGCCCTGCTACTCCTACAAGAAATGGGAGACTTCATAGGATGTGTGGTTAATTTTAGAATATGTCAGGTTTTTGATCTTTATTATGATCCTTGGAGCTCTTCTGTCTGTGTCTTTCAGCTGCTCTCTTAATATTAAAAATGCCCACCTCTGAAGAGCACCAGGATTTCTCTCTTTGGCTCAGGGCTATGATTTTAGGGCAGCAGGGACAGGATCAGCAAGGGCTCAGCAATGCACAAAGATGAGGTTCTCTGACACAGGCAGCTGCATTTGCTAGTACTGGCCATCAAATGTTAACTAGGTCATAAAAATGTCTGTCAGTTGACCGTAATTAGTCTCCTAATTATCTGCTGCTTCAGTCTCTTCTCCAGTGGCTTACAAAGGTTGTGTTTATGGACACGAGTCAGGGTCAGCAATCATTTTGTTCTGAGTGATGGTAATGGCTGTGGGCTGTGAAACCATTCTTCATTTTTTTAGGGGTTGTTTTGGTCAACCATTTTTCTGTCATTTGGCATGAAATGATGGTGTGCAGAATGGTTTAGGCTGCATGCAAACAACCACCTTGTTCCACTTAGAGCTAAACAGCAGTAGGATGGTAGTCAGATATATTTTTACAGCTCTTCCTTACCTCCATTCCCCTGGATTTATAAATCATAGCATTTGCTTTTGAACATTTGCAGCTAAATAAAACCCAACACAACAGCTTTCCTGCGCTGTGGAAAGCTGTTCTGAGATTTCTGCAACCTGGCTTAAAATTCTCAGCAACCAAAAAACCCGAGTGAATGTGGTAGAGACAGCATTTCCTAGGCATAAGGCGGCGTGGGAATGCCTACAGAGTCGAAGGCAAGGAGCTTCTTATTTAGAGAGGGATTGCACATAAATAGATGTTTGCTAAACAAGCCTTGCCCTAGGCAGTACCCCTCCTGCCTCCCAGCAGGGAGTGTTGTGTGGTGATGCAGGGGACCACAGGTGATGCTGTGTGCCTGTTTGCAGGCGCTCCCTGGGACCTTGGAGCTCTCCCAACCTCCTTGTGAAGCCGTGGCCCTGTAGCTGATTTGCCGTGTGGGACTTGCTCTAGCACTGCAGAAGGGCTCCCTGCAGCTCTGCCCCATCTCCCTGCTCCCACCTGAACAAACAGATTCCGTATTGCCAGAAGGGGAGGTCATATGGTGACACCTCTCGTGAGGTTTGCTGTGGAGCTGACTGTCCCTGGACAGAGAGGCTAAACCCCTCTGTGGGGCAGCCTGAATTTGAGCACCTGGGCCCAGCTCTGCAATTCGGGCAGGAACCCAAGAGGTGGAATTAATGCTCCCTAACAACTGCTATGAAAGGAGCTGTGCAATTTCACAAAGAGTAACTAAGGACAAAGACACTGCCCTGTTGTAGATCACTGTTGTGCGCAGCATTTTGTTGTTTTTGCAAAGTTTTCATATATATCGAGTGCTTTTCCAGACGTAAGGTAGGATGTGACAACTCATCCTTCCACTGCTGTTCCTGCTCCCTGGCTTGGGGCAGCATTGTTCTTGAGCAATTCGAGCCATTCCAGAGACTGCCCCAAAATCCAGCCTTCTGCACACAGCATGCTCCTGGGTACCTGTGCATGGCTCAGCCGTGCTGGTCTCCTGTTGGGAACTGTGACCAGGCGCTCCTCCTTCCCTTCCTCTCTCACTGCCTTCCACTTTGCTTCACAGAGGGAGACTTCTGCAAATTAAAATAGCCGGAGATCAAATTGAAGCCCAGTAAGAGCACTGGGGGTCTTTCTGCTGACTGCCTGACTCCTGCCTGCTTTGGGCTGCTCCAGGGAACTCTTGGTTTCCACCCTCATTGCATCTTTCTTGGCTTGGCCTGTGCAGAGCTGCTGTAGCAAGACGTCAACAAAGCATGAGCTCAATTTAGGCAGGGACCACGTCCCTCTGCACTGGAGCAAGGAGAGGAAGCCTTGCTGTGAGTGCCTATGCAGCCCAGCTGAAACGAGCTCCAGGGGGAAGACTACATACCACCTATTCTGCAGAGGAGGGAGATTTTAAAAAAACCCTCAAACTCCTTGGTTCATTGAATTTAGTAGCTTTTGTTCTCATGATTGTTTAGTTTTGGAGCACGTGTAGATAGATTCCTGAGGGAAAGTGAATTAAACTCTGGGAAAAAAAATCCATTCTTTAGAGTGGCTCATAAAAATATCTTCTAACAGGAGTGCAGTTTCTGCCTTTGTGTCCTCTGGAGCTAAATGATCAGCCATATTATGTGCTGTGCTTTGTTACCTAAGAACATGGCCGCAATGAGCTGGAATAATGAGTGCAAAGCTTCATTCAGAGGGTAGCTGAGCTCCTCAGAGCTTCAAAAGACCAGGTTTATTAATGAGAAATACTGAAATATCCTTATTTAAGAAATGTATATCTTCTAGGATGGTTCTGGAAAATTACAGCTAAACCACCCCAGATGTCAGACATAAAAAGAGACTGCATGATTCCCACTAATACCCTCTGAACTGTGTGTCTTGGCTGCCCTTCTTAGCAGTCAGCATTTTGCAGTTCTCATTTCCAAACAGCTGGCTTTGGCTTTATGTAGGAGATGTCTCCACTAGACAGAAATAACTGTCATTCCAGCAGCAAAAGGTAAAGAATGTAATCAACTTTGCAAGCTTTAAAATCCTTTCTGGATGGATGGATGGAATGGTAGTACCCATCAAACTCTTCTCATCTCTCATAGCTTCTTAACACTGGTTTTTGAGCACCGTGTAATCCACAAGAACAAGAACCAATATCCATTTCCACTGCACGAGGCTGCCAGGCTGCTTTGTTCACGTGAGCTATTGTGTACAGAGATTCAGCTTGCGCTTATCTCCTGTGTCTTCTCTGAGCCAAAATATTGGCATCAGTTTTCAAAAAAAACCATTTTATCTTTGCAGAAATGAATTTTTATATATCTTTAAATGAATTCTTGTAAGTCATCTTTCATAAAAGATTTTGAAGCATATCATGAGCTAACTGACTTTGTTCCCTTTCTTCAGACAAACTGACGTTAAGAAACTTCAGGCTTCACACTGACTGATCTTGTGACATTTGTACTTGCTCACTGAGCCTTGTGGACATAATTTTGTCCCTTCTGGGATTACTTCTACTGTACCAAATCACTCAAAGATTATCGCTTGTACCTTGTGTCCAGTGTGACTTCTAATTCCCTGATCTATAATACCCACAAAGTACTTGATTAACTTCTGAGGTACTCTGTAGAACGTTGTTCTAAGTCCTCAGAGCAATTTAGCAAGCGTTGCTGCCTTCACAGTATTAATGTTCTCACAGTGTTGCGTTCCGATGATAAGCCCTATTTTAAATAAATAAGCTCACAACACTGACTCTGCATTTTGATCATACTAGTACTAATCTCCCATGCATTAATATGAATGAGCAGGATTAGTATGGCAAAATCTGCAATTTCTCTAAGTGGTGGTAATCTGAGTCAGATGAAAGTGTTAAAATTTTGCATTGGCTTATTCATCCTCAAAGGGTTGTTTTTTCTAAGTTATAGCCAAGCATATAAATGCAGTCAAAGGCCAAGACCATGAAACATAATTTAGAATTTGAAATTTTCATTATGTAAGTCAGAGATCTGATAATTTGCCAGGATTTTCTATTCTTATTTTCCTAAAAGTTTGGGTCTGGAGTTGTTGATGGGGGAAGTTGTCTAGGTTTTGCAAATGTTGTTGCTGATGGTGATTTTGATTTTTTTTTTTTTGTTTTAACTGAGACGTGTGTCAGGAGCTGGCAGGGTTCGGAGTGTGGAATGCATGTGGATGGTTCAGCCTGGAGATAAGGAGATGGAACAGAAATTAATATCCACCTTTACCTACCTGAAGTATGGCACATAAGGAAAGAGGAGCAAGGTTCATCTGGAAAAAACAAATAAGGGCCATGAGGCACCTCCTTACCTCATTCATTCTGTGGCTTTATGAATTAAGCAAGTATTTATGTGCTGTGCAGTGGCTCTAGATGTCCTTCTAGCATGACCTACAAAGCTTCACTGGTTCACATCCCAAAGGCAGTGGGAAGGAGGATGTGCTGGCTGTGCTGTTCACAGCCAGACTGTGGTGGGTGCAGGGGCACTTGTGGTCTGTGAGCTTCTCCACCCCAGCCTGCAGAAGAGCTCCTACGATGACCTGGACTTTCAGGGGTGTCTTGCTTTCATGGCTTGTGCATCCATTCAGGTTATAAACCCATTCCCAAAAGGAAATATCAGCCACACTTCTGGAAACTAAAGTGCAAATGGTATTTTTGCTTCTTCTCTTTAAAACATCCTTCTTTAAAACTCCAAGCAGCTGCAGTCTCCTTGCCCAAGCAACTTAATTGTCAACTCGCTGGTGAGCCAAGCTGTCCTCTTTAGGTAATTGCAATGAGGAAACAGCTTTGTCAAAGCATCATCTCTCCTGGGTGAATGCCATGGCATCCACAGCCCAGAAATGGAATGGGTTTAGCTAGTGCAGCTGTGTGTGCATCACTGCACTCCCCACTGCCCTGACACTGATTTATCAGGCACTTGGGAGTTAATGCACGTGGAGCTGGAAACTGGGAGAGACCACAAACTATATTTGCTCTGAGAACTCTCCTTTGGCTGATTTGCTCCCTTTTCCCTTTGAGCATACATTAACTTTTGTTATCAAATATACATCAAAGCATTGTATGTTGTTACCACCCACTAATATTCTCTATCATTATTAAACAAATGAGATACAATTGCTGGGTGAAGTTAGTGAGAATTGCCTAGTTTTAGAGAAAGCAGCAGGGAAAGACTAGAAGTCTCCCCTCTTTTTGTGTCTTGATTTCTGTGCTAGGGACAGTGGATAATTAGGTTATGGATTTCCTTGACATCCCATCTTAGACTGTGCTGTCAGAAAGCACACATCTCCCTTGGGGTCTGGAGCAGAAGCAGAAACACAAAGCCAGGGAGTGGCTCTGCCAGAAGGGCTGGCTCTGCAGCAGGCTGGCTCTCTGCTCCTTGCCCAGTTGACTTGGACATTTTACTTGATGTTTTCAAGTTGTGATACTGCTTGTCTGCAGGCCTGGGGCTGATCCTGGAACTGAAGATAAGCTGGGGAGCCAGAGCTGTGCCACCTTTCCATGAGGGAGCCGAGTAGAGGGCATTTAAAATTACTTTCAGGGATACTGACTGTTTATCCTGTGCTGATGCCAGTATTTGCTACCTCAGCAAGGGTCTGGACCTTAAATAAATATATTATGATTTTACCCCAGCTGTGTCATTTTGGCTTTCCACATGTTTCTGCAGAACCAATTATATGCATATATATATGAATAAATTCAACCCCCTAGGCTGTTGCTAGGAGCTTAAGCTACTTGGAAATCCTATTTTCAGAAAGAACACAGGAACAAGAAAATTCGCATGCTGAGATCTGTCCTGGTGCTTCCAAGGGCCAGGAGTGTTGGTTCCCACAGAAACAGTTTTTGGAGGCTCTAGAGTGACACTGCTTATGCAGAACTACTAAACAAGTTTCTCCCTCACTGTTTTTTTCCAGTTCAGGAAGTGTTGCAGACTTCTTTCCTGCTCTTAGAAGAATCAGCTGTTGAGAATGGTTGCTGTTTCCAACCCCTGTTGCTTGCTCAGGAGAAGATTGAAAGAGACCTGGGAGGAGGAGAAGGCACGTGGGACAGCTTGTCTTTCTTCCTTTCTGACGATCTGTGTTGGTGCATTTGGATTTTGTAGCAGTTCCAGGGTTTCAGGACTCCTGGGTCCCAGGACTGTAGGGGCGGGGTCAAGTGCTGCAATCTCTTAGCAAAGGTGCTCTGGATGCTGTTCAGCCCTCCGTAGAGAAGTGAAATACTTATAGCTGCCATGAAAGTGCTGGAGGCACCAAGTATTTGTGATATTGACCTCCCATGATGTTGTGGTTTGACTCTGGCCAAATGCCAGGCACCTATGAAATCTGTTTGCTCACCCTCTCCTACTACAGTCGAGCAGAGAGGAAAAAAAATAGCAAAGGGTTCATGAGTTGAGATAAGGACTGGGAAAAAATACTCTAAGGGCAAAACATGTTCCAATTTAAAGGTGTAGGGTAAATTTATTATTAACAGAGTCAGAGGAGGATAATGAGAAGCAAAATAAGCCTTCAAAACACCTTTTTTCCCCCACAGCCCCTCCCTCTTCCTGGGGGTGCCTTGCCATCCCTGGAAAAAGCTGGGTGTGTGCTGTTTTGATTTTCTTCTTAATATGTCATCACAGAGAGGTTACCAACCTCTCTAACTGGGCCAGCAGCATGTCCATCCTCAGAGCCACCAGGGATTGGCTCTGCTGGACATGGTGGAAGCTTCCAACAGCTTCTCACAGGAGCCACTGCTGTGGCCCTTCTGCTATGAAAAACCAGACCATGCCAAATCAACACACATGATTTTGTAAAAAAATACTTTGTTCTATTCCAGCATGCAGTGAAATACCAGGCTTCTCATGACAGAGCAGCTCTGCTGCACCCAGGACGGCAGCCAGGCTGCTGCCTGCTGAAAGGAACCTCTGTGTTTGAAGGTTCCCTGGCAACCAAAGTGGCAGATCTGGCCCCCTTTTCTTTTTTATTATTAATTTAGCTTTGTAGTTAAAGGGAAAATGCTGGGAAACGCACAATGTGAGTCATTAATGGGTTAGTCAGTGGGAGTTATTTGCTTGCTGTAGTGGTGGGGGGCTCAGTCTGCAGGCACAGTGAGGTTTCTCCAGTTTCTTTCATGATGGGTCAGAGTTAAGCTCTGGGTTTCGCTGGCATTTGGGGTCTGGGGACCTCCAGCACCAGTTGAGCTAGCAGGTGGTTTTGTGCTTAGAGCCCATGCTGTGAGAAGTCAGGCATCTGTAAAGATTTTGGAGTGATGGAGGTATAGCAAAGATCCTGCATTGCCTCTGGGCTGAGCTTTGTAATTCATGACATTGGCAGAAGTCCCATGAAATGAAACTCTCAGTTTTTCAGTGGAGAATAACCCCAGTGCAGATGAGGTAATGCTGACCCTGTGCCTCCATCCCTCCTTCAGTCTCTGCTGTCTCAGTCACACCAGACTCTCTCCACATTTCCAGGCAAAGGGCATGAAAAGCAAATTTGCAGCTACAGTGGGGACAAGCCAAGACTGCAGCAATGCAGATTTACCAGTCAGGGTGGCAGGGCAGTTCCCAAACCCTTGTGTCTGTTAGAAGAGTCTCTCTGTGTCCTTATGAGGATCCATAATCATGAAGAAGACCTTGCTGGGGGAAGCCCAGCTTCTGAGTGGACTGATGTCTTCGAGTTATGCAGCTTGTTCCTCCTCTGCCCTTGTCAGGACAACCATAACCTCGGCTGCTAGTTATGAGCAGTGTGTGTGACCACACAACCAGAAAAAGGCAATTTGGGATGCTGTTATTCAGACACTGATGTATGACCCCAGGAAATTGGACCATGGGGTGAGAAAGCAAAGTTCTTACTCAGTGGGAAGCAATGGGAAATATGGCTTAAGGAAAGAGGGAAAACAGGTAAAGAGTCTGTTATTTCCTGGCCCTGAATTCCTACTGAAGAAGCAGAGCTGAGAGCATGCAGAGTGGTCATAACCAGGTGCAAGAACTTTCCAGTTCTTTACTGCTCTGGAAACTACCTAATTTACTAATGACATGAGGGTAGGGGAAAAGACTGCCCTTCCTGAAGCTGAGATGGGTTTTGTGATACTTGATTTTAATTTTTAACCTCTCTAAATATTAGTGATCTTTGGAGGTAGGATGGTAACAATTTTCAATAGAGGGTTTTTAGACAGCAAACTGTAAAAATAGCATATTATTAACTTGGGACAAATATGAATTGACAATCAGATCAAATTTGCCAAACCCTGGAATATATGAGCACTGCTAAAACATACAGGAGCTGGAAGCACCCCTGAGAATTGCAGTTATGCTGCTACACTCCCCTAGTTGGAAGGGCTGTATATGCCTGGGTATTGACAGCAGTTCAGTAGAGGAAGAAATTGCCATTTTGATGCTGCACTGGCATCTATGGAGGAAGTGAAACAGGGTGCTGAGGGTGCCCAGGGCAGGCAAAGCAGGAGAAATGCAAAGTGTGCTGGGCTACGTATGCTGGTGTCTGAAGGTGCTTTGCTGTACTTTTTCCTCATAATCAAGGCAGTTGTTGGTTTGCTTCAGGGTGGGATTGAGAGTTTGTGTTGCATGATGAAGAGAGTGAATTTCTCTGGATTATAGCATGTAATGTGAGTGGAAGAATATGCAAAGTCACAGAGGGGCACTGTGGCAGAAACGAGGATAAAACTGTAGTCTCCTCAATCCCAGCACTACTCCCAACAGCAAGGAATGTTGGGGGGGGGGAAAGGGCACTGA